>OZ023326.1:23311413-23383913 GCA_964007535.1 Brachyptera risi
CCACGCCTATAACTAGTGGTAAATTGTGATGAAGAGCCTCTCTAAATTGTAACTACCAATCCACAAAGCCGTTCAGTACGCAGGATACTGAATGAAAAATAACCCAATGAGATTTAATAGTAAACCTAGCACAATAGCTATCGACGATAGCTATATTGTATCGTAGAGAGCTATCGGCCTAGAGTAAACCTGTGATAGTCCTTTACACCCAATGAGCCCAATAGATATGATAGACCAGTGGAGTCTTGAATGAAGTTATATTATATATATATATATATATATATATATATATATATATATATATATATATATATATATATATATATGAGATGAATTAAGATTCCGGTATGTCGAGTGCAGATTGTTATGTATTCGGACAATAAATACAACCTAACGTTTTGGTGAGTTTTCACACACCCTGATCACAGGCACAACAGAAAGAACGTATTCATACAAAATATTCGTTCCTAATATCAAGGTTAGTAATATCCTGATATCTAATGCCAAAACAGATATATTACATATCTGATGATACATGCCATATTCTGATGCAAATGTGATGAAACATATATATTTTGAATCTCGATCCACAGAGTCGTTCACCAATTCGCTCTAATATGCCTAATAATATATGATTTGATTTCATATTCATCTTATAATAATGGATCAAGGAATCAACTTAAATAATACCATATATTATATATATGAATATATATATATATATATATATATATATATATATATATATATATATATATATATATATATATATATGAATATATATATATATATATGAATATATATATATATATATATATATATATATACATACATATATATATATATATATATATATATATATATATAAATATATATATATATATATATATATATATATATATATATATATATATATATATTCATATATTCATATAAATTCATAAATATATATATATATATATATATATATATATATATATATATATATATATATATATATAAAATAACTCACCATTATATCACATTGGGATCACCACTATTTCTAGCTCTGATGAAAATGTGATCATTGAATAATCATTCAAATCTAACCGGTTTTCCGGATCTCAGTGAAAACCCGTGATTATATGAATTCATATGATTTGATGTGAATTCACGTCCTGAACAAACTTTTAGCTCTACCAAGAAAATGTCCTTACATCAAATTTCCGTCTGTTTCTGGTGAAGTTTTCCGAAAATGTCGTTATTTCAGAACCGATTTAGCCACAGAACTATTATAGGCCTACAGTTATGAGCTAGATGAATTCGTGTTATCAGGAAAAGTTCCATATTTATCGGTCAAACCGAGCATTTTGTGCAGTGGGTACAAACAAACAAACAGATGAAACGGATAGATGAAACTCCATCGGAATGAGTTGGAATAATTCGATTTCGCTAATCCAATAACAGAAAGTGGAAACTGGACAATTGATTGGAGTAAAGTCAGCAATAAGACATATATTATGTATTACAAATATTGAATGGTGAAAATTTAGCTCTCGACTGCTCTACTTTTCAAACAGAAGTGACTACTGCTCGTCAGTCCGGACGGTTGCACGGACTTTCGGTGCGAGTGCCAAGGCAGCCTTATACACTTGACCTTTTATAATTCCAGGTCATCGAATTGGATATTCTCACTAAACCTACACGCAGTTATGATATATTATATACTCAAATTTCAGGGGTTCATCTGAAATTTAATGTGAATATATTTGTATGTTATTCCAACTTGAAGTTGTCAGAAAAACGAAGATAATATGATGATTATCCATTGACGTTCAATTTTGTACAATCGGAATTTGAATCCTTTCTACTTCTCGTCCTAGAATGACATCAACAAAAATGGTTGGTGATAACGATAATAATAACAGAACTTATTGATTAATACTGTTTCAATGTGAAGCGTAAAGCTCGCAGAGTTACGCTTCTTTTATTTTGTCGGTGAACACACACACACACACACACGTGCACATAAACACACACACGCTAGATCACTAAATCGTCATCTCAATCAAAGCAAATGGGAAATCTCGAATCAATATGCACAGTCGAGTGGTCGTGTTGAATGCCCGCACAGATTTCAATAATTGCATGTGACAGGTCTTTATTCGTAGCGTATTTCCAATACAGCGAAGTGTATATTTTACATGAAGAAAAAAACAACAGAGTCGACTTTTTTAATACCATCTATCAAAATCATCATTCCATATTTCAATATGTCCTCTACCATTCCAGCTTCAAGCGATTACTCATGATTGGTTTTATTTGTCGGAGAAATTACCATAAGAATACTGCATTCAGCCCAATATATATATATATATATATATATATATATATATATATATATATATATATATATATATATATACACACACACATATATATATATATATATATATATATATATATATATATATACAAACATATATATATATATATATATATATATATATATATATATATATATATATATATATATATATATATATATATATATATATATATATATGGATGGATACCGTGGCTGGGAACTGAACTCTGCTCAATTACGAGCACAAATTGAGTTGACCCATTTTATATTCAGTATAAATGACTGAGAAAATTAAAAAATACTATTAAGTGCATACATTGATTTCGTTCGGAAATAGTTCGGAACCTATGTATTCGTTCTTTTCTCCATTCTCATATCGGATGCAATCCACTTAACATTCTAATTTTCCAATATAAAATTCTGAATCGTATTTGGCATCTCTTCAAGAGAGAATAACGCCCCATCTATTGGCATGAACTCATAACTTTATTCATTGGTGGAGGTGCCGTGCTATAGACGGAAAAGTGTAACTGCAAGACAGTGAAATTGAAGTACCAGTATTCTCAGGTCACCTTACAAATGAGAATCAATTCATTCCTTAATGTTCGAAAGTGAATAAGATAGCAAAGAGTACTATTATACTGCTTTCTACAAATAATTACGAAAGATTTAATCACATATTATAGAAGAGTTGAAGATCCATGTTGACGATGATCTTAGATAGAGTAAATCGTTTGGAAATGAATGATTTGCTTCTATCATAGAATCGTGGAATATGAAAGTAATGACTATGCAACAATTATAACAAGTAGTTACTCAATGTGAGACAGCGTGAATGAAATTTTTTAAGATATATATTCCATTTTTTTTTTTTTTTAATAACATCGATTTTGATACAAAATCATTGTTTCCCAATTAAGGCTAAGGATAAAAGATTGTACTGGGCACCACAAGGGCGATCTTACCACTCCAAAATATATATTACATAAACAAAAAACATATGACGGTGTTCTTGCAGAACATTCTCACAATTTGTATGAATTTATTTATTTCAAACATTATAGTCCATAAGTTATACAAAACTACTCAGAGGAACGCTTCACAGGATGAATATGATTGTTCTGACTCCACATTATTTGTATCCACATCGAGAACTTCACACTGTCATTATTAGGTCTTAACTCAGCTGGATATAGTCAACAGACGACGAGGTGGGCCCGTTTGGAAGGAGCATCACACTAATTCGGATACGGCCTCACTTTGAATCCTATTTGAGACTTCATACGATTTATTTATTTTATTGGTTTACTTTGCAGTTATACAAATTATTGGTGGCAAAGATCTTGAAACTAGGTTACATTAGAGAACATTATTTAAAAAAAAGAACACTACAAACACATGAACAATTTACAAAAAAACAATAGCACAAATTCATACTGAACTCAAATTCTCCAACCATTTCCTAAAACCTCTGACATTCAATTTCTCGATGTAGTCTTGTTAAAAAATTGTGTGAGGAGTTATGTCAATCAGCATTAATCAATTGAGTATGCATAAATCAGATGGAGAGTATCATTCTGAGGGATCATTCATTTGCAAATCCATGTACAGCATCATTTTGTATCATTGTATTTCTATTTTCGAATTCATGTTGCCATTTATACTAAGGCTAGCTCATTATTCATTCATTCATATTCATATTTGATATCATAATCATACACGATTTGTACTCATATTCGAGTTAGCATCGATAGTATTTTCCATATCATTCTTCAGTTTCTCACCAAATTATTATTTACATCTCACAATCATTGCCTATCAATTGTTTGTTTGTTATTCTGTGTCCCTATGGGAACCATATGTGATAGCATACCTTTCATTCGAATGAATATATGTTGACTGTTCATATATATATATATATATATATATATATATATATATATATATATATATATATATATATATATATATATATATATATATATATATGCCTATATATATTCATATATATACATATATATGTATGTATATATATATATATATATATATATATATATATATATATATATATATATATATATATAGTATATATATATATATATATACATATATATATATATATATACATATATATATATATACATATATATATATATATATATATATATATATATATGTATATATATATATATATATATATATATACATATATATATATATATATATATATATATATATATATATGTATATATATATATATATATATATATATATATATATATATATATATTTATATATACATATATTCATATATATATATATATATATATATATATATATGTATATATATATATTTATATATATATATTATAAAAATATTATATATAATATATATATAAATATATTTTTATATATATATATATGGATATATATATATATATATATTATATATATATATATATAATATATATATATGTATATATATATATATATATATATATATATATATATATATATATATATATATATAATATATTACATATCCTGTGGTTTCGAATCTCGATACAAACACCATAGTGCATCACACATTATCAGTGTACCCTGTACGAGGAGTTTAGAATTAAATTGTATGTAAGTTACGATTGCGAACAAGCCGGTGCAAATTGTCAGTACATTATTATCAGTGAGCTGATCGTATAGTATGCTCGTATCTGCCAAAGAAGAAGGCTCGAACCACTTGGCCGCTAGTGGTGTTGAATAGGGGACGATCGCTCGGAACCTTCACTTCTCGTGTGCGCTATTCGTTGATCAACAGCTGTTCGGCGGAGGAGTAAGCGATGCTTGCGTGTGGTCTAGTTAACGCGAGTTTAGAGGAAGTTACCGAGTTAGCATCAGTTGTTACTGGCTTGACAATATGCAATAACCATTCTTGTTATACATGAGATATTTGATCAGTTGTTAATTATACAAATATGATACAATACCATACAAAACCGAGAAAGTCGAATGAAAATTTTTTGTGGCAACTATAATGAATCCAAACCAATTGTTGGAATATGATTGATTCTTCTTCTCAATGTGTAAGATTGATTCTTCTCAATGTGTAAGCTTTCGATCAAATTAAATGGAGTTTTCCGGAATTTGAATTTGAATTTCAATGACATTTACACCGCTACAGTCTACACACATTCTACCACAGATTGTTCCAAACACTGTATATGTCCAATGGGTATATAAATGCAAGATCAGCTGGTTTTTGTGCGTATCATGTCAATGAATTTTCTCTACAGAATGCATTCTGATACAGCTTGGTCGTCCAATTCATGTGTCCGCAAGTGCACCGATCTTGAAAATATGAACTTGGAAAAAAATGTATATCTATTACATCTTTGTTCACTCTAAAAGGGTCAATTGCCATCCCGTGAGGACATGACTATGTTAAAATCTCGTGGATTCGATGATGGTGAAGATGATCGAAATTTAACTCATAAAAATGATGTGAGAATTGATATGCTCTGATGAGCTTTGAGTTCTATCGCATTCTTTCGGTTGAGATCGACCAACAGGTAATAACAATAATTGATCATTCAAGTTGGACCTATTTCGATCAAATTCATTGAGAATGACTGAATGACAGGAAAAATGCTATGACTTCAACGACTGTGGTATCATGAAAAGCTCTCGTCCGATTTTCACTATTCCATTGGACGACGAATGTATGACGAAATTATATCTAAATAGCATTTTCATGTGTGCATGGTTCTCAAAATCAACTAGACGTCTAACAGTTCCCTCACTTGAGTCAATTACATCACACACATCAAACATGGGTATGAAATTGCAAACTTTCCTCATTCATCACACACATTCACATGGTTAAAATTTCCAACAGAGTAAAAACCTGAGAAATATCCCGTGAATTGAGAATGTTTTGGGATATATATTTCAATTAAATACTCGCATAAAGCTACTCAACAACTTTGCTGGGTCACCGAGAATAGTCGTTTTTCGTTACATCCAAGCATTTCTCATATTTCATATGTATAACTGTGGTTCGCCATGTACTAGATAGTCGACCATTAATTCTAAGATAAAACATGCATTCACGGAGATAATTTCGAATAAATATGTCCTTAAAACATGTGCATATAGCCATGTACTTAGTTTTATCAGAAGCCGAGTTGAAAGCAGAACTTCGACCATTGGGTGTACTATATATATATATATATATATATATATATATATATATATATATATATATATATATATATATATATATATATATATATATATATATACATATATATATATATATACATATATATATATATATATATATATATATATATATATATATATATATATATATATATATATATATATATATATATATATATATATATATATATATATATATATATATATACATATATCTATATATATATATATATATATATATATATATATATATATATATATATGTATATATATATATATATATATATATATATATATATATATATATATATATATATATATATATATATATATATATATGTATTATGGGGATCTCTCTCTTCGATCTCTGAATTTTCGATCGAAATGATATTTCGGGTCTTCAATTTGTTATCGAATTGGAAAATACGATATTAGATTGAAATCGTTATCGAATTGAATTTGCAGACGGCCAAAATGAGTGATCAGGCAGGTATCCAAGTGACTTACAATAAGTGAAAAATGAATTTTCAACCGAAAATGAATCAAATTATCGATATAATTCTTTCTCGCATAATTTTTCTTTGCTGTCAGTAATGTTGTTTGCTGAGTATAATGTGTGAACAGAGGAGAGAGAGCTCGAAGAGATTGTGATTTGTTCTTGAAACTATCAGTATGATTGTTATACGATTGTTGTAACTACAAAATCTTCAATGACTTTCTCTGAAAAAAAGGATTGACGACCTTGAAAGTCGAATTTGATTTTGTATATCATTGTATTATCCTATACCAGACTGAAACCGGCACACGATGTGAGTCAGTACATGACTCGAGTGCATGATCGAGAATCATGACTTCCAATCTAGTATTTTCCCTCATCCGATATTTCCGATTGAATATTCTACATTCGAATCGATGTCGATTGAAAATGAAATTCTCTCTCTCTCTCTCTCTCTATATATATATATATATATATATATATATATATATATATATATATTTATATATATATATATATATGCATACATATAGATAAATATATATATATATATATATATATATATATATATATATATATATATATATAATATATATATATATATATATATGATATACAAGATTGTGTGTGTGTGTGTGTGTGTGTGTACGGTATAATTACGTACACATAGCTTGACTACCTCCATTAGGATAAGCGAGATCAGAAGCAAGCCTGACGCACATGATAATTGGCTGACGTCGGATGTGCTCTAATATTAATTCCATCTGGAGACGTAAGCACTCAGTTTTGTAGGGAATAAATACCATGGAGACGAATATAGCGTGGTTTGAGTTCGCTTCTTGAAAAGATCTCCTACGTTGTGCGTAGAATGTTTTTTTTTCGGAGAAATAAAATCACGTCGTTATAGTTAAAAGCTGTGGTTGTTGAGCGAGGAAGAGAGGATTTTTTTTTTCATTCATAGATAATATGATGACCAAGTTTCACTTCGCTGAACGTAGGAATGACGAAATTTCCATTCCATTTCATATTATCATGGATATATTCCCATAAATTTCGTGAGTATTCACATATTTTATGACCACATCTTTGGAAAGGAGTCATTCATACTCATATCATTATTATTTCTGTCCTTCAATATATTAACAAATCAACAACGAAAAGATAACACGATTATAATTGATATATTTTTTCCCCTCACGTGTGAGTTTTGAAACGAATATGTTTAGTGATGAATTAACTCTCACATTCATTGTGAATACTTCAATAACTCCAATAATTCTCAATTAATGAATAATTAACTTTCATTTTGATTTACTTATAAATGCTGTAGAACATCTCACAAAGTTGTAAGGGTTGAAGCTGTGTCTTGAACCAACGTGATGGAAGATGACAGAAATATTGTAGTAGCACAGTGTTTACCTCGAAATATATATTATTATATAACATCGGAGTTTAGTTAGGGGGAAGCGGTTGGAAAGGGTGAAAGGGTGAGCCGAGAATCCTAATGTCAAATATGTTACATCCTCTGGCAGTTATGCGGACGTGAGGAGAACCTTAAAATGACGAACGGTGTTACCTCAGAGACTACACAGCCAGAGACACACACACCACCTCACTTCAGTTATTGATCGTTATACAATGCATTAAAAAAGAATTCGAAACCAATTTATCATGGAGAGTATTGGGATGATGTATACTGTGCAACGGTATAAAAGTCGTGGTTGCGGTAGTTATGTGCCGCGTGTGTGCTCTTGATATGGGAACACGAGATGAGCAATGGAAAACTGATAACTAAAATAAACATATAGTTGGCCCATGAGTATTTTCTAAATTGAAATCCGGAAGGAGACGATATTAGGATCCAGTTGCACACCGTGAAGAAACATGTTTCATATATGTATATGAATAAATATATATATATATATATATATATATATATATATATATATATATATATATATATATATATATATATATATGTATATATATATATATATATATATATATATATATATATATATATATATACATATATGTATATATACATATATATATAAATATATATATAGATACATTTAAATATATATATATATATATATATATATATATATATATATATATATATATATATATATATATATATATATGTATATATATATATATATAGATATATTTATATTCATATGTTGCACTTTTTTTTCGGGACAACTGCGTTCGCTCTTTTGAATTCCGTTGCTTCAACGTTTCGACAAGATCACACTTGTCATCTTCAAGGATCCGTGTTGGTTAGCAAGCTGCGTGAAACCGAGTGGCGTGAGCTCTCTCCCCGCTTCCAGATTACATAGCCTGTGCTGTGAACTTTTCGCTGCATATTACCTGAGAGCGGAGAGAGCTCACGCCATTCGATTCCACGCAGCCTGCTGACCAACACGTTATCCGTGAAGATAACAAGTGTGTAGCGCTATATAACCCCGTCGTTGATGCGCCGTAAAACCCAAATATTCATTCATTCATTCGATAACAAGTGCGATCTTGTCAAAACGTCGGAGCTACTGATTTTCACAGATCCAACAACTGTTTCCAAGAGAGCAAACGTGGTTGTCCCGAGAAAAGAGTTCAAAATATACATCTGACCGCGAGAACATCCGGAACAACGTATATATATATATATATATATATATATATATATATATATATATATACTTCCATACCGAATATATAAAATGTTCTCCATATATATATTCATCGTGCCAATATTGGATCACTCCGTTGATTTCTATAATATTCATAACAACTTGACCGAATACGTATAGGCATATATTATGTTTCGAATCAATTTGACGATGAAGACTTATAACGACCATTTATAGTTGTGGCTAATCAATCGGTTATACCTAGTTTTGTTCAACTTGATTCTGGATTTGTATATGATCTTTTGCCCAGATTGGAGATTTTGAAAATCTTCCCCAGTGAGCACCTTCCTCGATCGTATGCTATATGTTGTGTCTTCGAGGTCGCAACGGAACGGGAGTTATGCGGAGAAGACAACGACCTTTCATGAGAGAGGTAATGAAAGTATCTCACTGTAGGTATCGAGTGGTTGTTTTTAGTCTCTATTGCGCTATATTTGATGTGAAATATATTTCCAGATGCGCGATAGAGAATACTCCATTCTAATCGTATGGAGCTTTCTCTCTGTGTGTTTTCTCTTCTTTTTTATCGTTTGTTTGTAAACACTGCACAGGTCGCATGGTTTGACTAATCAACATACAACTTTTCACGTATCCATTAGACTTATCCAATCTAGAACTGTTCAGTTTCTGGGTCATATCGGTTGAACCAGTTGATAAATATAATCTCAAAGCTTTTAAAAACTCTCACAGTTTCTCAAAACTCCATCAGATTTGACCGGGCGAGAAAACTGCCCAATAATTCTTGCTTTGTGATCAACTGTCACTCTCTCACTGTCTTCCTTATATAGGCATAAATAATCTACGGAAAAATATCACAATATTATCATGTCCTGAAAGTGATTTGAATACGTTTCTATACATATACGAATACATTTCAATAATATGTATCAGTTTCTCACTTTGCAAGCAAGAAATTTGGAAAGAAAATATATACAATCAAGTTCAGAATTTTTTCATATGATGTTCAGAGTAAATTTGTTTTATCGCCAGAACAATCTTCATTCACGTTGCTCGAGGCCACGTTTAAGCTAAATCAACTAAGAGCTCGAAACTTTGAAAAGCAATTAAGTTCTCGAATAAGAAGGTTTAGCTCTTTGGTAATAAGCGAGAGATCAATTAAATTCAATAGAAAGTGATCATTCGGTTATGAGGTGATGAAACATGAAAGTAAAAACTTTTTGAAAATGTCACATCGCAATTATTCTGATGTATTATCATTATGTTTCAAAATTAAAAGCTTACAATAAACCCAGGAACAGACTCAGAATGTATTGAAGCAATCTGATAATTCGCAATATAATAATAACATGAAGTTGTTAATATGGTAGTCTATCTCAGCGATGAGCCACTTACCAGTTCACAAAATTCCGGTTGCTTTCAAAGTTAACGGCGGCCATGTTCGTGCTGAAACTTGACAGTGCCGATTGGAACTACTATACCACGTTGCTCTATCAGCAAGGCCTTCTTCATGATAACATATTATGTGATAATGAAGAATGCCTTGAATTCGGGAACTAGATGCAAAACAAGTTCTGGTGAGCCTGCACGTAACAACAATCAGCTTGAACCACGAATATGGCCGCCGTTACCCACTATTTAATGTAATCATGTGGTACGAGATTTCAACACGGACTTTTACCTCCAGTGAGAGAATACTATATACGACTCTCTAATAATACATTCCGATTCAAATTGGATGAACAATGACGAAGAAATTTGTCTTTTCAGTACAAATCTTTCCGTATGAACGCTTCACAAGTAGCACGCATGAGACATGAAACATTTCTCAATCATGAATTAATAACCCAATTCAGAACCATTGACATGTATATCACTAGAATTGTTTCATCAACTGTCACTAGAATATATAACCGAATTGAAAAACTTTCTTAATGCATGTTTCACTGGTTGAGGAGATTCTTTTTTCGCTGTGGCTCATTCAGCAAAGCAGCTTCTTCAAAAACTGGAGTCAGGTCTGACGTGGAATCGAGTCCACTGCATGCATTTTTCCAAACATCATTCATCTTCCCCGTCCCTCTAATAACCTTATTGACGGTGGAGGAGCTCAAGAAACAGGAAGCATTGATTAGTGAATTTTGTTTTGTGGAAAAGACACTTTTCATACAAATGAATGAATTAAAATTATGTTCCCAATCACAGCTGCCACGTGGACAGAGAATCATAATAAACAAATGATTAATCGAATGAAATGAAACCAAGCACAGTTAGATTGATTTAATTAAAGAAATCAACTAATGTAATTCCGTGATATGGTCTAGTCGATCGATATGACATCAAGTGTTCTCGAACATTCGTCAGTCTTACAATCAAAAATACATATTATATGCACACTCTCATCATATCTCGTCGAATATCCCCACCTTGGCTGTCACAATACAGTGCTTGGTGAATTGGGTAGACACAGACCCGTCACGTGTTAGCGATATTGTAGTTGTAATTGGTTTACAAGATGTCACGGTATCCAAGGCGGAGTTTATGCGACGTGTAAGTAGTGTTATCAGATTCATTCTAATGGATTACACCAAGACGCCTTATGACGCAATCTAGTCGTTACATGCTTGATCCACGGCCGTGTTGGGTAATGAATCAATGAATTGAGGGCGGGTCTTCTGCATGACATACCTCTCACTTGAGAACGGAATTATCAATGTAGAAATAGCTATTATTAGAAGATAATGTTTGGTTTCAACTATGAGAACCAAACATAAACGTGGTTGGAAGAGCGTAGTCGGCACATTTATATTGAATATAATAGAAAGTTTACATATATATAAATATATATATATATATATATATATATATATATATATATATATATATATATATATATATTATATATATACATATATATATATATATATATATATATATATCTATATATATATATTTATATATATATATATATATATATATATATATATATATATTTATATATATATATATATATATATATATATATATATATATATATATATATATATATATATATACATATATATATATATATATAAATATATATATATATATATTTATATATATATATATATATATATATATATATATATATATATGTATATATATATATTTATATATATATATATATATATATATATATATATATATATAAATATATATATATATATATATATATATATATATATATATATATATATATATATATATATATATATATACCTATATATATATATATATATATATATATATATATATATATATATATATATATATATATATATATATGTATACATACACCTTTAGTTTGGAACAACCATGTCACCGCCCTCTTCTTTTATTTGTTGCTCATTTTGATCGTTTCATGATTTTTTTATGTATATAAACAACCTTTATTGGTCCCTGGCTTATAAAAAGTTTACAGGATAACAATCAGTATAAAATACAATTTTGATATCGATATATATAGAAATGAAATACAGTTAAATAATTGAAAAAAGTGAAAAATTGAAAATTGTAATATCTGTTTCTTTTCTAAATTGGTTTCGTCATAACTCCGACCGATGTAAAAACTCATTTCATATTCATTTTCAATGAAACGGCTGATCTGAATAGCGTGAAACTTTGAAATAAAAATCATCATTAGGTCATATTCTTCAGAATTCCGTGAAAAATTGAATTCATGCAAAGAGAATATTTTCCAAATTTCGATTTCCAATCATTCGTAGATTAATTTTCACAAAAATGGTGGAACCGATCACTCCTCAAAATCATATGGTTGGTCAAATGATGACACATGTGTGAACCAGATTTCTCCAAAAAAATGTACTCCTGTCAATCTGTGGAATTCCCCAAAAGAATTATTCATCTCGAGTCTTCGCTTCGGTAATCGTTGATATGGGAAATAGGCTTATGGAAAATTGTGATACAGCTAGAACCGTATAGTGGATATTGTATTATTATCACGGAATGAATATTTGTTCTACTGCTGAATAGATGTGAAACAAATTTGGCATAGGCCCTACTTGTTTCCACGAGAGAAGAAAGTGCGGAAAGTCTGCTCGCTAGTAGTGTGGGATATGGGGAACGGTCGCTCGCAACCCGCTGCTCTTGTGAATACAAGTAGAATTGCAGCTTCAAACATTTAACGCTTTGAAAAAAAAAATCTTTTCTAATCGTAAAACTTGTCTTGAAACAATTAATTGACTCGAATTGAAACAGCTATGCAAACATCACAATGATACCAGCATTTGTTATGTTGGTACAGTCGACGTTATTTGGACTCAATTAGTATATAAAGAGAGACTCGGTTTCCTCTTCGTCGATCAATATCGATGGAAAATAGAAGTCCTCGGTGAACGTTACGAAAATTACGTAACGTTAAGATAAATAGTGAGACGTAATACTCTGTCCTAGAGCAAAAAATATATTCCCACATTATAGAATTGATCAGTTGAATCGTATTATATCTCTGAATCAAGAATTGAAACAGTACCGACGTTCTTGCGTGAATCCAAACATTCTCTTCCATAGCAAATACAACACCTCATAATCAAGTGATTAAAATATATATTCAAACATATAACTTTCAAATCGAATGGATTCAATTTAGTTTTATTCATACAAATCACTTGTAATAACACATTTATAACTATTCAACAAGTTTTAGTTTTATTTGCAGTCATTACTCATCAACTTCGGCCATAATAATTCCAATTTTCCAGTTGGTTCGTGATCAACTGTCTTCAAAATGAACGACTATGAAGAAACGTATTGATTATCTCTCTTGCAGAAAAAACCTGCACCGTGTTCGACCAGAGAAATGATATATGAAAAGTGTCATGAGTTCTTCCAGAATCAATATACGCTTCTGGCGGATATATATTTTATAAGTCTTGATTTTAACGTCGAAACACGTTGCCATTAAATTTACTCTCGGTTTGTTTGATTTTGATCGCGTGGTTGTGAGAAGAAATAATAGATGGCACGTCGGGAACTGACTAATGGCTTGATGCCCTTCTTGATTCAACGCGATCGCAGTAATGCATTCAATTCAGTACAGCAGCGGTATAAATAGAGAGAGAGCGTTTTAAATTTGATTTCATCAAATGCACTCTTCTTATACACAAAAAATTGTTGTGAATTATTCATCGCACGTATGAACAGAATATATTTTAATGTCATGAAGAAGCGGTGTGGATGAATCACTATGTGGTTAACCCAATTTACTGTTACGAAGACTCGAAATATCAAAGTGATGAGTTATTGGAAATGCATCAAATCAACATAATTCACATATTTTTGATATGGATGAATATATATATATATATATATATATATATATATATATATATATATATATATATATATATATATATATGATTTCAATAGCTTCCTGGTTGACCACCAGTAGGTTATTATAATTAATGATTTTTAAAACTGTTTAAAAATTGCGACCTCCCCCGGGACTTGAACCCGGATCTCCAGATTGCCGGTCTGACGCGCTACCCATTACGCCAGAGAGGAAGATCTTCTTGAACAGTTTTATTTGTTGATATCTTTCGTACAGTCACACATTTCAAGACTTGTGGATCGCACCCCAAATTGACAGGAAATTGTACTGCCTGATCGACATCTCCCAGCTATCCCAGCTGTTGGGTCATGTGATTTCAATAGCTTCCTGGTTGACCACCAGTAGGTTATTATAATTAATGATTTTTAATCATCATCGGCAATCGGCAATCGGCAATCTGGAGATCCGGGTTCAAGTCCCGGGGGAGGTCGCAATTTTTAAACAGTTTTAAAAATCATATATATATATATATATATATATATATATATATATATATATATATATATATATATATGTGTGTTGTTTCGGATGTTCTCGCGGTTGAATGTAGATGTTGAACTCTTTTCTCGGGACAACCATGTTTGCTCTTTTGGATGCAGTTGGATGCGGTAGAAAACCTGCCCGGCAAGCAGAATGTCCCTGGTTCGAGTCCCGTTCGAGGCGTATCTTTTCCGACATGACTATAACATGCCATATATATATATATATATTATATATATATATATATATATATATATATATATATATATATATATATATATATATATATATATATCTTCACTCAACAAACTCTCACGATTCATATTTGAATAAATTGAGTGAAACTTGGCTGTTTTTTAATCGTTTTAATATTCATTTATGAATGACCAACGTTCCAACAAGAATGGTCTCGTCCTCATCAGGGTCCAACCCTGATCAAACCTGATCAAACCCTGAGGATATATATATATATATATATATATATATATATATATATATATATATATATATATATGTATATATATATATATATATATATATATATATATATATATATATATATATACATATATATATATATATATATATATATATATATATATATATATATATATATATATATATATATATATATATACATATATATCCATATATATATATATATATATATATATATATATATATATATTATATATATATATATATATATAAATATATATATATATATATATATATATATATATATATATATATATATATATATATATATATATATGTATATAACTGACACATACAACCACAAATGACACATATATCTGACTACATAATTGACATATTTCCAAGGTGGTTCTTATATCCAATACTTATCGATGAACATTCCTTCATCAACAAAACACATTTCTGTATTGGAAAATGTGGATGGAGGAACGAGGCAGTGAAACTCTTTTTAGAAGCATAAAGAATCACTGTGCGATTGATTTGAATCGAAAAAAAAACACGTAATGCCGGAATGGTGGTATTTGATGGAAGTTGTTTGAAAAGCGTCACCTCTTTGGCTATTAAGATTTCTTGATCGTTGT
The DNA here is from genome assembly GCA_964007535.1 of Brachyptera risi. Taxonomy (NCBI): domain Eukaryota; kingdom Metazoa; phylum Arthropoda; class Insecta; order Plecoptera; family Taeniopterygidae; genus Brachyptera; species Brachyptera risi. The sequence goes on from OZ023326.1 coordinate 23,328,074, forward strand.
ACGTGAAATGAGAAAGGATTCAATAAATGCTGTGTGTATACCTCTCTTTGCTGGTGTTCTAACTTCTGACGGCGTAGCTCGGGACATTGCGGCGGCTTGAAACAAAATCAAACTTAATTCGTTTTCTCAATTTCTCAAAGTAATGTTGTAATTAAATAGTTATCGTTCTTGCTTCACAGTCTTAAGGAGTGTTGGATGAATCTGGCTTCATTCCAGAAAGAGAATCTGGATATGGTTACCATTTTGATTCTTTCTTTGACTAAAATATCATTATTTCAATATTCAATATCGAAAATTCATTCCTTCGCGTCGTTTCATGTGTAAATGATATGATAATCATTGTTTAAATAAACAGATGATTATGATACCATCAAGATATGATAAAAGGAAATTTGTTCACAAAAACTCATGTATTATGCGGGATTCAAACCCACGCCTAACGTTGACTTCAGTTTCAGAAGCGGTGCCTAATGTATATATATATATATATATATATATATATATATATATATATATATATATATATATATATATATACATATATATTTATATTCATATATATATATTCATGAATATATTGAGTATTCGGAAATATCAAGAGGATCGAGGAACGAATTCATGAGCCGACTATCACGAACTTTCGAAAAAAATCACAACTCAAAACTGAAAGTGATTGAGATGATCCAACTTTTTGTTTGTGCTCGAGAAATCATTTCGAAGTTATTTTTGTGACTTTTGTGAACGTATTTTCTGAGGTAATTGTCCAGAGTATGAATTGAATGTCAGCACTGAAATTTTTCATATCAGTGAATTGAAAAAACATGACTACCAGATAACTTTCATCTATCAATGACTACATTCATTCTGTCCATTGAAATTTTTCCCAATTTATCTTGTTCTTCCGGATATATATATATATATATATATATATATATATATATATATATATATATATATATATATATATATATATAGATTCACATTTTTAAAGATTACATTTTTTCTATTCGATCAGTTTCCTTTCCATGTATCAATATATAAATTAATAAAATTAAATACTGCGATTTAAAAGAAAAACATTCAATCTTCAAGATTAAATAGACATCTAATAATATTTTCAATCTATTTCTCCATATTTTTCTATGTATTTTTTATACTGATTGCTATCCTGTTTCATAATTCAGTCAGGAACCAATAAAGGTCATTTCTATATATATATATATATATATATATATATATATATATATATATATATATATATATATATATATATATATATATATATATATATATATATATATATATATATATATACATATATATATATATATATATATATATATATATATATATATATATATATATATTTATATATATATATATATATGGATATACATATGAATATATTGTATATATATATATATATATATATATATATATATATATATATATATATATATATATATATATATATTTATGTATTTATATAATATATTTATATATGAGCCCATATCAAAACACATCAATAGAATCTCACCATGATAAGTATCTTTCTTCGAAAGGTGTGAGATATGGAGTAATAATCACTAAATCAATTGGATAACAGAAATTTCACCAACACTATTAACATTATCAATATCATCAATTCAGTCCATAATGACGATATAGATATAGCAATAAGAAGCGATGTATTAGCCAATGTATAAAGAGCTACATTGAGAATGCAAAATAGGACTCAATAAATTCAAAGGTATTTTTTGTATTTTTATTGATTGAATGTATTCATATATATCTGATGAAGGTAATGTCACGTCACTCCATCAGTCAAAATGTACTGAAAAGTGGAAAATGAAAGCTGTGGATTCATTTCCTATCAATCAGTTTGAATTTAAGCGGTGATTTGGCTATATGCAGTACATTGGTTTCGGTGACCATCGGTGGATTAGGCCACTCAACTCTGTAGTTCCTCAATATCTGCAAGAAAGAAGACCCATTCATAGATATTATAATCATATCAATTATACGTCAAGTTCATCAGTACTAATGAGTGGGTGCGATCTCAACTCGTCCTTACACAAAATGTCTTCATTCCTGATTTCATTACTTTCCATTCGAATTGAATCGATCAATAACCTCTTATACGGAAGATGTGACTCGAGGAGATAATATGAAGTACATTTGCGGTCACATATTCATTTCTTACAGAATTGAAAATTCAATCTGAATGAAATGTATGCACATTCAACCGCTGATTTTTCCATAGACCATTAGTGGAGTGCTGCGTATATGCATAATGTCTCTTGGTTCTGGTGCGTATAATAGCAATATATATTCTCCTCAGATTGCATTTCATTGTCGTTTGATCGACCACTTGATGATACCGGAACCGTATACAGTGTTGTATACTGATCTCATAAACTTGTGGCATCGCTTGAAATGAGCAAATATGTTTCATAATTTAAGAGTCAAGTTTTGAAAAGTTAAAAGACGTATCATCTCACCTTCGTTACGAGTATTTCTATTTCTAGTTCAGCGAAACGTCGCCCCACACAGCTTCTTGGTCCAAATCCGAAAGGCATGAAGACGAAAGGATGAGTTTTTTTGTCGGACAACTGTCCAGCAGTCGAGTCTCCTTTCATCCATCTTTCGGGGATGAATTTATCTGGTTGCGGAAAATTCTCCTCCATATTGCTCATGGTCATGTGTCCCAGAATTACGTCAGTCTGGTAAACACAACGGGACATACTTTGTAGATCGCTTTAGTCAATTGACTGTGCAAACAATAATGATGAAAATATCTCTAAGCAGAGCATAATTATTGTATACTCGTACGTATCATCGCATCTTGATTTTATCATACTGATATCAATTTTGCAGTTCAATTAGAATATAAGTAAGATGAAAATAAGCTGTGATGAGTAATTGGACTGATGAAATCGCTATTATTGTTAAAAAGTATCTGGTCAGCCTATAGCTGTCCATATATCTATATATCTGCTTAATTTAGATAGCATGAAGATGAGAATGATATTTTTGAAAACATGCTGGAATGATGAGATTGATATTATTTCATTTGGGGTGGATGAATCGTCCTTTGATGCCCCGTCTACGCGCTCTTACCTTGTCATTCTTACTACATAGCCTCAACTGGGAAACATTGGCACTATGGCTAGTTCTCAATGATTTCGGGGTTATCACTATGGAGATATTATATGCGGTATTTTAATATAATAATGATTCACATTATTCTATGCTTTCACTCAAATCGAATTAGCCATTCTGATGTAACAAAACACAAAATATAATCTTTTACATCGCTCAAAGCTATTAATGACATACCGATTGAATCCAAGCAACAAGTGTCACCAATCATTCAGGAACAATCAAAACAAGGCCTTTTTTATTATTGGAGAAATTATTTAGAATAAGTGATTATTAAAACAGGAGGGCAGTGACGTGATTGTGTTGGATCTCAAGGTGGATATATATAACCGACCGAGCTCATCCATCATTGCGGAAACACATCAAGCGTTTTCCTAGTCGTAAGACACAAAAATCTTGAATCTTGATAATTTGCAAAATTATCAAATGCACAATGTTTCTGGTGACTCTTAATTCAGTTATAACTAAACAATGAAGTACGATTTAATTAATAACAAATGTTTGGTGACAAGACCACTTTGAGATCTTGGCCTTTCATCCGCAGTTCACTCGAAAAACAATCATTGAAAATAGTGCTATAAGAAATTCGACGTATGATTCATTATTCACTAGTGAAACGCATGATTATGCGTTGTAAGATGAACGAGATATTTATGGAATTTATTACACACATTGATCCTGCAACTATTGAGCTTTTCTTCCAATTTCCATCTTTGTGGAGCCAACTTGTTGATCATCTCGATCAAATTTGATACACTATTTCTCATTTTTGAGTCATAATTCAACTTAATTCAACTTTGACAGAGTGGAAATTAGTATTGGAATGATATGAACATGCTCTGATAATTCCATCTCAATTGCGAGAGAATACAAAATTGAACATTATTCTCGAGTATTTTCTACCTATGAATTTTCGTTCTCATTGAGATTTTCCGAATTTTCCGAAAAATTTCCGAAACATCGTCAAATCGGTTCGCTCAAAACCACTCCCAACCCATCCTGGTATGATTATGTCCAGTAAAAAAAACATACACGGAGCCCGATATTTTTCGAAATATAGAATGTATAGGTCCTCGCTTCTCTCATCTAACAAACAATAATATCATTTGATCAACTCGACAAAAACAACCACGGGCTGGTATATGTTTCTACCGAATTTGCACGAACGCTTCCGATGTACGCGTTATTTGGTATCGCCCAATGCTCTCAGTCGAGACGACTCGGGTTTAATGGCAGACTAATTTGCACGTGGTCGGTCGTACAAATTATCTTCAACCGTCGTTGTTTGAGGCGTGTTGAGGGGAGAGAGGGGAAAGTAATCGCACCAATGTGGTTACCTTAATGCTGATTACTGCACGGCCGGATAGGGTTAGCTAAACAGCCCGCGCCGCCTTATCACGTTCAACTACATTTGACCACGTGGGTTAAATCTTATAGCAATACCTTCAACATTAAAACGTAGGACTATAATAACTATCAACCAGCGATTATATCTGCATATAGTTTGTATAAATTGAGTTTGAAAATTTGCTTACGCCTTTTGGTATTTTGTAGTCTTGCAAAACCATATCTTTAACGGAAGTTCGGATGTTTGCGAGAGCTATTGGCGATATCCTGAGGAGAAGAAAATGGAAACATCGTCATTATTCAAATATTCTTTTCATTGTAGTATAATTATTGATCAATTATTATTTACTGACGTCCTGATCAGAATTGATGTTGAGTTACTGAACTGATGTTTGGAAGTAGAGCCCCATTCTTGTCTCGGGACTCGAACATACGCCCGACTGTGAGCCTACTTTAGTTTCCAGCACAGAGCGTTCAGCTAGATTCATAGTGACGCGGCTGCACGGTTTTTTCCGTTCCGGTAAGTCTCGTGCACCAGCCAAGTCATGAAGTTTTCTGACCGGTTTCACGTAGCGTACAGGGACGTAAAAAACGTGTAACTAGGTTACAAAGAATCATGCTTCAGCTGGCTGACCCAAAAAGTTGCTTTTATATCATTTAATTGAATAATGTTAACAGAATATTAAAGTGTATAGTTTATTTTCATAGTGGATAGGCAAAGAGATAATTATGATGTTATTTGAAAGTTCCCTGTTAATTTTACAAGTCAAGATATAAAACATAAAAAATGACGCATTCATAATTTATTCCTACTTAACTTTTAGAGCTTGAGTCATTAAAATGATAACAATAGAGCATGAAGAGAAGATTTTGAAGGGAGTTGATACCGACCTCATTGACTCCTTGATGCAAGCTTTCAAGTATTTCATGTCGTTCAGGTTCTCGGCTGTGATTGGTCCTTTATTCGACCTCGGAATTACTCGGTCAATCTCGGCTTGCAGCTTGGTCTGCACTTCGGGATTTATGGCCAGGTAGTATAAACAAAACACAACGGAATGGGACGTCTGAAACGAAAATAGAACGTGAACGAATTTTGTTACAAATACTAGAGTTGTATCTGCGAAAAGAAGGTTTCAAACGAATATTCACTATAAAATTCCACTAGCGCTCGTGTGATTCGAGCTTTCTGAATGTTTCGTGGATACAAGTATACGAGAAATCCCTGCCCAGTATAAAGTTATCACGTAAACCCGGCATTACCACTAAATTTCAATCGATATTTTTTTTTACTTCAATGAAAGCCCAGAAATAACAAAATATCATTTTTATAGATCCTCGCTGATTGAGAATTTTCATTGCAAAATCGCTTCCCCGATGGAAAGACTCACAACAAGACCAGGCACCTCCACCAATTGCAATTGGAAATGTTCTGCATGCATCAAACTTACGCTTCTTTTATAACTGATAATTTAATTGTTATGATTGAGCACAAAGTCGATCTGTTTTTCACTAGGAAACAATTATTTCAAATTTATAAAATAAAGATATTATAAAGATAATATGATAATAAAGATGATGAAGATGATTTATAAATCATAAAATCATTTAAATTCATAGCAAATGGCTCGTATATTCTCATCTGGTGACAGTATTTTCCACTTTGTACATATTTATTCCCACCAAACGAAAACATGCGAGAAATGTGGAAAGTTTGTTGAATTATAGGCCTACTCATACTCCCGATTGAAATAAAGATTGAAATTTAAAAAAAAAATCCATATTTATATATATATATATATATGTATATATATATATATATATATATATATATATATATATATATATATATATATATATATATATATATGTGTATATATATATATATATTGAATGTTCGGGAACTAGAGAATGATAACTTCTAGTCAATAGTTCCTAAAATTACCGTATCGACTCCGGCCATCATCATGTCTAGTGCCATCACGCAGGCAGTCTTCACGTTCGGGTCTCTCGCCAGGATCCTCTCCAAGACGCTCAGCTCGTGGTCACTGCCCTCTGGTAATGCCTTCAACCGTTCCATCGACTGGTTGATGTACTTCATACACACCCTGGAGATCAGGAAGAAGCATTCCGTTAGTGCGTCAGACCTTCGAATATAACTATCGTCACACTGAGCTGTCATTCAGGAGATTCCCTATGTCGTTCAGGATAATACTGAGATTGTTACTTCAAGAACAGAACAACCCTGGAACTAGATTTTGGTGAATTATGAGTATATACATTTTCAAAATTTCAGAGAAAGACTAGAAATCATCATCTCAATTTCAGAAATTGAAATTATTATTCCTGTCCTCCAGATATCATCATGAGTGATGACGTAGGCATTACCGATTATTAAATTAGCGAATGCGAACAATCCGATTCAAAATATAAACTGAAATTCGTTCACCATCATGAAAAGATGAAATATCCAACAATTCACTCTCATATTTTCTTAGTTCGAGAGTCTACATTAGGAATTATACCACGAGTTGCCATATAGCTGTGATCCAAGGTTTAGTTACACACACAGTTACACACACAGTTACAAATATGATGTTCGCATCCATGTGCGTCTTTATGAAAATGTCACATGAGAGGTGCACACTGACAGTTCCAGTTATTTGAGCCTATATATAGCAATTATTTCTATACATATGAGCCAGTACTATCATATAGGGTCATCTCAACTTGCAGGGTGAGTTTTACGACTAAAAACGTGACTGCATGAATCGAAAGCGTGAAAACCTCAAAGGTATTGCGTTATCGTGTAATGAGTCAGTGAATTTGTACTCATATCCAGTTGGTAGACGAACTTTCTATTACGGTGAATACCAGTAAACCTCTCCGAATATTGTGCCAGAAACTGATGTTTCGCTAAACCGACGCACAAGCGCACTAATGCGACTCGGTGTTGTAAGAGATTGCGTATTGTAGGTTTTCAACCCCTTGTCCACAGTCTTTGCACGTACGTTGTTTTATTATCAATCGGGAGATTTTCATACTCTAAGGCTCCATTTTTGAATAACAAATTATTCAAATTTTGTACATTGTATACATATAAAAAATCAGTGGCATATACGTTGAATTGCGAGATTCTGGCGTATTTACATAATTGAAATTCAGGAATAGATTCACAAAGACTACAAGTACAAAAATGAACAAATCGATGGAGAGTTGGAATATGTATTAAATTGAAGAGATTTCGATACAGGGCCCGAATATTTCCGAGGTAACAATGAGGTGACGTTATGTACCCAGTTCACATTCAACTTCGAAATCAATTGAAACAGCCATGAAGAATTAACAGTATTATAATTCACGAATGTGTATTGCTCGTATGTATATTTTGTATTGGGGCCTATGTTCAATGATAAGAACTAACTGTTGAATGAAGAAACTATTGTTTTATATATATATATATATATATATATATATATATATATATATATATATATATATATATATATATATATATATATTTTATTATTGATGATGGAACATATTTTATAATGGAACATATACCTGAATGAGAATTAACATCCTTCACCTCGTTTTTACTACTCTCTGTCTGAGATTCATGCTGATGAACTCTTAGTATATCTCAAACCGCAATATTTATATTCATTTCTGATAATAATCACTATCTATATATTTCTATTGATTTCCAGACTATACAAACAAATTTCACGAAAATAAAGTGATTGAATAAATCTAAGGTACTCTCCGAAAACATTTGTATTAATTCATTCCGAACAAATTTGATTCATTGTTGTTTGTGCCCACAGCGAAGAGGAATCAAACTTTCTACCCAAGCTATATAAACAGTGGAGAACCACTCTTTGGTAAATACATATAATAACGCGGAAGGTCTTGTTTTTCTCTCGTATTTGCGCGCGCGTCTTTCGAACAAAGTGTTTTATGGGGGTCCTAGTGAAGAGTTCAGTTGTTCTGAACATTTCATTTTATTATACACGAGTGTTGGCTGAATGTTTAAACATGGCTCTTGTAATGGCATTGTTCCTTTGAACTATTATAATAACTCTGTTTTCTTTGGTTATTCACGTTTGAAGTATTTGCATAACGTACTTACTCTGTGAAATAGTCCATACTCTTCACGAATCGCCGCCACGCCGGTGTACTAATGTACTGCCATAGAGAAAATTGAACGTCCAGTAAAAAGAAAGAATCGAATATAATTTGAACGTTGTTGATCATTTTCTGTGCTTCCGAATCGGGCTTCAAATTACCATCTAAGCAGCCTAGACGCGTATCCAAGGCGACCATAACAATCGCTGTCAACAAAAACATTAGGTTCAGAAGAAGTATTTTATATGACTGCTATACACAATTTTAGAAATGGAGGACTTAGAATGTGAGGAGAATATATTTTTGGTCCATGATTTGCACAGCAGAATTGTGTTCTTTATGCGTCCACCGCTTGAAATAATGTGCTAGGCCTTCACAAGACTGGGCCTTTGATTGGTTACTGTTCACTAGAAGCGCTAAATATTACAACAACTCAAGATAATAACAAATTATTGTCACTTGGAATAGAAGAAATGAACATATATCATGAGCACTTCATGAGCATGGCCAGGATTTTATGCTGACAACAACAAAAATATACGGAGACAAAACAGGTTATCATAACATATAGCTCTTGTGGTAGACACTGACCAATAAAAGTCGTGGACTTTTAAAGCTATCTATTCTGAGGTCGTTATTTTCATGTGGTATTCGCGGTGAGGATGAATATAGAATTTCCACGATACGATTCATCCCCTATACGTGGATGCAGACGTCAACTAAATATATATTTCAAATGTTCAACTATAAGCACTTTTACTTGTTCAAGTATAACACTTGAACGTGCATACTCGAAGAAATAAAACCTGGGAATAAATGTATGAACATGATATCACAACTAAACGGGAAGCTAAAACAATTTCATGTTCATGTTATTCCTATATGAAATATCAGATTTTTTCTACTTGTCTGCCATATTGGACTAACACGTTATCGGTGACATAAGAAGGTTGTTACGTCACAGCCAGAAACTTGATATCCATCAGGCAAATTTGAACTTCGACACAAAATTTCCGAACCTATGTCCTGAGCTTATATAGAGTTCCATCAGCAAAATGTTTGCCTTATTGAAATAAAAACAGAAGTTTCGAAAATACATATATTCGATTGTATTTTTCAATACTGCAGTCATTCAAAGCACTTTGGTGAGAATTGAGTTCAGAAAAACCTATCAGTTTTTACATTATTTGTTATCTTTCCAGTAGTAACTTCATTCTCACTGTTAGCCATGGGATATGTGAGAACGTATCACTACATGGTCGTTTTTGTTTCACTCAATACAGCATACATTAATATTCGTCATGAAGATAAATGATACGCGATGAAATTGCTGTTTACAATTGTGCAGATTGTATCCTATAGTGGAACGATGACTTGCAACAATGACTTGTCTAGTTTCAACTTGAAATAATCAATCGCAATGAGGAAGAAGACTGGGATGCACCTTAAATTTCATCAATATACATGCACTTACTCATCCAGTTATGTTATTGTACGTGTATTGTACATGTATCATATTCATCTCATCAACATTCATAAACACAATATATATATATATATATATATATATATATATATATATATATATATATATATATATATATATATATATATATGTATATATATATATATATATTTATATATTTATTTATTTATTTATACACGGACACCAATATATCTCAGCTACCATCACGGTGCGTGGTTGAATTCCCAATATGGAAAAAATGGGAAAAAATTAATATACTGAAAAAGTGGATGAATAAAAAAAACATATATATATATATATATATATATATATATATATATATATATATATATATATATATATGTATATATATATATATATATATATATATATATATATATATATATATATATATATATATATATATATATATATATATATATATATGTATAAATATATATATATATATATATATATATATATATATATATTTATATATATATGAATATATGGGCCTATCACGGATTCACCGCATTTGGAAGATGCAGTTGCGTTTTTTGTTATGAATCTCGTCCTTGAAAATGTCATGCAAATACTACAGAAACACATATATAAAAGTTATATTTGTGGTTGATATTGTGGTAATCAACCTTCATCGTCCTTTTGTACCAAAAATGACCCCTCAATTTGGAATGAAAATTCAAAGTTTCCGGACAAAAATAATATTGTGAGAAATATTTTCATCGCAATAAAAAACGATACCACACATGAAATATTACACTATAACCCTGTAGTCTTGTACGTGTGCTACATGTCAGTTTAGGAATGGAAGAAACATGTTTCTGTCTTGTTCCACGTGCAGAGCGTGTATTTGAAGTATCAGTCAAACATGTTTGAACAGAAGAACTTCCGAAATGGATTTCCACGGCTCGTTTGACGACACGTGAGTGCAGGGCGAAGGACGGTTGTTTTCGAGTGAGGAGTTTTTTTTTAGCAAGTCTGAAGATCATATAAATATAGAGAGTAGAAAATCCTATATTAGTGTTCTACGGGCGTAATGGAACGTGTGCATATGCGAGCACACTTACATTGTTCTGTTAAATTTGCTTCATTTTATACTATATATACATAGACTCACACTCGAGTGCCCATTTATAAAACTCGTTGATGAAATCGGCCGGCATTATACCATTCTCGTCTCTCAACTCGGGGATTCTGAAAAATTAAATAATCAGAATAAGTCAATAGGATTGTGTTTGAAAACATAGAACCGTGATTATATTCAGAAATATACTCGTATCCGTGGAAGGAGAAAGTCGTCTACGAACTAAATAGTAAATAGCGAGGGGTAAACAACCAATAGATTTGGTGTACACTTGATTTCTGATTTCAAGGAGATTTTAAGAATTTTAAGAAGATTTCAAAGGATTACAGGAAGATTTAATGACAAGTGTACACCAGATTTCAGAAGTTGTTAACCACTCGGTAAATAGTTATGAAAACTTCGGTAATTTTAATAATCTCTCTGCAGCTTGATGGTTTGAATGCTTTCAAACTATGTGATTGTATTTCTAGCCGTACACCTCGTCCTAAAATAATTAATCACCCTGAAATAATTATACCCCACAAATTTGGCGATGAAGTGTGTATCTTCAATGTTGGAAGACGATATTTCTTTTCATGGAGACGAGTAAATATAATACAAATTGAGATTTTTGAATTGTGTTAGGGTGCAGAATATTTTCTAATCTCTGTTCACATTGGACTGCTCCTGTTCAGGAGCACCAACAGACAAACGATGAAATGTGATTACAGGGATTGTAATATCAGTGGGCCCACATTGAGGTGAAAACCTTTTTATTTGTATCAATTGAACAAACAAATTGAATATTGACATATTTGTGCAGTATTTTTTTCTGAATACAATGACTGAAATACAGGATATGTGTCAGTTTGGCATTTTACAATAAAATCATTTGTCATCTCGCTTACCTCTTGATGAAGTCATCGGCCACAGCATCAATTGGACCAACATAGAATTTCGACACCCTTGGCTGCATCATCGGTTGATTAACGGTGGAGCGAAACTTGCCCCAAGCTTCGCCCTGCCTGAGAAAAATAGTCCATGTTCCATTTATCCACTCAATCATAAACTTTACTTGTTATTTGAAGTAAATGCCAAAATTTTGGAAATCATCACACCATATTGACTACTAGTGATAGGCGTGACGTATCAGTAAGTCACGTAGTCTAAACAAATTGATGGGTCGATATATTTCATTTGAATTTTTGATTATTACTGTCAAATTTCCCATTCAATATAGAGCCCATTTGATTTGTTGATAGGGGCCTACGCTCTGTGACGTTTGTGGAAGGTTCAACCACTTACTGTCAATTGCTTGCTATCACGACTTTCATTTCATACATATACTAGCGTTGTGAACAATTATGAGAAGTATATATTTATTTGCAGACATATATTGAGATATTTTACATTTTACATCGATATAGAAATTAGTGGACCCCTACACTCATCAGCCCCCCCCCCCCCATCCCGAGCTCCCACCAGAGTATTAGAAAAGTCAGCAGTGTCAGCCGTCCGTCACCTGCTAATATCGAGGGATATGCAGGAAAACAGAGGGTGATACGAGGACGAGACGAGGACTGTGTGTGTATTTAGGTAAATTCTCCGACGTGAAATCCTTGCAATAACTGTTACTCATTCCAACGTCGGCTGTTAGGACAAGAGAAGTCATTCTCGAGCGCTTGAAACGCTCCCATACTTGTCGCCACAGATGAAGGTTCCGGTCGGCGGTCCCCCCGTATCACACACCACTAACGCACAAGTGGTTCGCTCGTTTCGCGGATAGAAATATATAACTCTTCTCATCGAGAGTCTAGATTTATACTTGGTTACTCCACCTCTCCACTTCCACCCATCACCCCGCCCGTCAAATATCTCGTGAACTTTCGCATATAAACTCAAAAACGAGAGTCAACACAATGACGATCATTAATGAAACCAGTCGTGATTGAATACGTTTGGATTCGTTGATCGTTTCTGTGTTTTTCTGACACATCAAAATATGTATCATGAAATTCATTCACTAGAGTGTGAGTTATATGCTTATGTCCACGATAGGTGACTGAGCGAAACACTCGTGCGTTATTGGTGTGGAATACGTGGGACCACCGATCGTGATTTCCTTGTTTGGTGGATACAAAAACACCACAAATAAAATACTTGGCGACGAACGGTTTCACGTTATATTGGCCATTTATGAATTTTATGAATTTTATAAAATGAAATACGAGTCAAACTTTCTCATCTTTCTTTACTAGCATCTCGAATCAATGATCTCGGATGTACAAATGTAACCGTGTGTTGCGTGTCTTAGTGAATGACCTGAAGGTTGATGTCTCTGATTTTTTTGGTTATTTTTTCAGAACTGTCCTTGACCAATGTGTTCACGTATATCCAAAGCAGGTCCGCAAAAGTAAAGAGAGAACGCTATAACTACCTTCAGATCGTAAATATATATATATATATATATATATATATATATATATATATATATATATATATATATATATATATATATATATTTACATGAGCAAGAAATTCATTGATTCCATTTGAATGCTTGTATATAGCTATTAGATGTTGGACATGGTCACATGGAGCTCAGGAAATCAATGAATTGACAAAAATATGAATAAGATTCGAATTCGTAATTATTATTCTCAATAAATGAGAGAAGGCCTCCACAGAATCCTTCGCCATTCGTCGAATTTCTTGTTCATCCAGATTTCATATTTAATGTTGGGAAAAATAAATTTTTCAATTCGAATATACTGGCCATCATGACTCACTCAAATATATATTTCTACTCATGAGAATTCTACTCATGTTCCAAAAATTAAACCAAACAGCGATCGAATTGTCGCAATGAATTGATCACCAATAAAAATAAGAAGAGTGGTACATTGATGATGGTATTGACCACCGCAACTACCTTGTTACTCGCTCGAATTGCGAACTCGATGAGAGTTCAGTTTTTCCTGTGGTCCGAAAACACGATCTGAATAATCAAGTAATTTTTTGTCCCGTGAGATTTCAACAAGAATCGCTAATCGGGGTCAAACTCTCCAACCTCATGGTACCCTGTGAAGTTACTCAGTGAATAGGTAGTTCGCTGCGGAAACTTGGCCATAAAAGCAAACCGTGAACCGAGTGGAGCTATTTATCATTTATAGAGGATGGAGAAACGGTATAATGCAACTAGTGTACGGTATAAGAACTTATTTAACTTCGAAATTAGATTTCATATTCTGGTTCGTATACGTTTTTTATACTTTATGATCCTATGTATCGATATTGAAGAGCATGATGGTAAATGATAATTGATGAGTACGAACATGGCACTTAGATAGGCTACTGTCATTTCTCCACTTGTTGATCAATGTCTCTTGGCATATTCATCAAATTGGTTGTACTGAATTTCAGATAGAATTTTATTTTCCAGATTTCGAGATCAATTGTCCCATGTTGCTATAATTTCTTGAACATCATGAATATATATATATATATATATGTATATATATATATATATATATATATATATATATATATATATATATATATATATATATATGTATATATATATATATATATATATATATATATATATATATATATATATATATGTATATATATATATATATATATATATATATATATATATATATATATATATATGTATATATATAAATATATATATATATATATATATATATAATATATATATATATATATATATATATATATATATATATATATATATATATATATATATGTATATATATATATATATGTATATATATATATATATATATATATATATATATATATATATATATATATATATATATATATATATATATATGGAGAGAGAGAGAGAGGCCAAGTGCTGTACAATTAGTTTCGTAAAAGTGACAGTATCATCTTGTATTAACTAAACTGACAGTTAATTGGATAATTAAAGCCGACAACATCTTACGTACTTAACACTTATGTTACATGACAGAGATAGACGTGTATAGGTTGGATTATGATAGACACCCCGACTTACGCAACTAACGCACCACCCGCCCCCTCGAAGAACTCCTTCCTAGTAACGTTGCGGTAATACGTGAAGCTTGGCAGCGCGTCCCTGACTGGCCAAATACCTTCGTTGCGATAGACCAAGGCAGTGTCTTCGGGATCGTACAACATGATCATGTCTTTGCGGCCGGGAATACCACTGAGTCGCCATATTTTACCGTACTTAACGGATAGTTCTTTGTGAAGTTTGTCCAGGGATATATTACCATATTCACCTGTAATAAATAAAAGCTCAAATCAGTTTCTGAATCAATTATAGACTAGTGATGGGTAGATAATCTATATATTATCATGGAAGAGAGAAGAGGTCACAATACAGCGATTTTTTCTGGCAAAAACATGGTCATCGTTCCTCTGATGTTCACTCTCTGATGTCATTTCATAGGCAAGCTATGTGCGATTCAAAAATGCAAGTGATAATGAATTTTCAGTTTGTTCAAGTTTGGACTGAGAAATAGCTATAGTACAAGTAACTGCTTGAGAATTTCGTAAAAACATGTCCGCCGCAGTCTTCATGGCCACCGATCGTTTATACGCTATCTAGTATCGATGTGTATTATCAATCAGCCACCTGAATCTATGAAACTCGAGATACGATCGGGGATCTATAAAATCCCCCCCTCTCTCCCCCTGGTGAAAAGTCCACTTGATTGGATGTTATGTTTGATGACGTCACAGGGCAAGAAAATGGAAGTGGTAAATTCAATTATATTTCATATCATGCCACCCATTGCATTGACATCCAACATACATCAACGTAATTTAACACAAACTAAACATAGCTCCTTGAATATTCTCGAAATCACAAACATAATATTATCATTAAAATCCTCTACTTACACTCTGTTTGAAAAGTTATGGAAACATTGTTGACTCAATCAGTGGAAATTTGAATGAGAAACACACATGAAATACATTTATAGGAACCAATGGATATTTTTTCCTTATGTCAATACTCAAAATAATCAGAGTGATTCGCGATCTCCCTATTTCAATATGGATATGGCTCGCTACCGCATTAATCAGCAAACCAAGTCATGATATGTCAGTCTTTCTACCTAAACTCATTGGCAGCACCAGTAGTTATCATTTGAAAAAGATACAGCATCCCAAAAGCACGTGGAACAATCGAATCGACAGATTTTGAATGATATAAGTATTCCATGCCATTTCAAATACATTATTATTTTGCAGAAATTTTCTGCACATAACATCGAATCTGTTGAAAATATCACTCGTTTTATGTACACTGAAACCAAAATATAAAATGCTTCCGTGGTGCTCATTAATATTTTCTTTATGAAAGAAAGTGACCCAGAAATAGAAAATATCAACATTTTCAAGCTTTTAGATGAAATTTGAATGAACTGTGTGGCCAACTGAAAGGTTTTCTTGACACCATAACATGCCTCATCATATCGTAGACATAGAGAGCAAAGTGAGTTTTCAAATATTTGAAAAGATATTTTCAAAACCTTCAAGATGGTAAAAGTATATCTATTCAACTCATATTGCATGATTGTCAACCACATACAGCTGTTATAAAAGTTTTTCAGCTGTACGCTTGACAATTATGCGATTCAAGTTGAATAGTTTTCACTTACACCATCTTGTATTTGTTGAAAATATCTGTTTTCCACCGCACTTGAATTTTGATATCTCATACCTTTCAAACGTTATCACCCAATAAATGATATTTCGCCAAATCGCCACTATTGCACTCCCAATCACAATTAGTATGGTTGTGATCAGTGAGCAGTAGATCAGTTCAATCATTCTCCGGCAACCAGTTTTCCACAACTCACCAGAATCCATAGATGAACACTACATGAAGTGTTAGGAGAGGATAATATCCAGCATCCATACAATAGTGATTGAAATTACTCTCTATCTGTCGCCTCTTATCGCTTTATTCATACATTGTACCTCAGATATTCATCACTTCAAGACCTCGTTGAGAAAAAAAATCATCCCGAAGTTTATAATAGTGGTATAATGAATGAAATATTGTAGTTGGAAGTTTGAACTTTTTATATAGCTTCCAAAGTTTCTACTTGGAAATATAATCTAGAGAATCCAGAAGAGAAGAAGGAAGCTGAAGAAATCGAGAATAAAATAATTATTAACGCCAAACGGAATATAATTTATGAATCCATCATAATTATGTTTTCATCCTTCTTGATAACAATGGGCATATCAGGAAAATTTGTGGCAATAAAATAACATTCTGAGAGTACGTTACAAGGATTCTGTCATTCAAGAAATGACTAAAAATCGCTATCAAAAGAAAACAGTGAAGTTGTGAACTGGTCAAAGATCACGACTTGTTAATACTCACTGGTGGTCATTACAGTCTGTCTATTTCAACAATGAGTGACGTCACTTGACATCCGTCTGTGTCCCAGTGTCAATCAGCCTACATTGTCTTTCTATATACGGGACTAAATGATATCGCGTGGAAGAACTTATACGTTTCATGAGTTTCTTGATGAGAGCTTTCGCTTTCAGGGTGAAATAATTCATCATAATGAGCTTTGATTTTTTTTTCTTCAAGAATCGCTTAGTATAGTTCATGTTATCACACAAATCTCGAATCATATATTTCCATTCATATATATATATATATATATATATATATATATATATATATATATATATATATATATATATATATATATATATGTGTATATATTTATATATACATATATATATATATATATATATATATATATATATATATATATATATATATATGTATGTATGTATACATATATATATATATATATAAATATATATATATATATACATATATATATATATATATATATATATATATACATATATATATATATATATATATATATATATATATATATATATATATATATATATATATATATATATATATATATATATATATGTGTATATATATATATTATCAAAAGACACCATAGTCTGAACATATTCTTGGTACTTTCCAAAAATATATTTGGACTATGAAACGACTCTGATATTAACTGAGAATCATGAGAGATTTATTTACAGTCATTGCATTGCACATTATCTCTCATTAGTCAACTCATTAGCATGTAGCCTAGGTCTACACGAGTTCTGAGAGAGAGATAACAAATATAGTATCTATACGTGCTATCATGGCTTTTTACATATAACAGTTGTTACAATCATTTCTATTTGAACAATCATAAAATATACTTGTATATATTACAGATGAAGGAGCGGAACATCCGTGTGCTTGTGATGTGGAATATGAATATGATAGAGGCCGTTCATAACCATCTTCTTACGTTGATACAATTGTTATACTTATATCATATGAAGAAAATATATAGATCCCTATCCTTATGGTGTGAAAATGTATTGTTTGTTCACAAGCTCACCTTTTACAAAAAAATAAATCATTCGACACTGACCAACAATGAAACAAATAATGATTCAATTGAGGCACAAAAAAGCTCCTAAATTGAGGCATATTGTACTTGTATCCACGTTTGAAGTTTCCAATCGACAGTCCAGCCCACACGTACTAATAGCGCCCGTGTGATTCGCGCTTTTTTTCTCGCGGTTACAATTATTGTTGTTTCTATACTTTTTCACTTCGTTTTTGAAATAGCTCACGTTTAAAGATGACCGGAACGTTTTGGCAATCTAAGTCAATGCGTTCAACAGGTTAACTATGGTTATATATATATATATATATATATATATATATATATATATATATATATATATATATATATATATATATATTGCCATGGCTCCATTAAAATATTAAATTATTCACAAATTCAGTATTCCATAAATATATTCATGAAAGTATTGAAACACCATTGCAAATGATAACTGCATCAACCAATCATCAAAATTGATTTTCTAGTAGTAATTTGCGAAGGTACTGTATTTATAAATATATCAATAAAATTATCAAACGACTATATCAAACGATATATAAATTATCATACGACGATGGAAATGAACTCCTGAAACGTCCACAATATTCACGTAGCATGACTTGAACCATCATATTCATATTAAGCATCGAATTATGAAATTGCCCATTGTAATCATGAATTATCACTGCCGTCTGATAATAGCAAAATAACGTGTTATTCAATCGACGAATTGAAAGTTCCAATCGACCGTCTCTCGTACATATCATATCAAACGGTAGGGTGTGTCGAACCGGCAAACGTAATGAAATAGCATGAGAGTATCAAGCAGTTTCGAGAGTTTTTTATTTTTCATTGTTCATTTCGTAGCTATATTGCTCTAGTTATCGATTTGAAACTGATAATTATAACGTACTAGTTTAACCTGAACATATTCTGGCTATTGTTCGAATCAACAAAATAGTTGAGTTGTTATTTTCGTTTTTTACGTACACACTAAACATTTTATTTAGTTTGCCATGGTCTACTAAATAGCATATATACAAATAAAACTATATCGGCTATACAACTAATTCTGCTTATAGTCTAATGAATGTTTAATTTAGAAATCCATTGTTACAACAATGGGGATATTTTTTTAAATTAGTATACAAGTCGATTTGCAGATTACGCTTATCTTATCTCATCTTATCGATAATTTTATCTTAAACACCTAATAGCTTTATTATCAAAATGTGAAGTGTTCTGAATTAATGAGTGACTATGAATATTGGAAATGAAAAGATTTTGATCATGGCAATATATAACTTTCAATTATATATTGACAATGACACAATCATGTAGTCAACGATGAATTGGATTACAAATTAGTGATATTCCAGAAAATTGCATCAATGCAGTGTGAGCGTAACAACCTACCAATCCCAGGGAGAAACCTTAATACATTTCCAACAATTGGCAGTGGCTTGGGCCCAGGAATTGCGTCAAAAGACTTCGCAGTATCCCAATGTTTCGGATGATCCACCGCCGCCTCCGTCGAGTTCACCCGCACTGACACTAGACTGCATAGCTGTTTCAGTCGGCACGGCGCCGACACGTTCGCAATTCTCAACATAACTTGACACCTCTTATCGACACTCGCTAATCACGCATCTAGTAGCCTTCCGATGTCGCGCGATACTGATCCGTTATCTCTCCATGGCAGAGTCACAAAGCCCAAACAGTACGTCTTTTGCACTTGTGTTATGTACCAGTCAAGGTTATTCTACTTCATGGCGGTGAAGGACACTGACTGTGGCTCCCGCTCAAATAAACATGCCGCGGCTAGCTGTGACGTAACACCGTTTCAATAGAGGAGGAGGCGTCCCCCCCTCCCCCCGCCATCAAACTCTTCCCCGCACTAATCATTAGTTAAAAAGGACATCGCGTGTTAGTAACTACGAAAGCTGAAGGTGAACAAACGCATGGGCTTATGTCGACTCATTGTTGACAAAAGCAGAAAATGTCTCCTTCCAATTGATCACATCATATTCTTCGACCAATCAAATTTTTTTTTAAATCACAAGCTCACAAAATTACTATTGACACCATTATTAGTAATTTGTCAATTGACAGAAGCCAATACTGATAGTGTGAATGGAGAAAAAAAAAATGAGGGACATTTTTATTCATTTACTTGTTACAACAATGTATGACGTCACTTGAAGTAAGAAGCGGTAGCTTGTTTGACAGGTTACAATAGCAACTATAAGAGTGGGGTTACTGTTATCCATCATCAGAACATTTTTCATTAGTGCTCAGTTTTAAGATTATCATTTTTCAGAATTTTCTCTCCAATATTCTGAAAAAACCTCGGAGAAAACTTCAGCATTAAAGGCATTACGAAAAAAATTGAATAAAAATGGGAATTAAGAAGTGAAATTGAGTGTGCCAATGTATGCCAATTGTTTGCATTATTCCTATGCTATAACTTTCAATGACAATGACTTCACGAAGAGGAACATCATCACTATCCATACTGAGACGAGTGGCTAGCACACTGAACCGTAATTAAGGAAACTAGGCATTGATTCCCGCCATGGTTAACCATCCTGGCAGTTTTTTTTTCGTGGTTTCCCTCTGTAGTTATCAGGTTGATACTGGGATGGTGTCTCAACAACAGGCCATGACTGACTCCCTCTCACTATTCAGAAAAGCCATATATATTATATATATATATATATATATATATATATATATATATATATATATATATATATTTATATATATATATATATATATATATATATATATATATATATATATATATATATATTTATATATATATATATATATATATATATATATATATATATATATATATATATATATATATATATATTCTAGACGAATGCTTTCAAATTAGCCGTACATGATATCTAAGTGACCAATTGGCATAAGAAACTATGTAGATCTACAGTTAGTACTTGGTTATACGTAAGGCTGAGTTTCAGTGCGTAGAAAAGTTGCAAACAGAAAATCTGTGAAGCGCCCGCAAGAAAACAAGAGGGATTAAATCGATTATAACTGAAAAGAAGTCTCTATTCCATCAACGTTCACATAACTGCGACCCAAGAATGATCATGGTGTCCGGGATTTAGGATTTTGTTTCTACATAGATTGATACAAAATTATAATGCAAGATACATATTGTTATACTTGAAAAAACATTGGAATTCCTAGACCTGTTTTCAGTAGGGATTACGTTTGTTGTTTCTAGCGCTGTCTGCATCGAGAGATATTTTGAAATTCGATGAAATAAAATTGTCATGCAAAGTATCATCAAAATGTTCTATTAGAGTCAAGTTCCGTCCATTTGACACATCATTTGAATGAACATTTTGAGACATGATATTATCTCAATAATTTTTATTTCATTCAAAATATTATTTTGAATACTTCTGAAAGTTATAGGCCTACATATCAATGGGCTATTCATCCATCTGAAAATGAGAAGAAACACATCTGACAAATAATCTCATTCCGTATCAGTTGATTTGGAACCATTGGAATGAATTGATATGAAACTGATGGAAAAAAAATAATTCACAATATTTTTGTATCCGTTTTTCTCCGTGTACCGGCAAAATGAATGGAAACGCTCGTTTTGTACGGGAACTTGACACCAATAATGGAAGCACTCGAAACTCGCCAAAGTTGATGCTCAAACTAATGAGCATGTCATCAAATAGTCGTAATTTTCATAAGACTTTTGAAGTTTGATTATTATTAACGTTTACAAAACTAACAAAAAAATATGGGTTTCTAAATGAATTCGTATCTTTAGAACCGCAAGACTTATGGAAATTCTAATCATTTGACAACATCCCCATGATCATGATCAATGACTTTGACAAGGTTCGAAACTGTACAACTATTGCAGTGGAATTCCCGTATGAAACGAGCATTTCCATTCATTTTGCCGGTACACGAAAAAAACGGGTCAAAATTTTTTTTTTAGTTTTCGATATGGATTCTCTTCAATGGTTCTGTATTAGTTGATTCGAAATGAAGTTATTTGTCAGAAATAGTTCTTCTTATTCTCAGATGGATGAATAGCAAGTGAACCAGTGATTAGCACGCCGAACATCAATTATTGCAATTCTGGAGTCCGAAGTTCGATTTCCACCATGGTCGACCATCCTAACAAAGGTTTTGCGTCGTTTGTCTCCGTCATTGGGGTGAAGACTGGAATGGTAACTTAACAACAGATCACAACTTCTTCCTTCCCAATATTCGGGATGTTGATGAAATAACTTTTCATATCCTCTAACCGCCACTCAATTAATCACTAATAAATACACTTCATTTGTAAATATACATAGTTCTCCAAGAGCGGGCTACGGTAGTTTCCTTCCCACTGTCCAGAAATGCATTATTCAATTGGCGTGCATCATTCCATTATCGTATTCACCGATGCCGATGAATCTTGGTTATCAATAGATAGAGTCGTTGAACGGTTAAACCCAATATGGATAGAAATCTAGAGAAAACAAGAGTCGACGAATTTATTTTGTGATGAGACTTCTGCTCTTACAATGAATGGATTCACAAACATCAATCGATTTGCATATTTATTGAGACTGAATATTCCTTACAATAATTGTATAATTGCCATTGCATGCACGTTTTTCCATCTCCACTTTCTCCTGAGGTAACTGAATTCCAGTTGCAGCAATATACTTGCATACATTTAACGAAAATAAATTGAAGTGTCCGTGACTAGACTCAACCACTTCTACGTTTCTCGACGTTTCGTATGGTGAACGGACATTATTTTCAACTTATCACCATCATCCCACGAACTATATACCACAATGATCCATAACTAATGCAACTAAACAGGGTTACACACGCTCGCACGAGGTTAGTGCAGCAGCGTCATCGACACTTAACTAAATACCTTTTGCACAGAATTATGTCCTCTACTTCCCTGTAAGCCGTTCCAGACATGTTTGTATTTCACTCCACCCGATTGAAATACGTACCAGTACGTGTTTCCATTAGCATATCTAGTGTATCTGTCTCTCTCGCTCTCTATGTATATATATATATATATATATATATATATATATATATATATATATATATATATATATATATATATATATATATATATATATATATATATATATATATATATATGATAAATGGTATTATTGAAGATGATTCCTTGATCCATTATCATGAGATGAATTAAAATTCCGGTATATCAAGTGAAAATTGTTATTTATTCGAACAATAAATACAATGAATAGGTTGTATAGACACCGTGCCAGAGAGTGACGTCACCATTCGGCGTGGGCATTATTTGGTTTTTGTGAGTATCACTTCATGTTTTCATTAAAATCAGCTCATCCGTATCCCCGTATAACCTAGCTGTTGGTGGGGTCATTGAGCGAACAATATAATCCTAATCATTGAAGGCGAGACAGTTAGGCTGCGATCACATGAGGAGAATTATGAAGTACAGAAATAAGACCTCTGCCTCTAGCGATCGATCCACTCGTCTCAGTTGTTTTTCTACATTGTTAACAACAATATGAAAAAATTGCGTATTTGAACGGCAAAATATAAACGCGCTGTTAAACCTTTTATTCATCCAATAGGGAAAAGTAATACACACATTTCGTTTGTCTCGTGAATGATGATGCGTACATCATTTATTTGAAAGATTCATTTGTTACAATGTTGTGATGAAAATCTTTATTCTACGAATGTGCCCAGTGAATCAATAGTCGAGTGTATAGTCAACAAGGGTGAGCGAGCTCACCCTTGGACGCCCTCATATAGAAAATTGAACCTTAAATTGATTGTTTTTATTGACAGAAAACCTCAAATGGATTCTTCTGTAAAAATAAATTCCTAAATTGATTGTTTCTTTTGACAGAAATCTTAAATACATTGCTTCTATTTACAAAAAATCGTTACAAGATTTCTTCTATTGACATAGAATCCTGAATTAACTTTTCTCATCAACAGAGTAGAGTAGGCCCACCTTTGATATTTTACTTATAGGCGTAATAATCTAATACTTTTATTAAATGCTTATTTTTCTATGTTATACTTAACGACCCCACTATTAGCTAGGTTATGGAGGGTACAAATGAGCGGGAGATGAAAAACAGTGAGCTGATGATAGATGAAAGAACATTTAAAAATAAAACACACTTTACTCAGGATTTGAACATGCGGCCTTGGAACCAGAAGCAGATGCGCTACCTCTAGAGTCTAGACCAAGGAGGACGGTTAAAATGCTTCTGTTGGCAGAAAGCCTTCAATATATATATATATATATATATATATATATATATATATATATATATATATATATATTACTTCTAGAGAAATAAAACCTTGTATTACAACCTTGCATTGTGTACAGAAACCTAAAAAAAAATGCGAAAGCAATATTTGTATGTATAGTGTATTTGTATGTATAGTTTGTATGTATGTATAGTGTACCACAAATGGTGCTGATAGTCAACATGCATATTATTTTCAAAGCATGAACAAATGGCCTAAAGTCCATTCATATAAGCGTGTTAGGGCCGATGCACAATATGCCGACAAATCCTCCAGACACCTTTCTGCTGGATCTATCGGCCACTTTTGTGCGCGTTTTACAAGTGACCGATTTCCGACAACCTTACAAAACCAATAACATTTAGAAGTTGGTATTGAATTTTGACTGCCTTTTGCCATAATCGAACTCATCGAACGCTCGAGTTATGAGCTACCTTCGTTCAGCTTTGTCTTTGAGAGGTCTTCAAAACCGTGTGATGACAGATGACACTTTCGACATTGGGATTGTATTTTTCAATTTTGAGGTAAGAAATGAATTTACGTTCTGTTTAGTCGTATTTTTTGACAATTGCAATCAGGCAAGCATAATTCGAGAGATTGAATTTGATGATTTTTCACAGTTGATTTAATGTTTAGAGGTTATAGGCCTAGGCCCAGACCCTTGTAGGTTGTGATTTCCTCGAAAGAGGGTTAAAGGAATAAACACTACTACTACTACTACCATTCCAACTAAATGCTTATAGGCTACCTGAGACAATGAATAACTAGACTCGGACCTAGTAAATATATGACCTAGGCACACCCTATATTTTCACAGCCAGAAGTACCTCATTTGGAGTTACATACATGTAGGCCTAGACCATAAATATTGTATAAACATAGGGGCTAGGCCTAGTTCTCGATTCATCTTGCCCGAGACCATTGATTATGTAAGGTTACAAATTCAATGCCGAGACCTAGCCTACTTGACCAAACAAAACTGTGGTGTAAGAGAGGAATCGTGAATTGTGTAGTGTCGACCTTGAGCTCATTACCTAATCTCTGTCAGATTAAATATTAAAATATTCATCAATATTCATTGTATCTACATATACAGATGGAAGCTTGGATTCGTTTGAACGCTTTGCCACGAACAGCACGGAAGAGCATGAGTTGGGAGGGCGATTGAGGTTGCGTTGATCATTTCTTCATGGAATGACAGACTCCCGTGGATGACATCCGAGACAACTTGCCACAGACGTATGAGTAGAGACAAAGGTTTGTAAGCCTACTCTTGACATTGAATTTTTTTTTTCATTTTTTTATTCGTGTTCTCACAAAGATTTCAGTACAATTTCGTAGACCCGCAAAGTCACAAAAAGTTGACTTGTCTGCAGGTCTACTAACATTTTATACATAAGAAAAACAAATTACAAATAAGTATATCAAGTCTGAACACTTACGCACGTACATTTTGATAATAATGATGAAAATATCAATTTTAATAAAAAAATAATCATAGGGCCTAGTGACAAGAATCCACATTTTGAAATTATGGACTATTTTCAGTTATTTGGAATATACACTGTAAAATGAAATAGTTTTATTTCTCATGAAATATAAGATAATTTGATAATATCCATTTTTTTAATTCTATTTTTACTGTGGATATTAATAACCACTATTAGTATTAATATTACACTAAATATAACAGGAATTCATGTAGGCCTAGTAACGTTATCAATACCGGTAGGCGATTCTCTCAACTGCAGTAGACCTTACTACTGGCATGGCTCATAAATGATATACCAGTAAAAGTCAACAATATGCTAGCAACGGTCTACTATAAGGTACCGTAAAACTATACCGGCTTAAGAATACGGACTGTAGAATATTCTTGTAGCACTAAATTCACTGACACGCCCCCTATTTATTTATTTCATTTTGATTCTGTTGAACAACCCCACCAACAGCTACGAGGGTTCAAATAGCCACACACAATAATTTCAATGCTTATTTTTATTTTATTACACATCAAATCACACTTCATAGGCCTACAAAATTCTCAAAAGTATTTGAGCATCCAGTGAGAATATGTTGTAGGGGAGCAAATTAAATTACATGTAGTAACCGGTCTTTTGAGGAATAAAAAAATCATCAATATTATCAATATTTAATATTATCTAGTTTTCTTATACTGTCAAATATTCACAATATTCTATCAAGTCTCATCAGAGAAGAGGAAGAAATTGATCATAGTCCAATAGTAGGCCTAAGGAGTCATGGAATTACGTAATTCCTACGTCCGAGCGTAAAACAAAGACCTTGGACAGAATGGTCGATTGTGTGTATTCAAGTTGACAATTCGTTTGTGTTTGAATAAATATTTACCTCAACTACCGGTTGATAGATTTGAAAGTAATGGGCCGAATATTATCACATTTTATTCAATTTAATCGAGGTCCAGTTGAATTTAATATTAGTTCAATTCAATTTCAGTAGGCCTACTGAAATACCATTTCAATTCCAGTTTTGAATAGTTTATAACATTGTTTGTGTTTTTTAGGAGATTCTGTGTATGCAAATGAACCTTGACTGCTGCTACCAATTCTCCAGAAAGAAGAGAAGAAGAGCAACACGAAGAGCAACACACCACAGTGCACTGCCGTACATTTTTTCTTCAATAATTTATAGGCTTAAAATGATATCATTCATTATTTGTGAAGGGAATAAATATCAATCAGTTGGTTATTTAATGCGTGTAAATGAATCTTCATTTGAATACCTTGTATTGATCTAGGCCTATATTTTTTCATGAATGTGTTTTGGTATGTTATTATTTCAGGTATTTGGCCGCTTTTGCTTCAGCAATCAGAACAAGAGTTTCATCCATTTTTAATGAGGCCCCTGCTTTCGTATTGAGAGAGCAATTCAACATTTTGAATTGAAGTCATTTTTGCCTCCTCCATATTCTGACATTTTCCCGTTGCACGGTCGAATGCATCGTCATCTGTCTGTTTTCTCTTCTTCGGCGTCGAAACAACAGATTATGAATAGAATATGTGAAAAGTAAATTATTCAATTGGATTAGGCATATATATTTTTTTTATCAACATCGAAACTTGATGCAAAATTATTGTTTCCCAATTGAAGGTAGGATTGTTTGATCGGGGCACCACAAGGGCGATCTCACCACCCCATACATGGATTATACATTATAGGCATACACGGATTATATCAAAACATGAACTGTCGTTTGATTTCATATTTGAAAAAAAAGCAACTACAACTAGGTAATGTCTCGAGTGTAAATAATAACTAAACGGTAAAGTAATGTCAAAACACTTCACAATTTCATGTTATAGTAATTATTATACATTCACACGTAGTAACAAACAGTGAGAACAGTCGAGTGAAAATGGAATGTCAACTTTACATGCGAGGCAGAAATATAGATCGGTAAAGGAAATTCGCTTGTAATATTTTATTTACAATTTTACATACACATTGTCAATTTACAAAGACGGTGAATACATGTGAATACAAAAGAGGTGGTAAAGTTCAAATTGAAGAATGTTCAAAGTATGATAAATGCAGATTGTTAACAAAGGAACTTATGATTGTGATATTACAACCCTTCGATCTGTCATTATCTCTTCACATATTCACTCTTCATGTGTTGCGGGAGGCGAGGGGAATTTAGGACCCGGTTCGATCCCTGCCGCCTTCCACCTTTACATGGGTTTTCATGATTTCCCTCTGTAGTCCAGGCTAATGCTGGGATGGTTCCCACAATATAGGCCACGACTGCTTCCTTCCCACTATCCTTCCCATGTTACTCAAGAAACCTTCATCTCATTAATCATCCATCCGACGCCAATAGATCTTGGCTATCATTACAGTTTGCCGTTAAAACCCAATACTGTATAGAAAACTTGAGACACTATCTCGTATTTTGTAAATTTTAAATACATTTTTTAAATGTATCTTGTATCTGAAATAGGCCTACTCAAAATTCAAGTATCTGTATGTAGTTTTCAGATACTTGAAGTTGACCGGGTTTCCAGTTCCGATTCTGTTTTGTCGTCCAACACGATATCGGTACGATTTTTGTCATGCCTATTTCCACTTGGCTGTGTCGTAACGTTTTCGTGACGTTGAGTCATAGCCGTCATTACCTCGACTCACGGCTTCTTTGAATGTGAGAAATTGAGCTGTCAGAATAGAATATATATATTTTTTAAATAACATCGAAACTTGATACAAAATCATTGTTCCCCAATCAAGGCCAACGATGAAAGGTAGGATCGTTTGGACGGGGCACCACAAGGGCGATCTTATTACCCCAAGAATACAAATTGACACACTTTTCTCAGGTCGCGCCGTTGTAATTATACAAACACGGAGATTGTCCTGTACCATCTGAATAAATAATTCTACTTCAAATGGCATAGCAATTCTGGATACAAAATCTAAGACCGTGATTCTAAAAGTGTGGTGATGTTTGAAATTGCAGTTAGGATATGTGGATCGATATTTTTGTGAATCGATTTTTTTTTTGTTTTTTTTGGTGGCAATATAAATCCAAACAACCGGAGCCAGATGGACTGCAATCGCAGTGTAACTTACGGTGATCGTAATTTCGGACGACAAAAGTTGGAAGTTGAGTCAATAATCACGGGACCGAAACAATGTCGTAAACCGGCATGTTTTTAGGTGAATACTGGCTTGTGATTGTCCGTTGGGAAAATTGTGTCGGACAACAAGAACAAATTGGTAGGCCTACTGGAAACCCTGCTTCAGAGTATTTTTCCCATATCTGATTACACTGTAATCTTCGAGTTTAATAAATATTTTGACTTTATTCTCAAGGCCATCGAAAAATGAGAAGAACTACTTCTGTCAAATGAATATGATAATTTCAATTAACTAATGCAGACCCATCAAACTTGGTTGATTATGAACTCATCAAAAATTAATTCAACATATTTTGTCCGGTTTATTTTAATAGTCCGCTTTAATTCTGTAATTACACCAACGTTTGGAAAAAGTTTTGATTGGTTACACACTCTCTTATATGTATACCACATTCCCACGTACAAAAGAGAACATAAAAACGAAGCCCGATTTTGTTCGTCAAGTGAAATGAAGTCTTGACTCCATGGAATGAAAAAATCGACAACAATAATCTGTTGGTGGGGCATTTAACAAGCAATAATCAATCAATCAGTATGGTTGAATGTATCATTTCATTTTGTCATGACTCACTTGCAACTCATTGTCACTAAAAACTAGGAATACTCAACATGATAAACTATGTGTTTGTTGCATGTAAGAAGAGCGATCTACACACAAAAATGTATTTTTCTCATCATGTGACAACTGATTGTGAAAGTTTGGTAGCGTATTTGCAATTACTGCCTCAATATGCATGAGAGTGACATCGCTCATCCAATAATTGAATTCGGAAATGCCTAGACTGAAATCTTTAATTTTTCATAAGACTTTGTCGTACTCTACAACAATCAGTGTAGTAGTAGTATAGTAGATATTCATTCTATGCTATTTTTTTTACATAGGCCTACATACATGGTTACAAAAAATGACATAAGATTGGATAATAAAACAAAGTGTTCACAATCAAAAAGTAAAGAAAGCAAGTAATATTTAAATTATTAAATCACTCGATAGTGTGATTAAATTACTATGTAGGCCTATGTTGAATGTCTCATGTATGTGTTATTCATCAGTATTTTCTAATGGGCTACTTTTGTGATTCTCCTTTGTAGCCTAATCATGGAATAAGTGATTGATTGCAATAAAACAATCCAATCCATGTACAATAATTGTACCCGTCAATTTATATATTTATCAAATCTCAAACAAATAAAACCATCAAAGAAATAACAGCGAGGCCTATACATTAGCGACACGCCTACTACCCTCCCCGCACCATACGTCCCCGGCATGCAAAAACTCAACTCGGAGAGCAAGCAAGCTTCCTGCCGTCTTTCAAGGAACCATCCCAGTATTGACCTGAATGACAGAGGATAACCAAAAAAAACTCTATCAGGATGGTCCACCATAGGCTTGTACATGTAGGGTACCGTACCACCCTTGGGTTGCATAACTGATACACCGAAAATATGGTGAATTGAGAAAAACGTAGGCCTACACTGAAAATCCAATAGGCCTACACCGTAAGCATTATTTCAGATGATGACTGAATAGGGAGGCTACGATATTGCATTTGAATAGTGTGAGACTATCCTCTTCTCCCCACAATAATATACTAGCCATCATGCATGAAAATATTTTTCTTGCGGTGTACGAGATTTTCGGTTCAAGTTAGCTTAACCCAACTCAACTTGACTCTAACATCAGATCCCAGTCTGTGTATGACAGTTCAGTGTACTAGCAACTAATAACCTCAGCAACGTACCTGCTTCAACTCTGGCAACGTATGCCTCATTTTCAATAGGGAAGGATATGAACTGGAGGGAGTGTTGAACCAATGCGTTGCTAATGTCACACAAAACTCGCGAGCAACTGGCTTGACTTATGCCTGTTACATCGCCCATAACGAGCTGGAACGTTCCAGACGCGTAGAATCGCAATGCAGTAAGAACTTGCGTCGGTCTGGTCAAATGGCCTTCCAAAATGCTGCACAGTTCCAAGACGATATGTCTTGGAAACCTGTACCGTTTAATCAGAAGGTCATCCGACACATTTAATGAATCCAGCCTATCTTTGAATACTCTGCCAGGTCTAACAATGATAGGCCCCTCCTGATTAGGCCTCGGCCTAGCCTTATCCAGAATTAGGAAAAGCCCAGCATTGAACATTGTAATATAATTAGTAGGAAATAGGCCTAGGCCTATTATAACTGTATATATAATTAGTGTTAGTGTTTTAGTGGTCATATTAGTAATCATAAGTTACATTTCAGCTAGGTAGGCATATAGGCCTAGTAATAGTGGTACACTCTTTGACAGGTTAGGCTAGAGTAGACAGACAAGGTGAGTGGTCAGAGGTGACACTGACAGTTGCACACGCTAGGCCTAGGCCTAGTCGAGATCAAGCAAAACGTTGAGGTTAGATGTACAACCGGATTTATAAAATACGTAAATCAAATTGCGCGGTATTTAAAAATATCCTTACCGTGTTTTGGTGGGTAGAATTTACATTTTCAGTCAAATTCAGCCATAAAATCATTGTAAATTGATATTCAAAGTCAAGAGGTGATCACTTACTAGGGCCTAGGCCTACCAGTCAATTTTTTTGGTACTTCTCTCTGGACAATAGATGAAAGAACAGCTATTAGGATCTCAGACACTTGCTAGGGATTGGTGGGACGATCAAATATTTCTTCATGAGTTTGGATTAAGACAAAATATGGTATTATCTCGAAAGAAGTTCGTAACTTTGAGCCTAATCAAAGTTATGACCTTGTGTGAATTCGGGCCCAGAAGATAATATGAACACATCCGTTGTTTATAAAATGTTACCATGGTTTTCAGAGGGCCAAACCAAAGAGGTTAGTATTTTAACCTCCTTGACCAAAAATGGGGTATACTCAATCTTTTTTCGGTTTTTATTTAATTGATGAGCGTAGCGAAGTCTCCATCCCACTCTTATAGGGCTTTGTCTGTGTGTTTTTTTTTTTGTTTGTTTTTTTTTTTGTTTGTAAGCACTCCACAGGTCGCAAGGGCTGACTAATCAACATGAAACTTTTTTTGTACACGCAAACTCATCCAACTTAGAACTGTATAGTTTTTGGGATGAATCGGTCGGACCGATTTTGAGAATCATCATCTCAAAGTTTCTAAAAACCCCATAAGATTTGGCTGGGCGGAAAATGTTGAAAAATAAAATCTCTCCAAATGGGATGAAATTTTCTCTAAATGTGTATACATGGATTTTACACATTATTACGATTTTTTAAGCAATTCTGATCAGTCGTTTTGGAGAAAAAAAATAAAATGACTGATAATATTCATAAAATATATCATAAAAATTATGACAGAATTAAGTTGTCAAGATTCACTGCTTTCTAGATTCAAGAGTTGACCAACAATGAAGTATTTTTTATATGCGTCAAGGTGTGTAGAATACCAGAGTCAATGAAGTGGCAAGAGTAGAACTTCTTTAACGACTTTTATAGCTTATTCAGATATCAAGGTGTGTAGAATACCAAAGTCGATAAAGTAGCAAGGGTAAAACTATTTCAAGGACTTTTATACCTTATTGAGATATCTCGCTCATCTTACAACGCATATTTCGCGTTTGACTAGTTATAAAATATTAAGGCTACGTGGACAAAAGTTATTATCGTAACGCGGTAGATTATAACCAATTACAACTTGAAAGCGCTTAAATTTCTAATTTACGTGGAAAACCAGCGATTCTATTAACGCGCAAAATATGGTATAAAAGTCCACGCCATTCCAAGGTCGATAGAGTTTTTTTCTTTATTTCGTTGATTTGAAAATATACAGGCTATGTGGACAAGTTTCATTACTACGTAGTCGAAGATTGTGAAAAAATACATAACCCAAGCTCGATAATTTTCAATTTACGTAGAAATTCAGCGATTCTACGCGACGAATAGATTTTTTCGGTCCCTTTTGAATCAAACGTATAAGTGTGTTTCCACAGTGTGGTGAACACGCTAAAAATGAAGAGACAATCACCATTGGTTGAAATAAACTGACAAACAGAATTATTTTATCGAAGTGGTAGTTTTGTAGTGCTCGCACTGTGATGATAGGCAGATACTGATGACGACCAAGATCCAGTGAAACTTATGTAGGCCTGGCCTTCATGCAAAACAAACTATAACAATTCAATCGAAAAACTTTTTCAATCGAACGTTATTCTACTAGCTTCGGATGGTTTCCTCGAAAGAAGAATCATGACGATGTGTTCTCATGTGTTTATTATTATCTTCGATATCGTTTAAATCAATTGTACCACACACACACACATACATATATATATATACATACATATATATATATATATATATATATATATATATATATATATATATATATATATATATATATATGTATATATATATATATATATATATATATATATATATATATATATATATATTTAAATATATATATATATATATATATATATATATATATATTTATATATATATATAAATATATATATATATATATATATATATATAAATATATATATATATATATATATATATATATTTATATATATATATATATATATATATATATATATAAGTTATGGAGAGAGAGAGAAATATATATATATATATTCATATATGTTGAAAATACTCATTTTATTTGTGTAGTAATTAGTGTAATTCACTATATTTGATAGAGCAAGTCAATCGAAATACACACTCCCAAACACACTTCTAATCGCCGTCATCAGAACTATTTCGAGCAGCATGTTGTCTACGTACTGGGAATAGATAACTCTGTATTATGTCCGACCACCGAGCCACCGTGATTACTCTTCTACGTTCAACGGACCGACCGACTTACTATAGGAAAGTTTGCACCGTTCACTCTTTTTCCTCTCAGCTATCCATGGATACGTCACTTCAAAGCCGATTTTAATGAGCTCCGTTTTCAAACGTTGAAGATAAAATGTGTAGTTCAAATCTTATGGTAGTTTGCAAATTGCGAATCTCAAGTTGATCCTTGTTAATCCAATATGAGCTCAGTGAATATAATGAGATGTTTATTTATGTTTAAGTACATTCCAATACACTGCATAACTTGAAATGGATAGTTTGAAATCTCAGAGTACCTGGTATACAAGCACCGTTTTTCAATAGTTCCTTGAATACTGATCTAGACTAATCAATTCATCACTTTATTTGCCAATTTGATTTTTATATTCTGAAAATAGGTCATGATGGAATATATGACACGTCGAAAATATTATAAAAATTAGCATAATATAGATTAGAACTGGACCATATGTTTGAGATATACATATAAGAAAAATACATCCATACAAATACACAACATACTGCACATTCATACATTCATTCCCCATATTCACTTAAAAATCTAATAGTCCACGGGAGTCGATTTAGTGGAATATCAGTCTTTTGATGATAACTTCTGAACGGTATGAGATATCAAAATTCCATTACGCGGTAAACACAGAGAATTCAAATAACTCCAGGACGATATGAGTTATAACTATTCAAGTCATGTCGCATAATTGACGACTTGACGACTTTGTGTTTGACCCACCCATAAACGTCACAAAACAGAACATCCAATCAAATGGGCTTTGTTAAGTGGGAAATTTTTCATTTACCTATCAGAGTATCTCTGAATTCCCACATGGAATATAGATCAAGGTGGCCCTGGCGATTAGCCACGCCTATCACTAGTGGTCAATTGTCAAGCGTATACAGCTAAAAAATCTGTCTTTTCAGCTTTATAGGCCTATACGCTTGACAGTTATGCGACATGACTTGAATTTTTAAAAGTTATATCTTCTTGAAGCTATTTCAATCATCTGTGTTTCTCGCGTATCAGAAATGTATTATCTCATACCATTCAAAAGTTATCACAAAATCTCATTTCTCGCTAAATCGACTCCCGCGGACTCTCAATCTCATTATATTCTTCAGTCATCCCTTATGCTAATATAATGCATTCTTCTTAGATTCTTCTAATGTATGAAATGAACAATGTAATTTCTGTAACAGAAAAAAATGAATTTTTGAATTTTGAATTTGTCGAAAAATTGAATGGTCTGAAAAAGTACACAGGTCACCAAGAGAAACATCAAGTCATCATACTTCGATCCATGCGGGAAAGTCTCCCTTCAACACCAAAAATATAGCTGTGTAGGCCTATTTTCAATGGACTTATGATTTATCAAGACTAGGAAACTTGGCTGCGTCTCAAAAAAACCATACCATCCTCAAAGTAGGAACGATATTATGAAATTACTCAAGTTTATTCAATAATTTATTCGGTAGACGATCCTCTTCTTTCGTCGATGCAGGTACAACAGTTGACGAGCTTCTAACCTACTTCTGAGAAAATCATGAGTTGACGTTAAGTTTTTCAATAGTTTGTTGAGAGTTTATCGACTGTTCACTTGTTATCTCACTCGCTTACCTGTGTTATAGCTCATTACCTAATCAGTACATTAGCCTGGCGAAGGCTTCAACGAAACGAACTATTGACATTCAGTATGAACATTTTCAATTTGATTCGTGTCATTCTTGACTTGTGATATCAACTGGCCATACTGTATAATGATCACGATCAAGAACGATTATAATGGTATCAATTAGATGAACAATGCCATTTGGTCTGCTTATAAAGCATGTTGAAACCATTTCTAAGAATGTCAATATTATCAATCTCTTTCTATAAGTTCGAATGTGAACAATTATGAAGGCAAATAAGGGAATGCAAACAACTTTTGATATTTGGGAAAAAGGTTCTCAAGTCCAATCATCAGTAATGGTATCCAAAATTCACCATCTTGGAACTTTTCACGAAATTAATAAGATGTCAGGAACACAGTCAAAATATCATATGAAACCAATTGAGAGACTGTTTTTTTTAAATTGCTTTAACATGTCATTCAAAATAAGCCCGCCTTCATAATTTAATAATACACCGTTAGATTTAGGCACACTGATCCCTCGATGTTTCGGACAAGCTTTTCCTTTCGACGGACACATATTAGTTTGGCTGACGGGAAAACCCGCGCATGCGCAAGTCGATATTTCCGGGCGGGTGGAGTGGCGTTGTGAAGGATTAACTAAGTGCTGCTGTAAGTGTTTCACTTACTGAATTGTTTGTTTAGTGACACGGTATAGCTAGCTTTACATTGTTGGGTTATATATATATATATATATATATATATATATATATATATATATATATATATATATATATATATATATATATATATAAAATGAATACAGTTATTAATTCCAAGATCTTTCAGTCGTTAATTTCAAATCGTATCATGTTGAATAGTGAAATTGATACATAATATATTCCACTATGTGACTGGCGTCTTTTTGTACAATTTCGTCATGTAAGTTAATTTCGATTTGTTCAGTGTTCAGATAATCATTTCAAAGATCTTATGCACACGGTCCCTATTAGTTACTTAAGAACCTGGAAACGTCTTCCTTCCACTTTATGTTCACATCAATCTCCCTGCTCTTTCACTCTCGTTTCATTAGATAAAATATTTCAACTTTCGGTGAATTGACTTAAAATAAAGTAAGAAATAAGAATTAAAACTTGAGAGTTAATCAACACTAATTTTATTTTCTCTTTAACTTACCTAATCCTAACATGCATACTAAGAGAAAATTATTTTCTCAACTCTACTCCGTCCTCGCTTTTAATTTGTATTCAGCAATCCGACGTAAGTTATTATTGCGACGTTCTGTTTTGCAATTAAATTGGAAGATGCTTTCATTCTATTTTCAAACAAAATTATATTTGTTCATGAAAATTAATACCTTTCTATATTATATTCTGGATATTCCACATTTCTCCAGCAAACAGGTAGATTTTAATTTTTCTCATGACTTCCATAATCCGGTATACATTCGAGATAAATTCTGAATAACAACAATATGGTATAGTCATCCGGCTCAATCTTCCTGCTTATATCTTATGGAGGATGAAATTAAAATTGAAATTGAAATTTAAAATTACTATAATATCAAAGTCACATACCAGACAGAATTCGCTCATCTCGATGAAATCATCATCCGTAAGAATAAAATATGATGAACTCGAAAATGAATTTCAGAATAATCATTGTCACAATAATTTTGAACATCATTGGATTTAAGAACAAATTTTCTTGAAAGTTCCGAAAATGATGGCTATGCTCATAACATACTCTTTCTTGCTATTTTCTACAAAAATGATATCTAGTTATCATACGCCACAGACAGAATTTGGCTGAATTTCTATCATCCAATCGATATACAGAAATGTTTATGACACAAAAGTCTATCTATCAACAACTTGTTCATATCTTCCTCAGATGACAATATTATTCCGTGTTAGAGCATGAATTCCACCAACTCTTGGAGCGGAATCCTTGATACTCTGTTCTTGCCAGTTCTTGCCAGTTCTTGCCAGTTATTGGGCCAGAAAAGGGTTGAATTGCTTCATATTCAATGCTGGTGGAATTCTGAAGAAACATGTCTTACCAGTTCCGAAACTTCTTTCACTTCTCTATCTTCTTGAGATCATCTTCTTCCTCTTTCATCCCAAATCTTCTTATCTTGAATTCAAGTTATCTTCATCGCTCCCTGTCTCTTCCGCCACCTATACCTCCTTCTGCTTATTTATTACCTCGATGAACTACGTTTTTCTTTGACACTAACTTCTACATCAACAATATGCCTACTGACGAACACTCCAATTTTCATTCACTTTCATAATGCGTAATATAATCACAATATTCGTAATCGATTATTTCGAAATAAAAATACCTTCAAATTATTCTATGTGTTCCACATCGAATAACCCGATTCTAGCGCAACGATGAAGATGATTAATATCCACATGCTGACTTCCTTGTAGCAAAACAAGAGTAAACAAAACTATCGGCAGTCATATAAAGTCAGGTATTATTGGAGTAAATATTTAATTATTCAAACCAAGCATATATTCTAACATGAAAGTCAATGTTATACCGTTAAATTGGCAAGTTTATAGAGTTTTTATAAAGTTTATAGAGGAAGTAATTAGTTACCTTCACGGTTGAAATGTGAACAGAGTAATAGAGCTTAAATGCTGAGTTTAGAGAAAATGAACTATCAGTTCAGAAAACGCAAATTCATAATTACACATTAAAATTTGTTAATAGATTTTGCAACACCCGCGATTGAATATTCATACGTATACTGTCTGTATCAATCACGCAAATACATAATTATATATTCCCCATGCTGATTGTATTTCCTTTAACTCAGAAATCATCTTTACAATCGTTCCAGAATGATATATCATGTTTCCACTCATCTACTTTTACTCTTCTACTGAACGATATCACTGAATGGATGAAATCTTATCATCTAGTACATATCTGCTATTGATCTCATGAGGTGATCATTATCATAATGATATTCCTCTGAGATATGAATTATACCGTACATTATAATCATTCGTATTATGATCATCAACATGTGTAGCTCGATACGGAGTTTGCCAATTAGGGCCGAGGATGGCAAGGTAGGTTCAGACAGTGCGTGCACCACAAAAACGATCACCACCCTCAATGAAATAGTTACCATGATATAACTAATTGGGTTGGTGAATTCGACTTCTTGAATTTATAACGCGTATGAGATACACAATTTACTCAAGTTATTCATGTTACCGTATATATATATATATATATATATATATATATATATATATATTTATATATATATATATATATATATATATATATATATATATATATATATATATACATATATATATATATATATATATATATATATATATAAATATATATATATATATATATATATATATATATATATATATATATATATATATATATATATATATATATATTCATATTATGATGGCCGCCCTCGGTAACTCGGTCAACTGAGTCACCGCTTCAGAAACGGTTCGAGTTCTGCAAAAGGCATGTGATTTAGATTTTGCAAACGTCTTTCCATTCATCACACTTCATAAATTCATAACCACCTGCTCATTCGTATCCCCGTATAACCTTGCTGTTGGTGGGGTCGTTATGAGGACACGGACCTCTGGTTATGCTGCTTGCGTTGAATCATGTATGCGTCCACATCACTGGAATGGTCCGTTCAAACATGTTTTCAAACATGTCCATTTTTGAATGTCGTTTAGATCTCTTTTATGACGAAGCAGAACAGATGTGAAAAGAGAAAAATGTCAATAGTTTTCAGCATTTTTGTTCCAAAAACGTAAATTTTTATGATTCATGGCATCTTATTGGTTTGATATATCTTTCAAGACTCTGATGTGTTGTCTGATAATCTATTCTCTTGACTCAAGTTTGTATTTTATATGTGTGCATTTTCCGAGGAATTTTGAACTTATTTGGTCGAATCAATCCTGAGATGAAGATACATTTATGCTGAGAAGTATTATTCTAGAATAAAATGCATTGAAAAGTGGTGATATTTAGACGTAGCAGACCTGAGCCTATGGGAATGGCATTGT
Source organism: Brachyptera risi (assembly GCA_964007535.1). NCBI lineage: Eukaryota > Metazoa > Arthropoda > Insecta > Plecoptera > Taeniopterygidae > Brachyptera > Brachyptera risi. The sequence goes on from OZ023326.1 coordinate 23,368,304, forward strand.
GCATGTAAATGAAAATAATTCTCGAACCCAAAATACCATGAATGTGTTCAAACAAATTACACATCTATTGGTGACACTTCAAAAAATAATAATGTGAAAAAAAACGGAAGCAAAAAAATGTCAAGGTCTGGTCCTCTTGAGAAAACAATTATCAATCATATTAAAATAATATTTCGTTCTTATTTTCGCTCTGATTTTGGGTTGCCCAACAAGTGGGTGAAAATAATTATCACGAAACATTGAGTAACTAAAAATTCAGTTTACACATATTGTATGAGACACAATTATAAGTTCAACATTTCACCATAGTCACATTTCAAAGTATTTCGTGGTGGGAAGTTATTCGTCATGATAATATATAGTCTTTCTGCTTTTGGTGGAAGGGCCAGTTTTTTTTAGCTCTTTCTCACATTCATGCTCTGCTGGTTGCATACCCGTTCCAACTCGCGACTATTGCGTGCTGCATGATACTTTGGCTTGTGGTGGGCATACATCTTGAATCCACGGAAGAAAGAGGTTCCGTGCGACCGTTTCCCCCTGACTGACACCACTGGCGCGTGGGTGGTTCACGCATTCTAATTGTTGAATAGAAGAAGATCAGAGGTTCTTCTGAATATTTGAAGTTGAGAAGAGACAGGAATATCATAGGAACCACATTTCCATGTGAGACTGCAGGCCTATTCAGGAAATGATTTTTTCATGTGATGTTACTTCTTGAAATAAATGGACAAAAAATGTGTCTCAAATTATGTTTACTAATCTCAATCTCAAACTTACGTATTATTTTTGTTGACCCCAATTATATTAGTTGCTATAGTAACTCGGCAAACTATTGACGATGCCATAATGTGTATCGTTGTATGTGACATTCTTTTATTATGCGAGTTCTGATTATAACGAATAATATAAACGATAAACTTCAATAATCATAATTTTTTTCAATCATATGAACTTCTATTACAATAATTGTATGGCCGCTGGAGAAAGAATGATTCACACGAGCGAATTTTGAATGTAATCATGCAAACGGTATATTTTCACGACCATCTCATTAAATATTCTGAAAAAAATAATGGATATTCAATGGATATCCAACATTCACAATATCACAGGTTGTATTAAATCGCTGACAATAACATTCACAATTAATATATAGAACGTTGCATCTACTGAACAGTTCATTATGAGATATCATTACCCAACTATATCGAATATCAGAACTATAATAACTTCATATCGTAGCTTTAATGTAGTTGATAACTTCATAATGTTGACTAATATATTGAATTATGGCTATATGGCTATATATGAATCATGGTAATTCATAATGTAGACTCTCTCCAGACCTGGGGAATATGAGGGTAGACTATTGGATATTTCAGTTAAGCATGGTGTGTATCAAGCTCAAACTGTATTGTGAATCTCATTGTGATACCAGATGACTTTTTGATCAAGTTTGTTTGAGTTGAGTATGAGTTTGAGTTTTTGACCGTTTTCTTCGATTTCTGCGAGTCTGATGTGCTACAAAAGACACTTAAATGTGAACAGAATAAATTATATCGAAAAAAACATTCAACACCCATACCTGCTTTTCTGTTTTCGTGCGTGCAAATGTTATGAAGCGTATAATTTCTACCATACGTTAAATGCGTAGTGCAATATCTCGTGCAAGATTTTCCCTCCTAAAAAAAATGAAATGGTATAATTTGTACCATGAGAATAGCACACTTCTTGTTTCTAATATATAACTGGTTTCACAGCTCTGGAACGCTGTTGCTTTTCCATCGATATCTATATTTCGAGCCAATATAAACAAATAAGATACTACTCAACTCAAACATTCTCAATAGTTCATCATGAAATTCTGGCAAAACAATCACACCCCAAACCATCTCACCTCCTGATTGCTAATGGACTGACAATGAGAAAAACGTGGATGTAAGCGAGCTTACAGTTTGTGTCACGGTTTACTGAAGTCTGAGAACCATTAGTGATGCTCAGGTTTTTCTCCAGCCTCGGTTATTTATTATTTTATCTCGTACTCGAGGTCCAGATGTAGCGTCTGCGTCTGGCATAAGATAGATGGCGAGGTTGAAATCTGCGTGGTTTAGCTCGCTTCCAAACACAGACATGAGATAATGTTCACAACAAACGAAACCATTATGTTATACACGAAGGGAAAAGTTCATTTGCCAATAAAACAAACACAAATTCCATCTTTATATGTGTATAGCTGCGATATTTTTGGCCAGTCATGATTTTTCAGGGCAACGTTTACCATAATAAATACAGTCGCAGTTTTGATTTTTGATGAAGCGTTTAAATCTGAAGATTCACAAACGTTCAATTAGTATCCCCACCTTCTTCTTCTTTTTCTTTAATGGTCACAAGTATTTACAGATTTTCAGAATCGATCAAGCCGTCCTACCTTGCTCTAACACTTCTAGTTGAATGCTGTTTTGACGATAGAGATAATCTAGTTGAATAGTGCCAACAATAATTATTACGCTGCCATCCACGGAAGATGACAGTCGTCTAGGCGTCTACCAACATAAAAACACAAATATCACAGTTAACTTGCGTATCCGTCGTATGTTCAGGATATTTTTATTATTCAAGACAAAGTTTGAAATAATAAATGCAACTGCTTCTTTCAAAAAGACTTTATCCTTGAAGTGACAGCGATATTACGCAATTTACGAAGTTTTTACAATTATATCAAGTTATTCGTCTTCTTATTCCGTGGCAAAAAATAGTAAAGCAGTAGAGCCGATGAAGTAGTTATTCTCCCAGTTTCAGCAATTCTTCTTTATCGGCTATCGTAGAAGTTGAATATAGTCAAAGTGGAAGTAGAATAGAAGTCGGATCGAAAAGATCGTCGAGACGTTTGTTCACCAATGTAACACACACACAAGTATCTCAAATATATTTGTACAGTGATGGTATTCGTAAGTCTTCTCTCGACTTTTTGAACAAGTACATATTATTTTGTGAAGAGGAAAGTTGACATGATAATAATGTAAAAGATTTTCTCCCCATTTCTTCTCTAGTCGTATTAAATTTATATCTGACACCTGTATTCTAGGCATGTGACGGTAATGAGGATATCGTTGATTTTAGGGATCACTATCACTGTACGGCGGCCAAGCACGCTATAGTTAAAAAAATTACCAAACCTATCGCCGTGCGTACTCACTGAGATGTCAAAGACAAACAATGATATGTATTTTTCATGGAGGAAAAATACATCAAATCTGTGGGGGTCGATTGCGTTACTATGTCATTCCACCTGTACATCGATATCTCATCTCACCTCGATCGGCATCTGAAATGATTATTATCTGAATCGTTGTCGATCACCTACTTCGACAACATTTCGACAAGCTACCGGTATCTATCTGTTACTTTCTTTCTTTTTTTCTTCTTTTCTTTTGAGTTTTAAGGACGCACTGTAATGATGACTAAGATCTATTGGGGTCGGATGAATTATTAATGAGATGATGGGATGATGTAATGAAGGTTTCATGGTTGGTGGGAAGGATAGTGGGAAGGAAGCGGTCGTGGCCCATATTGTGGAAACCATCCCGGCATTAATTTATGGACTATGTATACAGTGGAAAACCACGAAAACCCCTGTAAAGATGGACGGTAGCGAGGATCGAACCGGGTCCGATATGCCCACTGCCTCCCGAGTCACATGAAGCAAGTGCGTTAACCACTACGCTGCATGTTTAATATTTGTTATCTATTTGTTACTTTGACAAGGTACAATAAAATTGCGGACAAGAGCAATAATATAAAAGTTTCAAATATATGTTTGGAGTTGTATACTGAACTGATTGAGGGCTTATATTCGCTAGACAATTAGCTGCAACACACTTGGTTTCAGATAATACCTCTCCATGGAGGAGGAAACAAATAATGTCCACCATTTCGAGAACAAAACTATAAGTTGAGTACGGTCAAAGCTGTCAAAGTAAATACACGAAAACAATTTTGCATGGACTGCATTCTATATTCTTGACTTATATTTCAACACTTTCAGATGAAAATCAGCTCATTCATATGAATAGGCTCACTATATTTTAATGATAATGATGTTATTTTCATGTTATAGCATGATTGATATATTAGTTTACTTAACATCAATCTGAAAATAGTTAACTGTGATTCCAGTCAATTTCAAATTATAAATGAATAAACTCAGTGCATTATTATGTTATATGGATTTTCTACTGCTAGTTTCTGTTATTTATAATTCAATTGAGCTGCATTGCCAGAAATATAATGATTTTCAAATATTGACACGACTTGATGTAAACATTGCAGTTAGTGATACAACTTGATCTACGACTAGTCGTTTTTTGTTGAATCATGTGAACTTTTGCAATCTCCTGAATACACGGAAGCAGAAATAAACTTATAGGAACATATCCATCTAGAACCCGGGGAGGATAAATAATAATTATGGTTATACAGTTTTTCTATAACGGTACGTCGTTGTACCATTTGTACGATTCTATATGATCATTCTATATCTATATACATTCTATATCGAGTTGAAGAATATGAGCTTCCCACAAGATATGCCAGTCCGTATATTTCGTTTTTGTTTGTTACGTGTTTTTATCTTGGAAACTTCACCGAGTTTGGGAAATAGACATGAAGTCGATTTCAGTATACTCACTTTGTTCTCATAGAATACTGACGTATTCTATATTATATTCATCTTAATATTTTCCATTGATCTTTTCGAATCATTCCTTGTTTGAGATTTCGAAGAGAATAAATCAAATGTATTTTATTTATGTGTAACACTTCATAATATTCACAACAAAACGTGAAAAGATGGAAAATTGGAAATATCGTGAAAAACCATCTATCAATTCGTATCGAAGATGTGTGTTAGATTTTCTATGAAAACGTCTTTATTCGTGAGTTTTCTTGTATTCTTTTCATGCTCTTGTTTTTTTACTATTGATGATGAAAACTTTTGTGTTTCAATATCTAGATACTGAATTAAGTTTTTTGATAATGTTTCTTTGGATATGAATGATATCCTACGTCGTACAGTGCGCTGCGTTCTTTGAATTAAAACTGCTGATCAAAAAATCACAATTCTGTAAATAGTATGAAAGATATCATCTCGATGTTATCAAAACGTCATCATTTTCCAAATTAGGAAATTCCTTCTTGAAAACCAGGAATTTACACTATGCTATTCTTTTGCTCTTCTTCTCAAGCCTCAGCGGCTATATCAATTTAATTCAAATAGTACCATAGTAAACTTGGAACAAAGTGATTGTTCCAAGGAAAACAAGGTAGAATCGTTCGGATGGGGCACCAGATGGAAAATTCCACCACTCCAGAGGAAATTATCAATCAAAACTTATTCAACATAATGTAAATATCAACTTGATAAGTTCAGTGATATATTAATAAACCACATGCCAAGCAAGTTTTCCTCAATTCAGTCATTAAAATATTAATGCAAATACTAAATTCTGTAAGTATTCAAAGTACAAGTCTATGTCCACAATTCTCTTCCCCTACGCGTGTATATCGCTCCTGTGTAGACTCTTTAAATAAGTTAAAGAGATGTCCCAGAGATCAGTTTGTGCAAGTTAACACAAACTCACACTTGCGTACTCCGGAGCGTGCACACGACGTTTCGCGATGAGTAGACCGGAATTTGCACTCGACGTTGCGCGATATGTGTTCTTAGTTCATGCACTGTTAGTCGGCATGAGGTGTATGAAGGTGTATAGCTCGCCTATGTAAAGCTTTTATTCGAACAGAAGTTGAATTCACAAGAGACGTGTCAAATATTCATCTGCCGTGCGATAGAAGTGGAGTTTGTTGAAATGGCCGGGCATCACGGCAGTTGAACTTAAATAAACAGTGCAACAATTTACCGGCATATTTCAGTCTGCAAGATCGTAAAAGACCGCAACCAGTGTAATATTGATATAATATCACCGCTTGAAGTTGAGCATTGTTGTTTCATTGAAGAGTGGGATTCACCGTATGAATAGATTTTATTATCTTTTCATGGGTTGTGTATTCTGGAAAAATGTGCTTTGGGCATGAACATGATTTGCATGCATATCTACATGCTAATGATGATGGATTTTCAATTTATTCAATGTTGAACTCACAATAATTCATTGAAATAAGTGATTACTTGGTAGTAGAAAAACCCAATTGGCAAAAATATTGTAGCCGAAGTCGCCAAGGCTGCTCTCTATATATAGCATATATCTATATATCTATAGCCTATATATATATATATATATATATATATATATATATATATATATATATATATATATATATATATATAAATATATATATAAATATATATATATATATATATATATATATATATATATATATATATATATATATATATATATATATATATATATATAGGGCCTATATATATAGGCTCTTGACAAACTTCCAAACGCTATCAGAATTTCAGTTCATGAAGCAAATATGCATATAAAAATTGAATTTGATTTGCATTTCATGCTGAAATGGTCTGAATAAATGAGATTGAGTTGGCCATAACGATGTAACGCAGCATATACTATCAAACTTGTCCATGAATTACCCGATAGCTATATATATATATATATATATATATATATATATATATATATATATATATACACCACTTGATTTCCGATTTCTAAACGAATAACAACAATGTGTTGGAAACATAGCAGTCTTGGGATAACTCGTGACTTGTCTTCAAATGGCTGTTTTCATAAAATTGCTTTGTTCTAATATTTTGTGATATTTTCCATTTTCCATCAACGCCCGAAGCAATTTTCTCTTCACTCTGTATAAACGTCTATTGAAACCACATATAACCATTTCACCATTAAGACAAATTTCATTTCGATGAGATGAACACAAAAACTTGGAATATAACGCGATACTATCCTTATTGAGATCTTCGAATCCTTCGATTTTGATCGAAAATCCTGGTATGTCTCCTTGTATAACGCCAATCTCCAGAGAAGGTGTCAAGTCGACTAGTCACTCCGATCTGTACACCACTCATTCTTCAGATTTCTTCATTAGGAACACTGAATTTTCCCAGTACAATAAATAAAATGGTTGTCCATTTTCTATACGCTTTTTATCTGATAACCATACTGAGTCATAGTTTTTGATGTTGATATAGATGCATTTCATACGAGTATTTTACAATATATCATTTTATTCATATTTAATCATATTTGAATAGGCCTATTTCATGATGAAAATTGTATCATTTGAGTATCAGAATACAATCAATTATTCATCAATCTAATCAATTATTCGAAAAATAAATTCAACTTCCACATCAAAACGGAGCGTATAACCGTCAAAATTGGATGATTAATAATAACTCGGGATTTTATTGAGAATTATTCATATATGAAAACATCAATGAAATGCTTGTAATAACGCACTGAATACACGATCATTTGATTCTAGTTTCAATCCATATTCAATTGAACTATTTCCGTGTGTTGTGCCTATTGTTTCAATATGAACGTCAAAAAGCACAGTTTTCTCGTTTTTCTCATGTTGGTAGATAACAATGTGAAAGAGTTGCCTATACACGTCGTTCATCATTCGGCATGAGAAAAATGTGTTCAGTCCATTCATTGCATTGCAACACTTTCATCAGAAATGACTATATTAATATGTAACAGAAGGCATTGTTTCGTGTTCGATGTAATTATATTCTTTAATAGAAATATATTCATACCTGCATTACGTTTTTTGAAAAAAAGAATTTCCTGATAAAACCTGGCACTTCCACTAAAAACTTGCCATTGACGTTGGTGGTATGTGGATACAATATACTTTGTGTCATAGCTTGGAGTTTTCTGCTATTGAGGAACCGTGAGATACGCCTTGTGCGTTATGAGATGTGCGCGATGAGTAAAATGTACATGAACATTTTTTTTTAGGATATTAGGTGAATGCTTTTGTGTTTCACCTGTTGAAACCTCAATTGTTACAAGTTCTGATTGGTCCAATCTGTTGATATTTGATGTGAGAGAATTATTGATAGTTAATTACTTAGGAACATTCGATCGATTTATTTCAGAATTTGGAAACTTGACAATTGGTGTGTTAAAATTCCGTGGATATTTGAATTAATTCGGGGGAAATTTGATTTGAATGTCTTATCTCAAAAAAGGTTCAAATGATTACGAATCAAAACTATACATATCGAGTTGGATGACGACATATGTTGATATCAAGTATGACAAAATACATACATAATAATTGCAAATATGTTCGGTAGATGCATGGTGAGGATAACTTTCTATTCTCCATGAATTATTAATATATATATATATATATATTTATATATATATATATATATATATATATATATATATATATATATATATATATATATATATATACATATATATATATATATATATATATATATATATATATATATATATATATATATATATATATATATATATATATTATATATATATATATATATAAATATATATATATATATATATATATATATATATATATATATATATAAATATATATATATATATATATGATTTCATTCATGAATGGACAGTGTGGATGAGACCATGAGAACAATCAAAAACTCGTTCATTCACGTGAGTATGATTCAGTTTCACGAATATATAAAATTACATTCCCACATGAAAGAGATAATTTCATATCACTAAGATATTGAGTAATTTGGGTCAACATATTTCATAGAACTTCAGTACCAATTCTACCAGAAATTGATGTTGTACCTAGTGGTGGTGTTCATCTAAGTTTCGCGTGCAAGTTCGTTCCAACGAGGGTTTTGCAGAAATTTATAGAGCTCCGGTCGCCCACCAGATCGTGCAAATGGCCGGAGGGTTTCAAGATCGAAGTTTTAATGTGGTCGTATAAAACTGAATAATTTACGTGATATTAAATCTATAACCGAACTGGGTCAACCTGGAGAGTGATATTTTAATTGTTGTTCTCGGATAACACAGGCCTGGTTTTATTGAAAATACGAAGAGAACATCAAGAGAAAGTGATAAATTCCATGAACTAATAGAATCTGCTCGTTGAAATGTTTGATTTTTTGTCTGAGCGTTCCATGCCGTATGGATCAAATGACAGAATAATTCGAGTACAAACGTTCTGACGTTAATAATCCTTTGTACCAGAGTATCACTCCCATCATTGAGAGAGAAGTTCATCATCTTTAGAGAAACGATGTTCAAAATTTTTATGAACACATCTATTCTAATCATATGATATATTTATAAATATTTATATATATATATATATATATATATATATATATATATATATATATATATATATATATATATGAATATATATACCGAGACGCGTGGTCAGGTGGTAACACATTCCCACATGGTAACCGCCATTCGGGAGACCGGGATTCGATTCCCGCCATGGTCGACCATCCTGTCAGGGATTTTTCATTTTTCATTTTTCGTTCGGGTTAATACTGGAATGGTTCCTCAACAACAGGCCACGACCGAATCTTTCTCACCATTCAAACCATCCAATGAAATAACCACTCATCCCATCATCTTATTCATCATCCACCGACGCCAATTGATCGTAGCCATCAGTATGGTGCGTCGTTAAAAAAAAACTAATATCATATGTATGAATATATATATATATATATATATATATATATATATATATATATATATATATATGTATATATATATATATAAAATATATATATATATATATATATATATATATATATATATATATATATATATATATATGCATATATATATTTATATATATATATATATATATATATATATATATATATATATATATATATATATATATTCAATCATATATCATGAATGATATATTATTATATATAAATTATCCAGTAGTATCAACTTGAAGTAGATATAATGATATTGAAACACTGAAGTGATGTGTATCCAGTGGAATTAATAATCTCCACAACTCTTAAATCCCATCTCACTTTCCGGACGACGATAATTATATCGTTTTCATCTTGTATCACTATTATACTTCATCTGACTGGTTCTTGACCTCATACTATTATGGTTATACTTATCGACTGGTTCATGATCATAGTGTGAATATTATTTTGACTTCATACTTCCAGACTTATTCATTCATATATGTGTATATATATATATATATATATATATATATATATATATATATATATATATATATATATATATGTATATATATATATATATATATATATATATATATATATATATATATATATATATATATATATATGTATACATATATATATATATATATATATATTGATGAATATCATATCCTTCGAATTTAAGTATGAAACGCATGCGAAACGCTGATACTCTTATACATTCCGGTACGTTAGGGTGATAGTAACATAACAACCCTGATGAGAACCCCTCATAACAAACCTGATAATATATTGGGGAATTTAATCACTGAACTTCAACAAGAGAATTTTCATCAAAATCGCTTGTTTTCGAATCTATCATGATGTTGATAACACTCCACAACAAAACACTAATATATTCCGAACATTGACACCTCTGAACAATATACAAAGTTACAGAATCTATGCGAAATAGTCTCCTTCTTTTCTTGAGCATCCTGTAAGAGAACAGAAATCTTGTTTACGGCACGCTCTTGGTCCTAGTAAACTTGAGCAACGTGAGATTAATTATGCAAAAGCTTATAAAATGTAAATAGGAAATCCTTGCTTTTAATATTGTTAAAAGGTAAGTGACTTGATCACTTTAACGCTCCGTATCACGTTATTTGTCTGTGATGTCATAACGGATCCATACACAGAGATTGAGCATATATTCACCGAATAAATATTGAGCCTACGCCAATAGATCTTAGTCGTCGATAGAATCCGTCGTCGTTGAATGCAGTGTGAAGAAATAATAGCCTTAAGTCATTCACAACAGTCGACTATATCAACTTCGGATTATCAATACAACCATGAATTAAATCTTTAGACTAAATAGATAATTCCCTGGATTCATTCTTATTTCGTTGAAGATTTCATACCAATATCGATTGAATGAATAGAATAAATGATAAAATTCAATTTGAAAATTTGCCATTGATTACTGTTCTGACGTTCAAGACATACGTGAATATATATTATTATTATTATTATTAACTCTTGCAGTTGCACATAAATGCGCGGTGGCAAGTTCCCTATCAATCCTATCCTATCGCCTCCCTAACCTTCTGACGGAATAGCTTCAACCCTATTTCATCCTCCTCAAGTATACTTCTACTAAGCCCATTCCAATCCCTACCTGTCCTATTCAAGAAAGAGAACTTACCGACATCTAATCTAGCCCCCTTTATAACTACTGCTCTATCATGACTTCGCCTACCCCCATACCCTGACTCATTCCTTACAATCAACCTATTCAACTCTCCCCAGCCCCCTTCTCCTTCCATTACCCTGAAGAAATTACAGATCCGATCCTCCTTTCTCCGTATTTCCAATTCCCGCCATCCCAAGTCTCGGATCATCTCAGATGGACTCTCCAATATTCTCACCCTCTCCCCCCTTTCATTCTCCCCCCATTTCCACCTCCTAACCCTACCTGTAACCCTTCTAACTGCAATCCTTTGCACCCTTTCCACATCCCTTATCTCACCTAATCTATAAGGATCCCAAACTGAACTAGCATATTCCACCATGGGACGCACTAACGAGAAATAAGCCTTTTCCTTCATCTTCATACTTGTCCCCCTAAGCTGCCTCATTACAAAGTTTAGTGCATTTATACTCTTTTTTACTATTCTCTCAATCTGACTCCCCCACCCTAGACGTCTATCAAATACCACCCCCAAGTACTTGTAATTTTCCACTGACTCAAGTGACTTCCCTCCTACATCATACACTACATCAGCCCTCACTCTCCTCCTACCAAAGGTGACTAACTTACACTTCCCTTCATTTAACCCCATCTTGTTCAACTGAACCCAACAATTAAGTGCCGTCAAATCTGCCTGAATAGCTACTACATCCTCCTCTGTATTGATTTCCCTATAAACCACACAATCATCTGCAAATAACCTTATTCTCGAATTAACAACCCTAGTCAGATCATCTATATATAAATCAAATAATAACGGACCTAGCACACTACCCTGTGGAACTCCTGACGTAACCTTAACCTCACTTGAAACCTCCGAACCTACTCGAACCGTTTGAACTCTATCCTGAAGAAAGTTTCCAATCCAATTAACTAACCCAGCATTCCCAATGGACAGTTTCAACTTCCCTAATAGTATAGTGTGATCTACCTTGTCGAAAGCCTTTTCAAAATCTAAAAACACTGCATCAATACAGCCCCCCTTGTCTACTACCCCTGCCAGCTCTTCCGCAAAACCTAACAACTGTGTCTCACATGAATACCCCTTCCTAAACCCATGCTGCACTTCCGAAATACCCCTATGTTCATCTACTTTCTCCATTATTCTCTTTATAACTACCCTTTCCATCATCTTACATACATGTGACGTTAAACTGATTCCCCTGTAGTTGTCTACCCTGCCCCTTTGCCCTCCCTTTGAAATTGGAACCACCTCCGCTTTTTTCCAATCTTGCGGTACTCTACCTGCTGTGAGTGAGGCTTGGAACAACTATTTGGAGAGCTTTGGAACTACAAAAAAAAATATATATATATATATATATATATATATATATATATATATATATATGTATATATATATGTATATATATATATATATATATATATATATATATATATATATATATATATATATCATTCATAAATGATATCATCACGATTGAAAAACAGCCCAGTTACACTCATCTCAATCATATATAAATATATATATATATATATATATATATATATATATATATATATATATATATATATATATATATATATATATTTGATGAATGAATTTCAGGGTTTTAAGGCGCAGCAAATCTTCAGATATATCTGATATATATATATATATATATATATATATATATATATATATATATATATATATATATATACTTTTTTTTCTTCTCATGAGCCTTGGCATATTCATCAATGTGTGAGGCCATCTAAGCCTTTACTCATATATTCACATTTATGGCAATTGATGCTGATAATGAATCCATGCTCCACTACTCACTGAAAGAAGAGTTATTTGAGGTTATGAATTAGCGGATGAAATAATAATAGTACATGCGGGACTCGAACTCAAGCCCCCATTCACTTGAATCCAGTTTCTACAGCGAGATCTTGACTGCTCGACCAGGCAGGGCTGTATTATTATTATTATTATTATTATTATTTTATTTTCTTCCAAAGGACATATACATTAATGACATAATGTTACATATATGGAAAGTCAATCAGATGATAAATACAGTTAGCAGCTAAAACAAATACAATTATACAATTTCACATATACAATCATTCATCCAGTTTCATATACACACAGTCATACGTACACTTCCACATAGTCAGTTTCATATAAAAATTATCATACAGCCTAGTATAAATATGGCTATATTAATTGATATAATAATGTTCATGTCATGAGCGCTCACCTTATCACTAGACAGATTACAAATACTGTATTCCAATACACTGTCAACTGCTGTAAAACTCATAAATTTTAGTCCCCGCATTTGTGTTCACATCTTTTAAAAAATTCATCCACACTATATAACGTCTCCTTTATTAAAAACATCTTTATTGTTGAAGTGAATGTATTTATATTTTCGATTGACTTGATACATCGCGGTAAATGATTGTACATGAATATTGCAGTGAAATTGATGTCTTGCTCAAATAATACAGTTTTGTGATTCACGTTTTGCAGTAAGCCTTTATTCCTTGTTCCATGCTCATGATCAATGCAATTCTTGTCATAAAATTTCAAATTTATTTTCGCATGTTTTAAAATTTCATATATGTATATACTAGGCAATGTCATTATTTGAAAATCTTCGAACAATTTCCTGCACGAGAATAATCTCCGCTTCTTGTATATTATTCTAATTGCCATTTTTTGAATTTTAAAAACATTTATACTGTGATATAGTCCCCCCCAAAATATAATACCATAACGAAGAATAGATTCAAAATAACCAAGATAAATAGATTTCATTTGTTTCCTAGTGAACTGGTTCCTCAATGCTCTCAATGCATAGCAAGCATTTGAAAGCTTATTTTGTAGTGATTCTATCTGTTTTTTCCAGTTCAGATTTGAGTCAATGTAGACACCCAAGAAGAGAGTATTACAAACTTCCCTTATTTCATTTGAATTATTTACAATAGTCAACTTGTTCGATATGTTTCTATTCTTATTATGAGTATTTTTGAAATGAACAATATTGGTTTTGTCATTGTTAAGTACCAGCTTGTTAACTTTAAACCATTGATTGGCCTGCTCAATTGTTACATTCATTCTTTGAACTGCATCCTCTACCTTATTTCCTCTCACTACTAGAGTAGTATCATCTGCAAACATTGTTATTTTAGCCTCTGTTATATTTTCCACCAAATCATTGATATATATTATAAATAGTAATGGGCCCAAAATGGACCCTTGAGGAACTCCACACGTAATGTCTCCTATTTCAGAGCGTATCAGAGTAGATGATCTATTGGAATCATAGTAAGTTAATTCGATCACTTGTTTTCTATTTTTGATGTACGATGATAAAAGTTTATTTGCCAGCCCTCTTACACCCAATTTATGTAATTTCCTTATAAGGAGCTCATGGTCCAGACAATCAAAAGCTTTTGATAAATCACAATATAACCCTATGGTATCCATCTTTTTGTCTAATGACTGCAATATGTATGACACGCTATCTGCTATTGCATGCGTTGTCGAACGTTTATTTCGAAAACCAAATTGATTTATATTTAGTATATTGCATTTTTCAATGAAGTTCATCAACCTTCTTTTAATAACGTTTTCGAATATTTTTGATATAATAGTTAATAATGATAATGGTCTGTGATTTTCAGCTCTCGTCTTCTTCCCTTTATTTTTGAAAGTTGGTATGATGAGGGCCGTTTTTAAATACTCAGGATATATCCCTTCTGTCAGCATTTGATTGGCCAGCTGACATAATATATTAGCAATGGAATGTATACTCTTTTTAACTATCTCAACTTTAATACCGTCGACTCCAGTTGCCTGAGTGTTTCTCAGGTTAGAAACAATATCCACTATTTCCGAGATTCTAACTGGCATGAGGAACAATGTTTTATTATTTGTCTTTATTTTGTCAAGAATTTCAAATTCTTCTTTTTCCGTTACTTGAATATGATTATTGATTTCCTTAGGTACATTTAAGTAGTAATTGTTGAAATAATTTGATATTATTTTGGGATCTGTTTCTAATACACCATTTATTATGATTTCCATATTGGACTTCCCATTATTGGTGTTCACCGTTTCATTTTTTATTAGCTTCCACATCATCTTTGGTGCGTTCACAGCTTTATTTATCTATATACATATCTTACGTATGATACATTCATGACTATTCATTATCACTTGA
>OZ023326.1:23388913-23396413 GCA_964007535.1 Brachyptera risi
TTATGATACATTTGAACACGCCGTCAAGTAACTCCAAATAGCATATACTATACCCATGACTATCACTCTCTGACTCTATGACTATCTGTCATTTTTTTTTCAAAATGGCTCTTGATGATTAGGAAAAACTATTTTTATTTGCTCCTCACAAATGAAAATGCAATGATTGAAGTTGAGCATTATCCAATTTATCATTCATAATATTTTTTGGTGGTCTCAAAACTATATCAACTCAACTACCTTAGATTATCGAGTATATTATATTTTTAATATTGAAAAATATCACAATTCAGTAATCGGGTTCAGAGAACAAACGCAAAATAACATCGATAAATTACTTTTCCCATCTATTTTTCAATTCTATTTCAAGTTAAAGTCGGTGAAAGAGCGCTAGTCTATTCAGAACATATCTCTCTTTAATCTGGATGGTGGATGAAAAAAGCCTCGATGACTATCAAGGAATCATCCCGGTATTTGCTTCGACGACTAAAAGAAATTACGAATAACCTTAGACAGGATTTTCGATTAGGCGGGAATCGAGCCGCGTCCTCACCTATGATGGTATTCATGCAGAAACTAGTCGTGGTGATTTCCCGGCTCGCACAATAAACCATGAACGCTGATATCATTAGCAAACTGTTCATGGAGGCTACGATTGACCGTTCCACTATATCAATTAATGATAGCGCACGGGTGGTTCGAACCTCCATCTCTAGTGTATATCGTGAACCACTGTTCACGAAGGTTCGTAACTTCTTGGAAGCGCAGTTTGAAAAGTGGATACTGTTTGTTCCACGTCACAGCCACTCGTATCTTAAACTCTACACAACTAGTGTCAGTTCACGAGCCAGCACTTTGGAGAGCCATGAGGCATTATACCCGGCCGTGAGTCGAGTATACATTCACTAATACACCATTATCTAATAACTAGATACACTTGTTTCCACCAGAAGAGAAAACCATGTATCAATATAGTGAAAACATATTTCACAGTTATGTTTTTTTGGATATGATATTTGTATGGTATACTATGATTTTTCAGGATGTTCTTCATCTCAAAGAAATGTATGTGCTAGATGATCTTCGGCCCAGAGGCAAGCAAAATGATCGAAATACAAACGAACGAAATAACTGTCCAATCAACATATACTAATTGAACAAGTAATACGTTCCATCGCCTTTTAACAGTAAAGAAATGAATTTGTTTCCTCTCTTTCTTATCAACTGTTTTTTTCTGTTGGTTATATCACTTCGATCCGTTGATGTCTGTGTGTATGTATTTATTGAACAATATGCTGTGAAAATCGCCTCAGGGACCAATGATGTGTGTACATATTATTGGAATCATCGTCAAAATGGTTGACGATATTATTCAAAATGATCACATGTCCGGAAATACTAGATGCTGCACCAGTTATATTTATACGAGATGACAGGAATATTCTCAGTGGATTCATAAGAGATCAGATCATATGTTTTAAATAGAACACACTATTGAAAATATATATATCATATAAATATATATATATATATATATATATATATATATATATATATATATATATATATATATATATTTCACTGTCGAATGCTGAAACAATTTATTTCCAATATGAAGATGATCACGTGCAGCTATCTAATTCGTCGACACTCTCACATTGTGAAACAGAGAGTAGGTTTGAACTGTAATTTTGATGAAAAAAATATCGGTGGAAGGGCCGGGTTTGCAGTCACCAAGTCACTACACCGAAATACAAAAATAAACGATGTCAAGTCTATTTTATCCTATTTTTCCTTGAATTTGATATAAAATGGGATATTCGCGAGTTTTCTCAAACATGTATCTTTCTTCAATCTTATTCAATATGGAAATTGAAACTGACTAAACGCTCCAGTCTCATGAGTGAAACGGCCAAGCTGTAAGCCACTATAGGTTGTTAACGAAGCACTCGGGTCGACCCGGTAGACGCGATACGTAGCGTAGGAAAGACGCCCAACGTTAACGATGCAGTCATTATCTCTACGCTTTTTATCTCTTACCCTCTCTTACCCTCGCTTACCCCCTGAACTTGCTTCACAAATTATACACACCCCTACACTTTTCGACCCTCTTGATATTTTGTCTGTCTACCAACGCGATTATATAAATCAAGTTGTTTCATAACATTTATCAAATAAATATTCTAAGAAGAACCAAAATATTATCATCAGTTTTTTCATTAATTTAATTTAATTTAAGCAACATTTCAGAAGAAAGCTATCTCTCCTGGACAGTCCTAAAGTGGAAAATATGTGAAAAATGCTGGAGAAGTAATGATTGTTAATGAAGCTATAATATGTATGAGAATTTACGAGTAATAAAATGTGTGAATACCGCATGGTAGTATACTTTATTGCTTGATTTACATAGTGGCATGTTTTAAAAAACATAGCCGTCAACAGCGCTAATTTTATCACTTTTTTAATAAGACGCCCATAATTCTTCTTTTCATATGCGTTTAGTATGCGATCATTTATACCGTAATTGATGGTGACATATAGAATTTTGGAGAATAAATATTCGAAATATTTCTAGTATATCAGTAATTGAATTTTATATCGATTTATTCCATCATAAGAATGTGGGCAGACCTGATATAATGATCAATTCTCATTTTTCCAATCAATATATCCATTTTCATTTACTGAGAAATAAATTGAATTCACTATCAGGCCCTACACTCTACAGTTTATGATATAATATAGAACATGACAGAAAGAGGTATTCCTATCTATCTCAGAAGTGATTGAAATAAGTTCAATCATTTCATTCATTTCATTATAATTTTACTATGTATAATTTAATAACTGAAACATAATTTGAGTGAGGATGATTAGATGAGCGTAGCGAAGATTCCATTTCATATATCAAAAAAATGGGCTTCGTGTTCATGTTTTTTTCCTAATTTTGTGCGCGCCATACAGGTCAGTGAAAAAGAATAGGCTGGGATTGTTTCTCAGAAAAATTGGTCTGAAGGTTTTTCCGGAAAAAATCGGAAAGTTCAAAAAATCCCCTTGAGAATAACGCGGATGGAAAATACTTGAGAAACAAGAATTCTCCAAAAGCTCTCAAATTTTCACCGAATGTGAACAATACCATTATACACCTTTTTAGGGATTTTTGCAACAATCGGGTGAGAAATAACAAAGAAAACGCAATAAAAGTGTACATTTTATTGAATATTTGGATCAATTAGTTTTGCAAAGTTTATATGCGACAGGTTGCAGCACTATACATATCAACAAGATGCAGGCAAGGTTTTTGAACGTTTGAGGTAATCCAAGGTCCGTATATGTGGATTGATCGGACGAAATATTTTTCATTCTAGATTTCCATACTTCTAAGCTCACCTCACAACGCGTATCCCGCGTTTTCCTTGTGAAATTAACAGAAGCCCGCGTAAGAACACAACTTCTTGAGTGCGGGCTGTCGAAAGAAAAACATTTATAAATATTGTAGCTCGTAGCAGAGACGGAATACATGATGAATATTTGATATTCAAGAGAAGGCAGACAGAACAAAAATTAATTAAGAATTATCAACACCAGGTCGTTGTGGAGAAAGGGATTTATCTAGATTATAGTATTTTGAATAGCTTAGTGGTATAAATTAGTATATATTTAATGACGTGGTAGATCGATTACATTTGTAATATATGGTGATAGTGTATGGTATATGGTTCAATATATATAGGACTGAATCAGGGTGAAAATAGTCATGTATCTAATTTGGTAAAGCACATTATGACAAAATATTCTCCCAGAAGACGACCTCAGCCATTGTTCGATTTGTTGTTTGAAAATATACAAACTACTCGTTTCTCTGATATAAGATGGAATTTTCTTCAAGATATGAGGTCCAATGTAATCAGCACTTTGTCGACCAATTTGCTTCCTCCTCATGGAAATCACTTTCGGAGTATTTGAATCGTCTGATTATTGGATCCATTATTGATGGAAAATACGTTCATCCGATAGGCATGCAGGCAAAATGTTGTTACATGTGCAGTGACAATGAATCCGAAAATTAATGGAACATTTTTCTCAAAACATGTAGAGCTACTCAATAAAGTTGAATAAATATCAAATTCAGACTTATACGAACGAATTTTATAGATTTTAAAGCAACAATGACTGGGTTCATATTATCCGAACACATATTTTGTTCTTTTTTTTCGGACCGATGCCAATAGCATCGGTCTGTAATTCATTCTGATCATTACAGTGCGTCGTGAAGCCCAATATGAAAAACACATATTTTTCACGGCCACGCTCATTCTATCTCAACAGAATGATTATAATAGGCCTACTAATATTAGAAATTGAATTAATAACAAAGTCCTAATTTCATCCAAATGAACATGGAAACTCAATGATTGCATTCCATTGTACCATCAATAATCGAGTTCTTCCAAGAAAATATATGAAAAGTAAAATGTACCATTTTTTCCAACAAACAAATTCAATATGAAATATAGTAATGTCATTATTTTGTTCATCTATTATAACTATTCCATATCAACATTAAATTCCATGTACTGAAATATACACATCCTTTAACACAGTATTGACCTATATAGTCTGACGATCTTCCCAGAGTTCTTGAGCCACTAAATAATTGACCAGCTACTAAGAAACCATGCCACTCACTGCCCGTTGGGTAGTAACACTATACTTACCGACTGAATACGTTACAGCTATAGGATTAGTTACAAGGATCCCATTAGCACCTTGCCATAGCTTTAACGTGAATAAATGACCCCACGGAGGGTCACAACTTATGTAGTGACACTACAACTTAGTGCATCACATTATAGGTATTGATTGGCTGATCATAAATTATTCACCTTGTGTACCTATTACCTATCTAATACACTACAACCGCTCTCAACTATAATTACACGTTCGCCAACTTGACAGTTTACCTGCATTTCATGAAAACAATCAGAAATATGAATATTAGGTTTAAGAATGGAAAATTAACAATATTGATGTAGTAACCAGGAGGAGAATGATCATTATTATAATCATATCATGATGATTTTGAGATAAAACTGAGAGTTGAAACTTGGAGGAACCTATTGTTTCTATACGCGGAAACAGAAAATCGTCCGTTAACATAACGAAATACGAATATCACCATTCGAGTGAGGCTGTAGAATGATGATTTTCAATGAATTGAAACAAACTCTTTATCTATACGGAATCTCCAAGTTCCGAAAAAAGGTGTACTTCCGTTCAACCTATGAAGAGCGCGAAAAAAATCTCTCAAGTACAGGCACATGAAGTATTATGTCTTTGCTGGCCTTCCATAAACGCGATTTGCGTTTCGCTTTCGCAAGGCGGCGAAATTGAGGCGAGCTCAAAAATCAGAAATCGCGTAACTTTCGTCACTGATTGGTCGTATTATCATAATGGTGGTTTTGAAAACCGGCCTAGCGAATTGGCAATCCGAATAACGCAGGTATGGAAGCCCAGCATTAGTGAATTGAAAAGGCATGTCGTAAATCGCAGCCCAATGTTCTACAACTTGTGTTCCGATGTGATTCCAGATCTGCAACACGTAGACGAGGTGGTGACGGCCGATAACTACAGCACATTCCCATATTTCGACTTCAACGTGCCCCGCAACGTGACGTCAGCAGTGGGCCAGACTGCGTTCCTCCACTGTCGCGTCGAACAGCTGGGCGATAAGGGGGTGAGTGTCTGCGAACCGACAGCCTGTCTGCCTTTCAATAATTGATTCGGATTATAGCTACGGAGAGAGATTACGAGTTGTTTATATCGAGTATTCGAGTTTGTACTTTTGGAAGGTGATTTTTTTTCTGCAAAATGTTGTTAGAATGGCAGGATAAGTGATTAAACAATGCTATTGGAGTTGATGAAGGTTTAAGATTCTGATGACGTGGTGAAATGTGTGAGCACAGCTTGAAAATGTGATAGATTTGTATGATCGATAGTGCATGATGAATAAAAATTATGGTAGATAATAAATAACACATTTTTGTGTATCGCTTCTCAACTTTTTTATCATTCTCAAGAGGCAGACGCAACTCTTAATGCATCTGGTTCTAACCATCATATTATTTGTTATTTATTTTATTATCATACACATGAGAACATAATTATATTTTGGAGAGGTTCGGTACAAGTCCGATCTTCCACCTAACCATACTATAATCTAAGAAGGTAACATTTTACTAGGCAAACGCGTTAGCTGTTTCCGCGTTGATGGATGATCTAGAACATATCAACTTATATCTTTGGATTGGTTATATATATATATATATATATATATATATATATATATATATATATATATATATATATATATATATATATATATATATATATATATATTCCTTGAGATCCAAACAATTAGGTCACTGCCCTAATATTTCCTAATCAGTTGCCATGATGATGAAGAAGACTTTGTTATAATCGTTTTCACACCTCTTGCTTGAATTAAAATGGTTTCTTAATAGCTTTGAGTGATTTAAAAAAATTGGATCTTATATTATTTATATCAAAACAGGTGATCTGATTGGACTGAAATTTCGCAATGAGATGTATAATCATCATATTAGAATTCCCTGGAAATTTGAATTCTCTCGAAAGAAATATTTTTTTTTTCCTCTGCGTTATTCTTATGGGATTTTTGAACATTTTGAAATGAGTTTTCTCAGAAGTGGTTCAACCACTTGCACTTAAATACTATACAGTATCGAGTTAAATAAGGACACTTGTGTATGACAAGTTTCAACTGATTTTGAATTTTCGTTTGACCTGTGGAGCGCGAACAAAAAAAATAATAATAAAACGGACACTTTTTTTTCGGATATGGTGAAATAGAGTCTTCGCTTTGCTCATCCAATAGGAAAGAATGATGAATAATTAGGTATTCAAGATGGCATATGATGCATCCAACGGAACAATTACAAATAAGAGTTCATTGTATGGAGTACAAACAGTACGTGGAGTGGTAAATAGAAATAAATATACATAATCAATGTCCTAATGGTGTATCAGTTCTATATTACTTGGGCCTGCATATTATTTTTCACTCCCGCTCTTGAAACAGATACTTTTCGAATCATTATTTCAAGAGACTGACTGATTCTAAAATCTTAATTTTCTGTGGAAGATTGTTCCATTGTCTAGGACCATTGGTTGTGAAAGAGAGAGAATGATTATTTTGAATTATGATGATTGTATACTAAGTTATGTGTTTGGCGAGTACCATAGGTGTGTGATTGACTAACTAATTTAATTCCATCCTAAAGGTGATTAGGTCATTGTTTATTGATAATTTTGTGCATAAAATAGATCAGTGAAGCGTTCTGCGATTGGACATATTCAGCCATTCAAATAGAATTGGTTTTGGTGATATTTGCTCTCTAAGATGCACATTCAGTATATACGTAACACAGGCATTTTGGATGTTTCTGATTTTATATTCTA
>OZ023326.1:23401413-23423913 GCA_964007535.1 Brachyptera risi
ATGTGTGTACACTCATGGTCACATAAAATGATTTGATTCAAAATTTGAATTCGAATGTGAACTTAATCCATGCAGATATTTCCACTGATTTTTCCACATATTATAACTGGAGTGCGTATATATACGTACTTCACGTAGTCCGTTAGTTTAAGTATGTGTAATGGCAGTGAATAATTTCCAGTATTCATTTTGATGTGGCTTGATCGACCTATTTATATGATCGGTAGTGTAATGCTTGAGAAGACCTAGCGGCGCGGTATTATGTTTTATTAATTGATTCCTCCGGCCCATTAGTACAAGTCGACAAGTTCGAACTTCGAGCACGCAACTTAACGGGATTGAAAAGTTATCTCTTGTTGTAATGCCACAATATATAAGAAGTTCCAAGACCAACAATTTGGATTAAAATGTGCATTGACAGCAAAGTGAAGTTAGTATTCCACTAGTTCATCCTTGTTACATTTTCCTGGAACTCATTCACCATTTTCCTAAGAGAAACGGAGATTAAACATGAAAAACATTTTTGAAACACACTCTTGAACCGATACACTGCTAAAGGCAAATGCATGAAGTAATGAATTGAAAACACTAGTTGTCGTAGGAGCTTGGCCTCTGTTTTCGTATCATTATTTTCAGACCATACTCACAATATTCAGTATCGAATATATACATAACTATATATATACATATATATATATATATATATATATATATATATATATATATATATATATATATATATATATATATATATTTAATATATATATATATATAAATATATATATATATATATATTTATATATATATATATATATATATATATATATATATATATATATATATATATATATATATATATAAATATATATATATATATATATATATATATTTATATATATATATATATATATATATATATATATATATATATGTATATATATATATATATATATATATATATATATATATTTATTTATATATATATATATATATATATTTATATATATTTATATATATATATATATATATATATATATATATATATATATATATATATTTATATATATTTATATATATATATATATATATATATATATATATATATATTTGTGTGTGTGTGTGTGTGTGTGTGCGTGCGTGCGTGTGCGTGAGTGTGTATCATTTTTATTCATGTCCAACTTTGAGACAGATCAAAATACTACTAGATTGTTGTTGTTTCATCTCATCATTTATTTCAACGTGCATCGATGTAATTCAGTTCAACTTCTTTATGCATCAAACATTTTCGTATTGTTTCACTCTCGTCTCATTGTGGTGAAGCATGATATTTTTCGAATCACCTCGTGATCCCTTCGAAACGAGCCATAACTTCTCATTTGTGACCAAATAATTTGCTGAATCCAGCAATCATCTGTGTAGGGTTTGGGAAGCTTGTTAATAAAGAGAACAATCAAATTCATATCATGTATGTTATACATAAAATCCTTATTGGAATGAACTTCTATAACATTTTCATGTTGCTCAATACACAAAGTGATGAACATAGTAACATTCAAAAAGTAGTAATAATATATAGTAGTATAATATAATGATACATGAAGATCCTGTCGGGGCAGAATCTGAATGAAGGTTACTCGGTGAATACAAAGAAATGAATTAAATTCCGAATATATATATATGGAGATTGCAATGACACCCAAATGTATCAACAAATATAAATTGTGAAGCTCAACATATATGTGGAGAGTGATCTTGATAAGTTCAACAGATGTAAGGAGTTATGTTGATAAGTTGAACACTTGTGAGGAGTGATGTTTAGAAGTTCAATAGATTTGAGGAGTGATGCTGAGGAATTCAACAGATGTAAGGAGTCATGTGGTGAAGTTCGACAGCTGTAAGGAGTATTGTTGTGAAGCTCAAAATTCGACTGGTTCAAGGAATAATTCTGACAGTGATCGTATAATATATACTTGTATTTTGGATTATACCAATATGAATACGTAACTCGCTCATTCTATTGCACACTTTTTACAGAGCTGAGAAAAATGAAGGTGAATTGTTGGATCTTGCAGTTTTGCGTGGGTGATTGAAGTTCAAATTGTATTGTAAATCAGTTCATCGTGGTCCTCGACGTCTACCTGTTTACTTGTTCTCTTGCCCAATGAACTACTTTTCCGATTTGTGTGAAATATATATTCCACAGAGAAGACATCGATTTAGACAAGAGAAATGCTGTTCAAAAACATTCCACGTAAACGTCTTAGTATTCTTCGGATTATATACATGAAACGTTATGAAGCAGATAATTTCAACAATACGTTGAATGCGTAGTGCAATATTGATTCAACTAGTGTAATTTGTACTGAAGTAGTGTACAGAAAAGTTTCGCATTTCAATATATGGAATTTTCGACATATTTGAAACGCTTTTGCCTATCCATCGGTACGCTAGTTATGATTCAAACTTTAACCCACGAGAGAAGAAGGTCGCACTATATAGTATGCTGAAAAATCACCATCATATTTGTATTGCTGTGATGTTGTAGGGTATTATGAATTTTCAGAACGAGGTTTTTGATTTAAAAAAACCTCACTTGAGTCTTTGAAAAGAGTTGAATCCTTGGAGTTTGAGTGAAATTTCTCAATGATCTACTTTTTGTGGATATAAGTAATGTTTTGATGATTTACGGATGGATTTTAATAATGGCGTCGTTTAGCGCATGATTAATTGGATATTTGATTCTTTCGTGATGTCAACGGAATAATAGATTGCTTTCCGCAAGTTAGTTAACTCGACTCATCGCTATTATTATTTTCATCAACACCTAATCTGGACATAGAGTAAGTATAGTAGATTAACCCATTTGATCACGTGATATCACGTGATATTCTTGCACCGCTTTTTTAAAAACGAACAGTTCTAGCTAGATATTGGAGATCTACTCTCGTAAGGTCGTGTATAAATGGTTACATAGACCTATAAGCATTCGAACAATTTTCATAAATCTCTCAAATGAATGATGAAATATGTATTCACTGAGAACATATTCGGGCGTACGTTTCCATTGACTGAAATTAACACCACATCAAACATCCTGAAAGTAACTCTACCCTAACATTTATAACTGTACAAATACGAATTAATTGGTGTACACATTCCAAACATCACAAACAATGTGTGTAATTCAATTATTAAAATAATGTGGTCACAGAAAAGCTTCGAACCATTCTATTATCATCTTTGTGCTCGGTCTCAAGTTATCCACTTCTAGTGAACACAGAGGTGAGTCGATTGTATGCGTGATTTAATTAGGAGAGCGCCGTCAAGCGTGAACGTCGTGTACTAAAGCCAGCACATGACAAACGGCTAATAGAAGAGCGCATATTCGCCTTCGGGATAAAAGCAAGACTCGGACGTGATCGGTTAAGCAGGGTTTCCAGTTCCGATTTTTTCTTGTCGTCCGACACGATATAGGGTATTCTCAACTGACGTCACTCATTGTTGAAAGAGAGAGACAAAAATGTGCATCAGTTGGAATTGACCAATCATAATATTTGGTAGTCCACCACCTCGCTGTATTGCCATAGTAACTATTGTTCGTCGCTTGTTACGTGCTACTACCCTATTGGTACGATTTTTGTTATGACTGTTTCCACTTGGCTTTGTCGTAACGTTTTCGTGACTTCATAGCCATAGCCTTCATTACCTCAAACTCACAGGCTTCTTTGAATGTGTGGGGCTGTCAGATTACAGATTGACGCACTGTTCTCAAGTCATGCAATTGAAGTTATACAAACACGGATTGTCCTGTACTACCTGAATAAATAATTCAACTCCAAATGGTACAACAATCCTGAATTAAAAATTCAACAACGTGATCCTGATAGCGTGGTGATGTTCGAAATTGTAGTTTATTTGGATAGATGAATCGATATTTTCGTGAGTCAATTCTTATTCACAGTCGTTCGATTGCAATCTCATTGTCCCTTCCATTAAAATCGAAATTTCGGCCGACGATAGTAGAAGTTGAGTCAATAATCACTATACCGAATTCGTACCGAAACGGTGTCGTGAACCGCCATGTTGATTAGGTGAATACTGGCTTGTGATTGGTCAGTTAGGAAAATCGTGTCGGACGACAAGAAAAAATCAGAACTGGAAACCCTGCTTTATTGGGAAATGTGTTATGATTACTATGTGAAATAATCTGTTCGAGTTCACTTCGGCTTTTGATTCGTATAAGAATGTGAATAAGCACACTGACCGAACATTATTTTTATACTTCATGTAGGCCTATATATACGCAATCAACAAGTAGCAATCAACTCGATCAATAACGTCGCAAAACATAACATTCAATCGAATGAGTATATTATGTGGAAAATTTGACAATATTATTCAGGATATCAATAAATGTCAACATGATGTATGGATCTAGGTGGCCTCTGATAAGCCGTTCGCATTTACTGGTGAGTAATTCAATTTTGAAAATACTTCAAAATAAGAATTGTACCAGCCACCTACAGAACTGAGAAATGAAGTGGATATGCTGGTTGCCGTGAAACGTAGTTTCATTGATCTGAAAGTTGATTGAAATACTTGGCGACCCTGATGATCTTCAGAAAACTAAACTGATTCAACTCGATTAATTATCAACTATACATTCTGAAATTGAGATGATGTTCCGAATTTTCTCCGAAACTAGCGAAAAATTGCGCCATTATTCATTCAAACCAGCCCTAGAGTCTAGAGATATGTCTTGATCTGATCTGAAGCAAGCTCGCGCAGGCGCATTATGCAATCCCGAAAGACAATTTGTGTCCTTCTATCAGTCGCTAGTCGACATGTTTGCTAAGTGAATGGTAAGCTTTGAGGCACGAGTGGGCTTCAATTTGCCTCGTTGCTCGACTAATAATAATTCCTATTGTACACCAAGACAATACCTCACTCAAGTCTCAAGTACCGAACAAGATATGTACCTATATTGATTAGATAGCGTTCAAGAGGGGATATTCTAGCGACTGCTTGATCACATCCTTTGTATCGAAAGAAGAAAGAAGTATACAAAAATAACAAACATCAACATAGCCGTTCCAGTAGTGTAGCTGTGATGTGGTATTTTTCAAGTGTTATTATATTTCAGAACGAGGTTCGGCATGAAGGAACACAACTGAATATTTAAGAAGCATAAAATGCTTGAAGTTTGAGTGAAACTGGGAAACGCTACATATTTGCCTAGCGTTGAGGATGAGCTGGAAATGTATGCTCAGTAAGGGCCCTACTATTTTCAAATTGAACAAAATGGAATATGGGACTGCTTTCACCAATCTTATCAAGCCTACAAACATTCCATAAATTTTTCACATAGAGAATGAATCAAGAAATTTCATGACTTGTGGTCATGTTGGCCCAAAGTGATTAGGCCTAAATATTATTAATTTATCGTGAATTTGTGTACATGTGTTATGCTACATCAAAATCTCAATAGAAACTTCAACTCAATGCGTTCACCTTTGGCGTTTAGGGATAAGCTGTAGAAATTAGCACCAGATACTATATATACCCAGCGATAACAATTAGAAGATACAGAATTTTCTGAAAATTGACTCAAATTTTCTAAAAAAAAAAACTGTCCTGAAAAACAACTGTCCTGAAAAACAACTGAACTAAAAACTGACTGATTAGAAACTTCTTCTTGAGTTCAATTGTTGAAATCTGACCATCAGTGAACAAAATTATAAGACCTACATAATTGGTAACCACTGTTGTCCCATTCCTTGATCAGTCGTCACTCGTCAGCCTAACAATTAATTTCTCAGTGGGTTTTGGAAAAATCAGGCCATCATATTTTCTCAATATTCAATTACCTGTACTGTTATAATCCTTTTCCTGTATAATCTAAATACCCTGAAGACTCCACCAATATACAAATCAAACAGGGATATTCGATTTTGTTGTATTGGTGGACGACCTTCTCATTTTGTGGAAATAAGGATACCTATTGGTCAGATGACTTTCAAGGGGAAAGGGGGGAGAGGAGAGAAGGAGAGAATTCTAGTGAACACCAGTTGATTACATCCTTTGTATGCGATTGAAAAGGTATAAGGTCAGTCAGTATTCTGTGATCATTCATAACGTGTCTTTTGAAATGTTCATCTCGAAATAGAGCCTTTACACGTGTATCGGTTAATTAGTATTGACGTTGGCGACTAGGAGTGTGAATGCTTAGACACGGAAGAGAGCGTAAAGGTGTCGCTCGTACTCGCATGAGAGCGCACCAGCGTACAGAGGATATATGAGAGACATTCTTTCGTTTTATAACTAATGTCACACTCCTCGTACTTTTTCTTTCTGATAAAAGTGTGGAATTTTCAATTTAGTCTTCTCATAATATACATTTTAATGTGTTGAAGAGACGTTTTCACGTCATTTGATATTGACATATTCAGAGAATAATCCATGTTCAATTCTGTACTGTTGATGGGTGATTATTTTGCTATTCTATTAACCGTTTGTATGAACTGGAAGATTAAAAAATTGTGAGGGTACCATGCAATATGACTGAATAGTGAAAATCGTAGTTGTAAAGTTGGAGTACAGACAATCAGGAACGCTGTTTGTGAAATTGTTTTTTCTTTCTATGAGTGGAATAGAATGGAATGTACTGGTTGAACAAGTGTTCGAGAAAATATGAGCAACTGAATGTCAAAGCATTCCTGGAAGGAAGACGAAAGTAATAGAATGGTGTTGATACTATCTGCGTGTTCATTTATCATCTATTCATGTTCTCTGAGTATGTTTTGAAGGCATATTTTCTCTTTTTCTCAAAGTCAAGTTCATTTTTGAATAAATTCTTCAATTTTTTGAAAAATAAATCCTAAAATGAAAACGATGGAATTATTTGAAATTTGTATCAGTGAGTTACTAATTCAGGAATATTTGTTTGAAATTATATATATATATATATATATATATATACATATATATATATATATATATATATATATATATATATATATATATATATATATATATATATATATATATATGGAATTACATATTTGTGTCATGTTCACTGTTTGCGACGGATGATCGACCAAGGTACGAATATGAAAATTGTATAACGTCAACCAAATCATTGAACAAAGAATATATTATCGAAGAAAATGGATGATGATGATATAAAAAAACAATCATAACGCCAATTTGAGTTGTCAAAATGTATTTCTCTGAATTATTTCATTTTATTTATTTATTTATTTCGTTTATTTTCCTTTCCTCATAATTACGCACAACAGACACAACAGGATTACAAATACAATAATAAAATTACCAACAACACATGATGAAAGGAAAATATATTACTGAGTGCAAGAAAGAAGAGATCTTGAGTTTGCACTCAGATTATAGGAACTAAAATTATATATAAGTCTTCATTCTATGAATATGGTGAATTGGAGATTATTAAAATAAAATGAGAACTATGATAATGACTTCGGAAATAGATGGAGAAGTAAAATATTTTCATAATTACACTTAACATAATTACATAAACACTTAATTAAGTAACAAATTGATGATTATGATGGCCCAACTTAAGTATCTGTAATGTATGTAGACTATAATGTTCAACATTTAGAAATAATTTAAGCAAGTGCCATCGCAAATTTGACTGATTAGCTCATATTAAATGATAGAATTAATAGCTAATAATTTATTTCATGTAGCATCCATTTCTGAATTTAAATCTATTTAATTAATTATAGGAGTTGAATATATAATTCCAGAGTATTCATGATTTAGTATTATTGAAACATGGGATGCTTATAATGTCATTAATATAGTCGCGTCCTTTGATTTTGATCCATTTAGTTAGTTCGAGTTTGAATTTATTTGCTGATTTTATTTTTCGAATTTCGGTTGGTATGATATTGTATAATTTAGGACTTATATATGTAGCATGATTTTGCCCAAATCTCTTTGTCTTTCTTAGGGTACGTGTCCCACCTGATGCGCTTAGTCGAGTGTTGTGTGTGTGGTCAATACTTTCGAATGGGGAATCACGGGTCATGTATATGAGAACCTGTTTCGCATATAATTGACGAACATCTAGGGTTTGGAATTCTTCAAAAAGCCTATCTGTAGGGTAATCTTTCCTTTTTTTCAAGCAGATTTTCATAATAAGTGATTATCCTCACTGATTCCATAAAAAGTTTGAATCGTGAAGATTTTATGCACAAACCAGGAACTGGTAACGATACCAATAAAGAAAAGTTATCATATATGAATACGAACAAACTTAGAGTCGAATGATTTCATTTTCGAGGATAACAACGAAAATGTATTTTCATAGATGAGGATTTTTTCTCATTGATATCAAAATCTTGATTTTAATCATTGTCTCTCAAGTCTCAATTAACGCTGTGAATGGATTATTAAGACCAATTAGAAGCAGAACCTCCTGGTTGTTTCGAGACTTCAGGAAGGTCTTCTCATCAATTATAAATTATTATGTACGTACTATTCCGAATTGAAGACATGAAATTATAAAACAATGGATGGGAATAATACTGAAGCCAAAAATAGTTCATTTCTCAGTCCTTGACACAAACCAATAAGCATTTTTATAATTGAGGTTGAAAAACTTTTCATAACAAATTGGCCATCACAAAACTACCCTGAAGAACATATACAATCGAATCACATCCAATCACACCCATTTATTTCTTGCCATTTCTTATCATCTCTTCCACATGCCTCACTTATATGTAATCATCTGTAGTACATTGCCGTGATAATTATGTGTCACGTATTCTGAATATATTTTATGAACAATACTGTAGGTCTGGGAACCAACCATTGAGCTTTGTTTTTTCATAAGAAAGATGTATAGATAAAGGTAGGCTCAAGTGTCTACAGAAATAGAAATATAATGCAGTTATCAAGAGACTTACTGTCTTTACTTCTTTCTTTTGTCGAGCCAAAGAAAATCGAAAAACCCGGTCACTGTTCTTTTCCCAAGCGGCCCCGCGTTCGCAATTACTTAACTTGTAAGTTCAGAATGTTCCTTCTGGCTGGATGCTTTAGAAGTCAGAAATTGATAATTCGAAGTTAAGGAGACAGAAAGAAATGCCATCTTTCCCAATTCTTATTAATATCAACACATTACTTTTGTTTCCAAGAATGAACAACGAACCACCCTCGGTAGCTCGGTCAGCTGAGGCATCACTTCAGAAACTGAATACACTGTTGGCCGTGGGTTCGATTCCCGCACACGGCATGGGTTTTGGTAAACCTCCTTTCACTTTTCATCACCCTATAGTTTCATATTCACCTGTTCATTCCCTCGTATAACTCTTGTATTACCTAGCTGTTGGTAGGATCTTTAGGCAAACAATAATCATCATAATCAATAAACAACATCATGAAAAAATCGGAAAAGGATGAAAATTCGATTCATATCTAATTATATTTTTGGTTTCTAAAGAACGACCAAGGAAATATGTTTCTCTTGATTGAATATAATATATGTATTCACGAGAATGAAATAAAGAATGAATTCAATGTGGATTCCCCCTGATCAGTTAGTCATTTATAATAGCACGAGATATCGTTTCACAGGATCAGAAAGAAATTGATGAAACAATGGTTGATGGTTGATGGATAATGGTTATGCGTGGTGAGGGGTGATAAATTGATCAATCGGTGTGAAGCTTTCTACAAACTCGGATCAAACTCAAACACAAACTTGATGTGCATATTTTCGAACGATATTAATTCACAAAATGGTAATTTCAATAATCAAACTATAGACAATAACGGAAGAGAAACTAGTGATAAAATCCCATTTTTTCGGGGAGTTACGTAGTTGGACCGTTACACACTTTTGTACACCAATATGAAAAAAACATGGGGTTTTATAACTGACATCACTTTTTGTTGTTTGGAACCGTCAAGAAAGCTGTGGTGTGCCAATTTGAATCGATAAAGATGGCGTTTTCGATTTTTTGTCACATGCCGACGGCATAATATCAAGCGTATGACTATAAATAATAAATACATGTATTTCTTTCGTTTCCTATGTCAGATCGAATGTTGTTATCATTAGTACACCTCATCTAGGCTCTTACTGCTGTCACATCATCTTCTTCCCCGTCTCCATCCTCTTCTTCACTCTCTTCTTATTCACTTATATCATACATGTTGGTGAAATTACTTGTAACGACCAACCTGTTAATTTCATGAATTACATTATTAAGAGTTTGAAAATAATAAATGTGGTACCGCGGTAACTGGTTTGGATGATAATTAAACCATCCGTGAAAAATAATTGGTGAGCAACCTTTAGGGTGAATTCAATTAAAATGTTCTACATTTATTCTTATTGATGAGTATAATGAAATAATCTGGGTTAAATAAATGTGACAGTGAGGTCGTTGAAATGGAGAACATCTTCATGTAGCTTGCATTTCTTTTCATCGATAAACGTACCAATTACGTATGCCTCTTGACTAACAGAGGTGGCCAAGCTGCGTGGACAGTGTTCTTTTGAGGTCAAACTGTACGGAAATGTGTAATCTAATCAAGCCGTTGCCGTTGATCCACATCCATATCATTGCAAGCACTCTGTAATTTCGAGAAGTATTTTCAATTGAAACATCTAAATTTTCAATCTAAGCTTTTACACTCCCAATTAGAACTTTTACGCTTGAAATATAGTTATAGTCTCAATTTTTATTTGCGAAAAAAATTAGTTCACCTTTGAACTTTTGAAGTAATTCGCAAGACACATATTCAATCGTGCATTCAGTCCACTCATACTAAAACAACTAAACTAATTCACTGATCGTCAGTTGGTACAACAGGTTCTGATTCTTCTACATTTGGCATAACTTATTTTCAATATCGAGCCTAAAATAATTATCTCATCTTTCGCATTGTTCCTTTGCATCGACCTCATGTACAGGACATCAAATCACTACCGATGAATGAAAATGATGATACTCAAAACTAGTTTAATTATAAAACTGTGACTGAGAACCACAATTTGAGACATTGTTGCCTACTTCATGCAACAATGTGTTACATCATTCGAAGAAACCTGTAGATTAAAAAATATCACCTAATATTCCGTACCATCACGTTGGTAATCCTCAACAGAAAATCGTCGTGCCATTTGAATTTATTCTCCACACAATATTGCTACAATAATATTCTACAATATTTCGCTTGTGTTGCGTGAAAATGACTGCTGCTATTCCCGTGTCAAAGAAACATGAAGGTTCCGAGCGAACGTCTCCACTATCCCACACCACTAACGCGTGAGTCAGTTCGTTTCTCCTTCGTTCGTGGCTACAAGACTATATATAAGTGATAAAAACCTTTGCATGAAATCTGTGAGCGCCTAGCATGTTTTCACCACCCACTCCCACCTCCTTACAAGTATACATCCCGCGCCTTGCCACGTTTCCCATGGTTTATTCCCCGAGATAGGCGGACATTAATTCTTAGCGGCAATCGTAAATAAAATAAGTGACACCGCCTTGTAGCCTAAATACGCAGATATAAATACTGGCCGCGGAATTAAAAGGCACTATCAACAACTTGTTGATAACAAGGTGGACCTTGTTTATTGTTCTATACTTGTATCCACGGAGGAAGAATTAATTAATGTCATCTACTAACTTGACAAAAAAAGCATAAATTAATTTTGATAGCTGTTGTGTTATTGGCGTATTTTATTTTTCTAGGAATGAATGCAACAACAATAAATGGAACTACATCTTTCAGAAATTATGTATCATTGTAGTTGCATCTAAATTGCATTCAATTATTGCAGTTTTCACAATTATCTTGTTGGTAGACGACCTTTTTCTTTTTTATGGAAGCATAAACACCCCGGATGTGGAAATAAATAGTGAGAAATATGGTTACTTGTTGATAACATTTTGGAAATTGTTCATTATTGCTTAGTCATATTGTGTACGTGAAATGTCAAGGGTCAACTAATTTACATGATATTTATATTCTTTGTCAGAAAGGTTGCTTGCTTTTCGAGACGAAACAATTTGCATACTGTTGATAGTCTTGCACGAGAGAAACTGCGATGAAATGTGTATCAGAAATCGAATAAGAATGGGACACAAGAGGTTTTTGAAAGCGTCGCTCACGCGTCATTTTGCGAAATTGGTCAATCATGAGACAGCAACAGGTTTCGAATAGATGAGATTGAACGATACTAGCGAAAAGGTGAATAAAAATAATTTGTATATTGATTGCTAAAAATAGAAACTGTCCCTACCATAGAGCGCGGAATGCCTTCATATTTTTTTGAATACAAAAAATTACATGCTCTTGGCTTTGCACGCTGAATCATCGCATCCACAGTCCAATAACGTACCTCCAACCAATTGGTGTAGAAACAAAATATCAAAAATAAGATCGACGGCTATTGTGCATGCCATTCTGCTCAAGAGTATCACGTTGTAAGCAAACCTAGCTATGTCTCGCTATTTTTTGTTGTAAATGCTGTTATTTTGTAGCAATATATAATAGACAAATGACGTGGAATTGATTTGAGAATGTATCTGGACTCATATTGTTTTGATAATCATCCATAATGATTTCGAAATATGTGATATTGATAATTGTGAATGAAACGGTGAAAATGAATCGATATAATTAAGAACAAAGATTCATTATACAGTGGATGATTACTTTTTTCCGTCGATCTCACGATATAATTGGTTCAACTTTCACACTTTCTCGAAAGCTTCTATTCGTTCAAGAGACCATTATGATTTTCTTCCTCAGAACGGCTTGTACAAAGTATGTACAACTTCGGAATAATGTCCGTCAATCTTGTGAGAGATTCTGAAAGTTTTTAAATTATTCGTGGGAAATTTATAATTTCCATTATTTTTCTTGTTTGTTTCTGGATTATGTGAGATTCCAAATTACTAACAGGTTTTTCTCAGATGCAGTTGAGGCGATTGCATCTCGGTATCTATACAGTATCGAAATAGATGGGGCGCTTGAAGAGCGTATTCTGCTTTTTTTCCATCCATACCTGAACCCTAACCACATTCAATTGAAAAGTATCCCAGCGCCCAAGTCACACGACCGAGTCGACTTTATACGCTCCTCAGCGCCCCCAGTTAGATGATGACAAATACGAGCCCCGTATATGTACGCCAAGTTTCTACATGATTTGTATTTCCGTTTGACCTGTAGAGCGTGAACGAACAAACAAGAAGAACATTCTGTTTCATTCAAGAATAGTAAAATTGAGCCTCCGCTTCGCTCGTCCAGAGAAGGGTGCTCATGTATATATATATATACATATATATATATATATATATATATATATATATATATATATATATATATATATATATATATATATTTTTTTTTCATTTTTCTTTTTTTTTAAACATATATATATATATATATATATATATATATATATATATATATATAGAGAGAGAGAGAGAGAGAGAGAAATCAAAGTACCAAAGTACATACCAAGATATATACCAAGATATACCAAAGTATGTTGGTATGATTGGAAGGAAATGCTTCACGACTATGTATTAAGGCTTGAGGCTTGATACTTGATGATATTCACTCTGATGACTGAAGAAAATCATGAAACATCCATGTCAGGATGGTCGACCATGGCAGGAATCGAACCCTAGGGCCTCATTCCTGCACGTTGCAGCTGTCATGAGGGACTCCTAACTATCGTATATCCAACTTCCCATTCACGAATATAAAAGAGAGTGAAATTAACGTGATTGTATTTATAAATTGAAGACAAGACAGTTAAACTAGGAGATTACTTATGAAACGACAGTCACAACATACAGGAAGAGATACCCGGCTGAAACGATGCTTGGGCAAATGAATGACGAGATGATTCCTACAATGTAGGCCACGACTGCATTCGCGTCGCTTACCTAAGAAATAATCATCTCATAACCTCATGAATCATTCATCCTTCGACAATATATATCGGTTGTCATTACGGTGCGTCGTCAAAGCTGATTGGATAAGCGAAGCGAAGACTCAATTTCACCATACTCGGAAAAAGGTACTTTTTTATCGTTATTATTCTGTTCACCCTCCACAGGTCGAACGAAAATTCAAAATCAGTTGAAACTTGGCATGCACAAGTGTCCTTATTTAATTCGATACTGTACAGTTTTAAGGCGTAATTGGTTGGGCCACTTCTGAGAAAACTCATTTCAAATTTTCAAAAATCCCATAAGAATAACCCAGAGGAGAAAATTCGTGAAGAATATTTCTTTCGAGAGAATTCAAATTATCAGGGAATTACGATATAATAATTATACACATTATTCCGAACTTTTGGTCAAGTCAAATCAGTCATCTTGATGTAAAAAATATAAAAAATATTATTTTTTGGAATCAATCAAAGCTATTAAGAAGCCAATCAAATCCAAGCAACAGGTGTCACCAATTGATTGGAAACGATCGAAACTAAG
The DNA here is from genome assembly GCA_964007535.1 of Brachyptera risi. NCBI lineage: Eukaryota > Metazoa > Arthropoda > Insecta > Plecoptera > Taeniopterygidae > Brachyptera > Brachyptera risi. The sequence goes on from OZ023326.1 coordinate 23,415,921, forward strand.
CCTCCTTTACTATCATAGAAATTAATCATAGGGTCGCAATGACATATTTGTTTGGATCTCAAGGTGGATATATATAATTGAAACCAATGCAAAGTTAAGTTGATATGTTCTAGCTCATCTATCAACGCGGCAACACATAACGCGTTTTCCTAGTATAAATATATACAGAAAACGTTGTTCCTTAATCAAAATGTAACCGTGGAGTGTGATTTCACGAACAATCAATTTCACGTCCCCATTTTGAAAAATATTTGTCCGATAACATAAACTATGCAATCACCCTGAATAGAGGTCCAATGGGTGGCGTTAAGTGCATGGTTTGCTGATACCAGTTAAGTAACAGTCGGTCTGACCTTGCTGATTAGGTGAGATGGATCGCCGTTTAGCTGCATGTCTTTTGTGGGCGTGCCTTATCTTTCCCATCTGACCCAGTTCGACACGAACCTGGTGGAGGATTTTTGCGTCATTTTCTCTCCCAGACAACGTGAAATCGAAGTGCAAATCCGGTTGATGGAAAATTTACTGATGATAGACGTTTTTGAATTCAAGAAAATAACAGTGATAAGTTTTGTACAGTACATACTTTCCTAATATAATATTTAGTTTTTATCTGTCAACATGACAGATTTAACATGTTCATGTTTTAACATGACTGCGATAAAAAAATATTGATATGAAAAATATCTTCTCAATGAGGACGAAACACTAGGCCCAATCTATGGAAGAAACCATGTCAAACAATTGATTGTATTCCTATCATTCACATCTGACTGTGTTTGTTCCATCTTGTATCGCCTGAAAGAATGAAAGAATGAGATCACTGATTTTCAAATTTCATCAAAAATGCACATATATGTATATATATATATATATATATATATATATATATATATATATATATATATATATATATGAAAGGGCCTAAATATGCCAGTGCAAGATTTTGAAACGAACCACCAAGTTCATTGAAACATCAAAAAGGAAAATCTTTCAAAACTGCATCAAAATCGTATTTAATTGAAAAAGTTATTACTTCATCCAGGAATTTTTAACCTCATAATGATTGATTCACACTCCATTCGTTTCTACAATCGTTATCCGGTTTTATATTTCATTATATATAATATGAACAATATATAATGTTAGAACTCGTTTTGTAATATCCTCAGTAACTTGTGATTTGTCTTTGTAAACCGTCCTTGTAATTCCATCTGTTTATTATGCTATGTCTTGTGGAATGTTAATGACCATGTCTCATATCATGTTTTAATATCAAAAAGACGAGATAAATTACCATTATCATCATAATTATTATTATATATGGATATATAATATATATTTATCCATTCTCTTCATTTTTCTATAAAATATACCTCATTCCATAGTAAAATTGCAGATTACCATTCACAGACTCCACAAAGCCTGCAAGGAGGCTAATTTGTGGTTTCCATTATATTGCATGGAGAGCAGATATGAGACACGAAGGAATATAGAAATTCTGAAAATGTGATTTTCTATATGTTACATTTTTCCTAACTGCCTACCACTGTATAATAATGACGTTTTCATTCCGAACTTATGAATAAAATCAGGAAAATTGACAAGACTTTAATGAAAACAATTTCAAATAAACCAATTCGTCTCTTGATGAGGACATTTTCAGATAGGCCTACATACATCAAACATCTATACAAATGTGCAATAAACCCACCATATAATTTCCCTACTCTGATTGAATATATATACTTCCAATTTCAAGTGAATATATGCCGAGTAATCTGTAGAATTCGACGTGTAATCACATTATTACGCTCTCTTTATAAAACGAATGGTTTGATATAGATTCATCCTCATTCATGTACTTTGACTCGCCGTCGAGGGACTTGGCCAAGCGTTCTCTGACCAATGAGGTCTCGTCCTATTCACAGTATTTCCACTCTGATGATGTAATCTAGAGCAAATTTGACGCTCTTTCAATTTTCCTGGTCAGATAGAAGGAAATGTCATCGCATTGATCTTGTTTGTATGTATTTACTGTTTTACACGCCGTATACAAGAATATAGATTGTAGATTATTCGCTTGACAACTTGGTTTCTCAAACGTTTCAGTAAATAATGTCCGAATGAAATGTGAGAGAGTAGAACGTCACCATAACAATATATTGTTCAATCCTTTCACGAGCTACGAACGTACAAATTTCCAACAGCCAACTTTTACTATTATTGGATGGTCAAGAGGATTATCTTGATTGACTTGAGAGCATTTGCTTGATTTAAAATATAATTATATTGACGATGTATATATTTGTCATGGTCAGGCTATTCATTCTGAAAATTGAAAGAGAATCGCTTCGTTTACTGAATACCATATATTCATAATGCTGAAAGAACATATCATATACATTTGAGGTGAAAGAGTTGTATACAGAATACGTAGAAGATTTTCTCTTGTCGTTGAAAATAACTATTCTCTCTCATTTACTCTAGATTTCAGATGTCGCATTCAAAAATCGTAAAAAAGTAAACCAGATTATTTTTGCCTGCCTTCATGCGTATGTTGTAACTACTTATGACTCAAGTTGAGAGACAATATGTATTATTCTTCAAACGTTAAATTAATGATGAATAATCCTTGCTGAAAAGCATAACAGACAAAATTCAAAGAGTTGTATACATCATATATTATTATTTGTTCCTCGAGAGTGAATTTGTAAAATATAAAACAAAGAACGCAATTACCTTTTCTTTCTGAATTGCAATTATTCTATGTTCAACATAGCATGTCAAATTCGTTTGTTGTTGAGGACTTTTCAATAAAGCGACTCGCTATATATCTCTCTTTATCTGATTCGGTTTCATTTTTATTTCAATTCTCGATGATAATTTCCACAACGAAGCGTTATATGGGAGAAACAAAAAAAGCAATCCGGATCGTATTTACATTCTTGATTATTGCTCGCTTCGTTTTATTATCTTTCAAAATTATATATTGAACACATTGCATGTATATTCCACAACTATCTGAATTTTGTAATTCTGAACTGTATCGAAAATAGTTGAGTTAGGACTTAAGAGTGGCTATACGCGCCGGTAACTATTGGTCACGAACATTTGCACTGGGTAGCCAGGCCTGTTGATCACACCCATATCATCTTCCCTTTTCGCTTATCCTCATTATTCAATCACCATCTCACCCTCACATCTCCCACATCGGCATCCTTATCTCATCACAACGCAACCTTAATCAGTTCCACATTTCTTTTCTCATTTTTACTGTCACAAATTAGTTTATATAATACAACGTAATACAATTTGAACTATCGTCCACTAAGCCATAACTGGCTCATCTGTGGTTCAAAAAACATTCACATACATTGTAATTGACAATCGTAATAATGATTCAGTCACGGATAGGTTTCTTCGAAGGCTCATTCAGAATTATTCCACGCATTGTTGTGATGAGTGTACAACAATGTACGTCATGAATTCGGACGTCATGACGTCATGTGTGTCGTCATGAATAGGGTTCTTGAATCATGAATTCGGTATTAATTCATCTGTAACCAATCAACTGTTTTAGATGATATCGTATCCTGCAAAAATATGCAATGAACAATTGTGAAATAATTGTGAATATATATACATATATATATATATATATATATATATATATATATATATATATATATATATATATATATATTTCTATATGTCTATATATATATATATATATATATATATATATATATATATATATATATATATATATATATATATATATATATCTTCATAAGAATGATATGTGTGAATAGTATCATTGTGAAGACAAAACACTATTGTGATTTATATTCGGAAAGATCTCGAAGCGTGTAGTCGAAAACAACATGCTCAACCAAACAATATAACATAGAACCTTGAGTGAAAAAATGAGACTCGGGTCGGATATACTGATGGGGCACTTTGTTGTACAAAATGGTGAACATCATATCACATTATACACAGTATTATCTCAGTTATTTTTGTACAGTACTCAGAAGATTTTTTCTCACCAACGCAAATATTTGGTTTTCACATTTCCACGGACATATTACTGATTATTTCTCCGGGGTTGTGAGATCACCTTTGAGCTGCGATCCCGCCTTGTCGTCCTTGTCATTCTTAGGGTCGATGAAGTGTGTCAGGTTTTCGATGTACGTCGATGGTAAAATATGTCGGCCATGACCATGGGACACAGGTCTCGACCTATTAATGATCAACATCGTTTTTCATCCAACATCTTTGAGTACTTGAGTGAATTATTTTTAATACTTTGAATAATTACATGATTCAGTTCAACTTCTCTCGCTATGACTAGTGCCTCTGTAATCAGTTCGCTCTAAGCAAATCTGCAGGCTAAAGTGATGTTGATAACAGTGCCCTCTTGATCGTTGCACAAGATTTCAAACGAGATGTTTTTGGAGTAGGGGTGGAGGAAGCGATTTGATAAAAGGATCGAGTCAGTGAGAGATCAAGACAATTTCCAAACGACATCCTTTGACTTTCTGTAATTTCATTGGATTGTAAATAAAGAGTTTGAAAACGTTATATTCAATGCTGAATTCTATTCGTTATAGCATTTTTAACTTCATTCTGATCCTCCTTTGAAACATTACATCGCAGCTGGATTCATGTGGGAGGGTTGATTAATGTATACGAAAACAAAAACACAAACCAACTTATTTCTCTCCTTCCTACATATATATAATTTTAACCAAAAATATTCATATATCTATTATCTTTCATCTACGAGCCTACTCACATTTATAGCTTTGTTCCATCTTTGAATGAGCGCGAAAACTCAATTTTATTATCCATAGAGAAAAACATTTCTTGCAGGCTCCACAAGTTGAACGAGAGCACAAAGTTTGTTTAAAATTGGTAGGCTTATACACATTTTTTGTCATAAAACTTGAGACAAAATGATTTTGAGGCGCAATCGATTGCACTTCTCTCGAGAAAATACATTGAGTACTTTCAAAAACCCCATTAGTATATCCCAGAAGAGAAAATTTGGAAACCATATTTTCAGGCGTAAAATAACCTCCCTATGTCGACGCTTTTAAGAACCCTGAGATCCACCCATTCGAAATATTTAAATGAAGTCAGAATTTCTCGAGATTTTAACATTAAACTTTTTTTCAAGAATCTCACCAGCCGTTTTGTAGAAAATGTTTCTACGGTGTTTTTGGATAAATTGAAAATGCTATCAGAAATATAAAATTGTGAAACCATAAAATTGTGATGTTAGACGTTTCTGAAAATAATCAACAAGTTAGACAGGAAGGCATATTGGTTTGAAATCAAGGTTTCCATTCAATTCCAGATGAATAGGCCTATGATGCTCACCTTACAACGCATATGCTCCATTATATTCTCACATTAGCACGTGCTGTAGGTTTCAACAAAAAGTTTCGTAGACCCACTCATGGATATAAATAATATGAAAGTTATATATATATATATATATATATATATATATATATATATATATATATATATATATATATGTATATATATATATATACATATATGAATATATATATATATATATATATATATATATATATATATATATATATATATACAACATAGAACATCCGAAACAACATATGTATCTATATATATATATATTTATATATATATATATAAATATATATATATATATATATATATATATATATATATATATATATAACATAGAACTTTATAGAACATCCGAAACAACATATATATATATATATATATATTTATATATATATATATATATATATATATATATATATATATATATATATATATATATATATATACTTATGGATATTATATTATATAGGTACCTAATGTAACTCGCAAGTGAAAAAACAATCGTTCGGTTTGGTTACTTTCATTTTTCTAAACGTCAAGTCCCGTATGTCCCGTAAGTCACATATGATTAGAATCATCAGACCACGCCTGTACACAGCGACAGATCTGCATGTGTTAATGGCAATATGTGGCTGCTATACGTTTCCGGTGACGGCAGCGATGAGGTGCGATACGCTAAGTAAGAGAAATGGCGGGCTCTTCTATCCATCAGGACTAGTCCCGCGCTCACACATCTTTCACGTTCGCGAGAAACATTGCGCGAAATTATATTCGGTTAAACCCGGCAGCCGCGGATTTACTCGGTCCTGTTCGCTCGCTGGATGGCGGAAGATTAATGCCGACCTCCGCACACGCAAAATGTTGAGAGTATACTTCTGTGTTGTACGAGAGAGAACTAAAAACGAATAGCACACACAGATCTCGTAAGCACCACAAAATCCTTACTTTTATGTTTCCCAAACATATATATATATATATATATATATATATATATATATATATATACACGGGGAGCGAGTGAAATCCTTAATAATTGTTTTATACTTGCAAACGGAGAGTTTTTAGGCCTCACACTAGTGAAAATGTGGTTTCAACTTTTTAATTACTAGCGTAAATGTCTTGCTTATTTATGAGTGCGAGTATTTTTTGTATATATAGGCCTACACTGATAAAAACAAAATTCTAGTTACTAATTTGTTTACGCTTGCATATCCAACTAAATAGACCTATTAGGGTGTGTTGGTTGGGATAACAGTTCTGTTTTTGAAAGGCTACTTGCAATTAGCATAATGGGCGTCATCAATTTGGATTGGGGATGAAACGGTAGTATGTCGATTAATGTAAGTGATACAAACGTAAAAAAAAATCTTTTCCATGTTGATAATTGGTGTGAAGTAAATAGTAACTACCAACAAAGAGATGCCTATAGTTATTTCAACCTCCGAAATATTATGTATTGTTTCAGACATAATTGATATTTTTTGTGAACAGTCGCTTTTCATGCTCCATTTCTCAGAATACAACAAGCACTTCAATCACATATTTATTGACCTTTTCCGACCTTTTCGATAAGTTAAAACAAAAGTTTTGCGCTTGCCTAACGGTTGGCGAATCAACTGGACCATCGTGTGAACGAATGTAGTGAATAATTTAGGTATGGAAGGTTGATGAATGCTCATTACACAGACGGCTGTGTGCAAGATCTAGAGAATGGAGAGCCAACGGTTTACACGAAGTGGCACAGAATGGTTCTCAGCATTATATAAATCCAAAAAATATAGATTCAGCTTGTATAAGTCTGAATGCTAAATTCATGGTTTCGAAAAAGACGATAATTTTAGTTTTATTTTTTCCAATAACAGAGAAGAAGTGAACGTTTCTGGTTTTAAGGGTGATGTTTTATTCTTGTTTGTGCATAGTCGGCAAAGTTATGGGTCTATTAGTTGGCAGGGATTTGGTTCAGATTTTGAGCGCAAGGGGCAGCCGCCTCGCGCGTTGGTCTCCAAAGGAGAAGATTTACACCAGTAGCGGTCTACCAACCTCCCAAGGGGACTAGCGAACCGACCGGCTAAACTAGGAGCCACTTGACCAGAGAAAAATTGGATTTTAAAAGTTGGTAATACTTTCTTACTCGGGTATAATCATAACTTAACCAATGACGTCTTCTGAGACCACAAGCTCGACAACTTTTCTACTTTCCAAGAAAAAGAAACTGGTTTCACTTATGTATAATATGTTAGAAACCTCAAAAGTTTGATGGGACAATTTCTTTTCTTTGTTTTTTTTGTTTTCTTTGTGAATAGTAAATCATGTAACTCATGAATCCTTCTCATACTGACATGTACTAATTTTATACACACAGAAGGGGTGTGTATATCAATTTCATTTTGGCGAAGTGTCAGAATCACCAAACGTGAGAGAAGCTCTAACTGGCGGCTAAAAAATAAGTATCACTATAGTTACCCATGATATTTACTTTCGCCAACGCTATAGTAAAACTGTACTTGGTAATACTGGACTTCAAAGAAGGCTAACCTAATTGGCAATATGTTTTTTTGCTGTGGCACACTTACTATCTCTCTCTCTGTCT
>OZ023326.1:23428913-23436413 GCA_964007535.1 Brachyptera risi
TCCGAGATGCGTAGTTTGCGGATTATCATGCCGAATTTGGTATTGACTCCACTAAACTGCTATATTTTTCAAAACAGTGGAGGAGTTCAGGAAAACTAAAGGTTTGTAATATAACAGGGTCAATCAAATAATTCTACTTTCTCCAACTATAGCACATAACTGATCCAGTGAGGACGAATATTTGATTAACATTCCGCATATTTATTCAACTAGTATAAAGATATGTGGAACAAAAATTGTACGTCAAGTGAGTAATTGCATTTCACATTTTTCTCTGTCTCCCAATTTTTTTTCTCATGCATTCAAATGTATATCTCATTCTGTTTATGATATGTTGATAAAAATATACTGTTCTTATGAAGCGCTCTATAAAGTTGGTTCCATGAGCTATGGAAATATTTCACTTCACATGTATAACGTTGCTATGTAGAAACGGATGAGTGAGAAAATTTATTTTTCTTCTTCATTCAATTGGCCTTACAGACTGTGTGCCCTTATTGACCTCCGTTTAAACTTATCACTCAATGTTGATAACACGTAGATATTTGAATTATTTGATATTTTCATCCTCTTTACAATAAATTATTCGCTTAAAATGATCGTCTGTTTGAATATTTTCATTTATATTCATATCTAATAATCATGAGAACAAAAGTTTGAATTTTTTTTCCAAATGAATTCTAGAAACCTTTATCTCAACATGAATGGAAACCCTGTGAAATTATCCACCCCGCGAGAAAAAATATCTGAATCTCAACAAACTGGATGCGTCATGTATAGAATCGTGAAGAATCGAACAACACGGAATTTTTTGCTTCCTTTCAATTGCTAATTTCAGTAGTATTCATATTGTTTACACTTTTTAAGGTAAAAATTCAAGAGAACTGAATTATAAAACTTGGTCAAACTCCATTGGATCATGAAAATGTTTCTCTTTTTATCACGTTGTCATTACCGTTACATAAGTGAAATTCTCAGTTCATGAAAGAAATGTCTGAAGATATTTATAGATCAACCCGTTTTCTACGTCATAAAATTTAATAGTACCAAGGTATAAGGTATAGTATATACACTATTCGGAATATTTCGTTGAAATTCCGGGTGGAGTAATCATAGCTGAAAGCATTCTTTCTCCTATAACACAGCAAATAAGTCCATAGCATCGCTTCCCGAGTTCTCCGCGAACCACATGCTCTACGACGTCGTCAAGCCAGGAGACTCAATTTGCAGTTCCCGAATATTATTACATTATTACAAATGTATTCTTACATACTTTCAGCAAGGCTTCTTAATAATCTACTGTATGGTTAATATATATATATATATATATATATATATATATATATATATATATATATATATATATATATATATATATATAAATATATATATACATATATATATATATATATATATATATATATATATATATATATGAATATATATATATATATATATATATATATATATATATATATATGTTCATATATATATACAGATATATATATATATATATATATATATATATATATATATATATATATATATATATATATATATAAATATATATATATATATATATATATATATATATATATATATACATTCATATATATATATATATATATATATATATATATAAATATATATATATATTCATATATATATATATATATATATATATATATATATATATATTTATATATATATATATATATATATATATATATATATATATATTTATATATATATATATTTAATATTTATATATACATTTTCATATATATATATATATATATATATATATATATATATATATATATATATATATATATATATATATATATGTATATATATATATATATATATATATATATATATATATATATATATATATATATATATTTATATATAATATTGCAGGCTTGTTTGTTGCACAAGTCTTCATGAGCTATCATCCTACCTTCTTTCAAATGTTCGTTCTGAATGGAAAGTAAATTCGCCGTAACGACGATTTTCGATCGCATCATCATCGTATCGTCACTATCGACATATCGATCGATAGATCAACGATTATTCAACTCCGACTTGTGTGTTCCGGGTAGCGCAAGTTCGAGCCTCGTCAGCGATTTCTCAATGCAGTTTTCCAGGTGAGATGAATACTGGAGGAAACCGCCTCCTATACCCAATACCCAATATCCAACCATGCTAAAATATGACCCGGATCCATATTTGCTTCACGATATCAGTCAATTCACGAGAAGACATGATTTTTTATTCATTTAATAGAATGAAAACTATCATGCTTGCTTCATCAGACATCCGTTCAGTTTCTACGGGAGTAACAGTAAAGGTCGAACTAGCTATTTCGTTCTCTAGGTAGCAAAAATTACAGTTCCGCATCTTTGTTTACAGTGGTTGTATTAAATTTGTATGGTTCAACGACGGAAAACCTGGACAAAAAAGTCAAGAAATTGGGCTTTATAAGTTCCAGAATCCACGGAAGTATAAACAATCATATCCAGGAACATTCATTTCTATTGGGCACAACATTCATATCAACCAATAACTCAAAATTCTTGTAAGCCATCTGACCAATAGCCCGAGTCGCGAATGTTCATATTACGTTTCTCACGTGAGTATATCCAATAAAGTTGATCGTAAACGGTGCCGTGTACCGACGAGAAATAGAACCTCTTGAATGAGATATATAAAAAGATGACGAGATTGAACTGTATGACGGGAGTTGAAATTTAGTTCGAGAAGAAACTATTCTTATATTCAGAAATCGTCGTATCTAACTGACAGGTTTCGGGAACGTTGCCGTCTGAATCGGAGGAAGACCACGTGTGGCGCCACCACGACTGTCTTGTTGCCCCGTCAGCGGCGTCGCGACGTCTTATCGAAACTGCTGATATGGCCACTGACACAAGCACTCGATCACGTCCAGATCTCTCTCCCCCCCCGCTCTCACCCCACCCACCGCCCCCTCATACACCCAAGACCTGCTCCAATGGCACAGTAAATAGCTTCCTCCCTCTAAACCTTGTTAAACCCCAGGCTTCCACTGACGAGGCTTCAGAGCAGTCGCGTCATTCAGGACGATACTATTATGTAGACGACCAAAGGTATAAGAACAATCCTATGGAAAGGATCTTACTTTTCTTAAGAAGTTGATCAAATGAACCTAAATGGTTTAGATAAGCTTGGTATTGAGAGAAATCCATGTTCTGTTATACCGTATGGTATAGAATACACTCACAATGTGTATTTAAAAGAATCAACAGATCTTATATAGAGATGATCTCATATGTGCTCTGTAATTTGAGACATATGCTTCAAGAGATACTTGGGTATTTTTATCTCCTTTTTATTTGAAAAAGTTTCATGACAAGACACCAATAGAAAATACATATACTTATTCATCGAATCGACCTAGTTTATGGCAATAATATTGAATTTGCCGGATGAGTTCGTAATCGATTTCTGCGGTCATAGAAATTGGGTCTGAAAGCATGACATGCTATGAGAGCACCTGCATTAAAGTGAAATACAGCTAATGCATAACTTTATATTATTCATATATCGATGTATTTTCGTATAGAAGATGATAAAGGAAAGAATATGTGAAAATATGTGAGAATATATTTTTGTGATAGAATTCTTTGCGAGAATCGAAATACAAAACGCTCTCTTATGAGTTTTCAACGTGGTTTAATACATGACACATCAAACCCGAGTCGGATCATTTCAAATATGTATGACGCTTTCAGCTCGCTATATAATCTCATGTATTCGGAATAAGGTAGAAAGAAGTAAAATTCTCTGTACAAAGTTAACCCATACAAACATGACCGTATATCGTTTCCGAATCTTGACGAAATAGTAGAAACAGAGATAAAATATCTAGGCTTGCGTGAGACAAGGTGTGATGGAGAAAGTACAATTTCGAACCAAAGTTACCAGATTCTGAGTTTTGTCTCATCTCCTGTTTTGTAGCAACTTTTCTTTGGTTGAAGTTCTGAACTGTCGTCAAGTCTCATTCTATTTTCTGACGAGTTTTCTTACAGTTGTGTGACTGGAGTGATTGAACTAGAAATTCATCGTGGAAAAGCGAAAAGTCTGGTAAAATAAGAGATGCAAACGAATATACCGTTAAAATATCAAACGCTCGGCGCCGCAAGTGAAAGTGGGAAGTGAAAATAGTTGTATATATTTTATCAAACAGATTTCGAATGAGACATTTTTTTCAAAAAGCGAGAAACATGTGATGTTTATATTTTTTATTCGATCTTTCGTAAGTTCATCTTTTCATGTGAGTGAATCATAATATTCTGATGTACCGTGTTTGTATACGGTGAAAAGTGAGTGAACCATGGCATATGTGATTTTTAACAATTATTCGAGAGGGAAAGAATAGAACTGAAATCATAAATTATATCTATGTAATGCCTACAGATCATAGTTCGAAAACAGATATTATCGAAAATTAATTGCATCAGAAGAAAATATATTCACTCGTTGTTGAAACGTTTTCTGAAACGATGTTGGCATTACACAAGTGATTGAATGATATATATCTTGTATTATATTTTTGAAATGAATCTTAGAATAAACAAACAATAAACGTGTATAACTTTTCCATTACTTTGTCAGTCATGACGCATGATTTGCTTCATTTCAAGATTCGCTAGAAAAATCAATCAGGACTTTGGTTAAATTATTTTTTCATTGGTTAAAAATATATTTTTGGAATATTCTATGAGCTGCTGAACAAATAATTATACTCAAAACATCCTACAAATAGCTCAATATTGAAAATTTGAACAGATTCAATATGTTATACAGTTATTACTAAAAAATTCCTTTCTAGAAAAAATTAAATCAAACTAGAATTTTACATATTTAACAAATATTCTATCCACTTTTTTACAACCACTATTCTATTCACTTCGACCAGCCTCAGAAACTGTGAATACTACCAATTATTCATATCCTTACAATAATATCATAATTCAACGGTGCATTCTTCGAATAATAATGTTATTCAAATGTATTCTCTCCCGGACAAGGCTTATAAACTCAAAACTCACAAGTTCTCTGTGATATCAAAATTCTATACCTGTACTATGTATCCAGAGTGTATCCAATTTGCCAATAGCTTCTCTGATGATATTTCATCTTTTCGCCAAAATTTTCTGTGAGAGTGATGAAGATTATATAAATAGGCAAATGAAGATCAACCTGCACAATAATCTGTTGAACGGCCCCATTTGTACATTACTAGATACATAATATTAGTTTCATGTTAGATTAGTTCAGTTTAGGACTGGATTACATTTTGAGTAACGATAAGGTTCTTGGACTTAATTGGGCAAAAAATGACGTTGTAACAAATTCTACTTGTCAACAAACTGTAATAAATGATTAAATAATGAAGATTTAGTGACGTCACTATTTTAGTGTCAGTGCATATAAGCCATCGCAGTGAATTCCCGTTTGAACATATTGTAGTGAAGCTGCTTCATATTATTCAGAGTAATATCTTCTAATACACTGTCGACCCATAATACACATTCAGCTGGCACATCAGGTTACGTGTTATTTGTATGTAAGGGTACGCGGTGAGGTAAAAATCGAAAGCAATAATATCGGATATTATTGTTACATGGGCCTACAACTGATATTTTCATCTTTGTTATTTTAACATTTGAGTAATTCGCATTTTTGACAAATGTCTGCATCATACGATGTTTTTTTTCAATTCCATTTCTTGCACTGGTGAAGTTGTATGATCATTTACATCTGTAAAATGCCCCTGCCGGAAACTTTTGTCTCTATGGAGACTGAAGATGCCTTAATTTGATAAACTATAGCTAGGTTGAATTGACCATTAGTGATAGGTGTGGCTTATCGGCAGGCCACCTTGATCTATACTTCATGTGGGCATTTAGAGATACTCTGATAGGCAATATCAATTTACCTACATAACAAACAGCCCATTTGATTGTATGTTTTGTTTTGTGACGTTTGTGGGTGGGTCAATCACTAGTCGTCAATTAGGTAGGTCAGATAGATTAAATTGGTTGAATTCATTCAAGCTGCGCGCAACAACAACAACAACAGAATGGGTCTTTGCAGAGTGGAATTATGAAGTAAAATGTCTATCAGCCTGTTGCTGGTATGACGTGTAGTTTCAAGAAGGCAGTGTGCGTATAAGTACAGTTGGCGGTGTGAATGTGATGTTTGCATGGATCGATTAGCACCTTGATAGAGGAGGGGGATGAAAGCCATACAAGACGTGGAGAGAAAAGGCGAGTGTGTTGGAAATGCAGGTTAAAACGTTACATTCTGAATTCAACTGGTAGCGAACAGTGAAGAGGTAGGGGTGTTACAACTTACAACAACGATTCGCTGAATAGTAACGTCACAGTCGGTCCAAGTTGTAGAAACTATGAAACAATATAAAATAAAATACGAGTAATATATCAATCATGGGATGAAATCATTCTGTCTCATAACCCGTGTACAGCTCAAACCATGAGTAAAAGTATATTTTCCACCTGGTCAAACCAATCAACCATATGGTATTGCATGGGATTCAACAGGGATCAAACAAACAGAAACAGACTTAATTTCAGTTCAAGCCCTATAAGCCTCCATTCAAGGAAATTACACAGATAAATGGTAATCAAAAGCATCAAAGGCATTGCACCGTCGGTCGAGACAAAAAAAATGGATCATATGATTATTTGACAATAATATCATATCATTCGATACGGCCACTAAAAAATACGTCTCAATACCTGTAGCCAAATGCCTGATTCTTTACGATGGAGGCACACGCCATAATCGCTACCCTATTCAGTCACTATTTAATAGTGAAATAGATTCACTATTTGACAAACACTGTTATGCGGTTTGAGAGGGTTTGTCTGACTAAGTTACTGAGACATCACCATTTAGCAACGTGATGTCAAGATATCAGTACCCGAAGAACGCCGGGCAAGACGTCGCCGGTCTACATGTAGGGTAAGAACTCAGATGTGAATAATCATATAATTTGAACCGTGCGAGATACAAAATCAACAAATACCTTATCTGATGGAAAGAATATTTGGCGAAAATGTGAATGAGTCAAATTTCATAATACCAGATGTAAATCACGTGTATGTAACAGTAACACTCGATGGACTTCTCATCATACCAGTAACAAGTAACAATTTGTGAATATTTATTATGGATCGAAATTATTCCAAAATACACTTCTCTGCTTGGTGTGTAGCAGTTTCACTACAATATCTCATCCGGAAAGCCACTATACGATCGTGTATACGATATGTCGACAAGGAGGATCTTACGCTGTGGCCTGTCAGTAACATACCACCCCTTTTCCCTTAAAATTCGTCACATTCTGAATCCGACTCGATGCGAGCAGTCAAGACTTTGTGTACCGCAGGTGGCATAAGTCTAGAACAATCGACCTTTAGCTCTTTCCGT
>OZ023326.1:23441413-23466413 GCA_964007535.1 Brachyptera risi
GATATAGCAACTCAAAATTTATTTCAAATTCTGTTACTCCAGCAAGAGAAATATTACAGCATTTCCGAGTAAAAGTTACGTCAAATGTCCGCTATATGGAGGATTTTCTTCTCAAAATTAGTTTCGACTCCGCGAACCAAACGAAGGGCTCCAAATATTTTGCCTGTTCGTTTCGATAATTATTCAAGTTGAACTTATCAAATAACGATTTGGTCATCATATTTTCCATTATCTCAACTTGACCAGCTTGCCATTGTATACTTGTTGATTCAGATTGGTCACAATATTCATCTCAATAGCGCATGACATGAACAAAATTGGAGTAACCATATCGAGATGTCGAAAGTGAAAATCTAAATAACAATCTTACCTCGACTGTCACTTGAAGTAACGTCTTAGGCCTATCTATAGCTCCGAGAGTCATGGGACGTTGACTGATTATTAATCTCTTGGAGAGCTAAAAACTATGACAACACAAGATAACGACAATGTGACCATCTCATAGAATGCTCAACCTTGACATAATTCGTATCCCAGCTCATGAGCATTGCTATTGGATTTTGTGCTGACAACAATGGAAATACGCAAGGGCATTTATGACAAGACAAACCACACACACACACACACACAAACACATACACTCAGTCATGACACAGGACATGTCGGCATAGTATCAAGATCTTTTATATATAATAACCAATCAAAATTCCAATTCATTGGAGCTAGCTTGGTAAAATACAGGGCCATTGAACAAAAAAAGAGATGTTGCCATAGTATTAGAATATTCTAGTAAATAATGACATACAAAATCCTATTCTCTTGGAGCTGGCTGAGTCTAGGACTTATTCTGAACGAAAATCGCTGTAAGTACCCGATCGGTTACTGGTATGGTCTTAAGATGGAATTGAGTGATTTGAAATTCAATCTTTCCCATATATGAATATAAAATAATCAAACACGAAAACTATATAACAAAAACTCACTTTGGTTTGAAAACAATATCATCTCTGTGATCTGAAACTCTGAAATATTCAAGTGTAGTGAAAAAAAAGTCATGTGAACAAAACCATCGAATCTGACACGATGAATTAACATTCAGATGGCGTATTATGAACATCAGCTTGCGGACGTGGAAAAGGAAGATTTCGAACAGCAGTGTGTTTGGGAAGTGAAGCTAGTGGGTGACATATTGCAAGATAGAGGTGGAGGAGGGGGGAGTGACGGTCAGAACAAATCACCCATCATGAGCTCTGACCTATCTTCTCGAGGGTTTTCCCGATAGATGCGACAGAAGGTTCAAGCCTGTTTACGATTGCTCGCGAGTTTCAGTTCAGACGAGAGAGTTCGGTTCAAGTAGAAATAGTATTTCACGGAAACGTCGAGTAGATTTTCTCGATGAAATCACGAGTAGCAAATGTGTACTGACGAAAAATCGTGGAAGAAACATGAACTAGATCATGAAATGTGTTCACTAATTTTTGGCTTGGCAAAAAAGTTTTATTCTATTGATTTTTAAAAAATGTGACTTAAATAGGATTTTTAGGGTGTAGAGTTTTTTGATGGGAAAGAAATTATTTCTCATTTCCAGCGTTGAATTGAAAAAAAGGAAGAAAATACTGCGTATTTATAACTTATGGGATTTTCTAAGGTCCCCGTGGAATTCGACATATTTCTTCACAGTAGTCGTTTCGACCGAGCTCAGAAGAAGAAGTACAGAAAGTGGAATGCCACTTTATTGATCACAAAAGATCTCAAACCTCGCCTATTCATATTCCTTCTCCTTACCCCCCTTTTTCCTCCCAATACCCTCCACAAACCCTTCTTCTTTCCTTACTCAACCCCCAACCCCTATACTCTCTACAGACATGCCGACAGTCTCCCGATACATATCACTTCATCACGTTATCCTCTCACATCCTTCAAAATGTATTCAAAACTCTCTTCGGTATAACAATTTCCAACGCATTATTCAGGTCATCGCGAATTGATTATGAAAATAGCTGACGATATCTACTTGGTAATTAGACGTTTTTTTGGAATTGATGTTTGCTAATGGTTTTCATCCCCCTCGGGCGTGATTATCGAAGGCGAGATGAAAGCTGTGACGCCACTTCCTCCCCCTCCTCCAGCCACCTTCCATCTTCTGGTTATTACCGAGAACAGCATCTCATCCATCGTATTATTGCCATTGAAATGATCGATACCCATTCGGTCGGTGGTGCAGTCTCAGGAGCGTTGGTTCACCGTCGCTCGGACGATTATACTTGGCCCGTCGTAGTGGCTGTGTCGCACGAAGAGCCTGGGGACCGCCGAGTCATTCATCATTTAAAACTGGGATGTGTACAAGTGACGTCACGTGTAATAGATCATGTGATTCCATTGTCGGGTGTGAGAATCGTCGACGGTGATCACAATCAACGTTTCAATTAGCTTGAATGATGAGTCTTGGCATTGGATGAGTGTGAATGTGATTTTATTTTCATTTTAAAGAGTAACACCATATTTTAATATGGACTTGAGTCATATACTTAGTCAAGGGCCTCAATCATGTACGTTAGGATTGTGATAGGTGATCACTAACATAACTGTATCGTCTGCAGTCTCATAATAACGGAGAGAGTGACAGATTGTATAACATATTTGATAAAATTGCTTGTCCAAAATACTACAAGATAATGTTACTCTCTTGAATATCGATGAATAGGAAACTGAATGTGATTGGCCTACAGCTAGAGTAGGCGATCGCAGTCAAAGCGTACAGGAAAGAAGCTGAGATATATAATTGTTCATAGAAATTGCAATGAGATCGGTCAATTATGAAAAACATGATTTAAAATGATGAACCTAATGGAAGGTGAGGAGAATCTGCATTCCTGAATGAAACATTGTGAGCAATAATATGATGGAATAGAGTAATTTAACTGAATTGCTATTCAAGAAACCATCTCCTTGCTTGTCAAAATTTCGTTTTCCCATTGTCGAACAGGTAGCTCGTGCTTGTGTCAAATATATCTGTCTCTGACTATATGTGAGAATTTGTCCAGAAAATGACAGCGTTTCCAGAATATTATAGCAACATAGAAGTGCGAAGCTATCGTCTCCTTCTCACAATTCAAACGAAGTAAAGAGAGTTATTCATTATGACGAGATTAGTCTTGCACTGCTCTATCAACTGTATGAAAATAACATCATGCATGTCTCCACTAAATAACGAGGATCGTATATACTGAGAAACTATCCCAAATATATTTTATATCACTGCAACTTCAATTGGATTCGACATTTTTGAAAAATGAAGTTGCGTTCCCCATCCTGTAGGACCTCGTCCTGTAGAATCACTGTAAAATCGCCATCCACTACACAAGGAAAACTGATCAATATACAGTGAAAAGAAGAAGAAGAAACAAACATAGAGGTCAATAACATTCAGACTTTATTGGACCCACAATTTACAATCAATTACCACTCTCTCAATTAGATCACTTAAGAGTTTCAATATGAATAAAATTAAGGTGAAGGTATGGATAAAATAGCTGGTAAATCTCTGAAATCACTTTCAAAGTTCAAACCTAAAACCTCTGGGATATTATCTGAGATGGATATTTTTAATAAAGAAATGTTTAAGTCTTAAGAAATGAGTGTGTTTAAGAAATGTATTTTGTTCAAGTCTTGAAAAATTGTTTCGAATTCAAGAAATTGAATATTGACTCTAATTTGACTGTATACTCATCTAATGCTATCAATATGTTATAACTCTCACCACTTATTCCATAACTAAATATATTACTGCCATCTTGAATGTTATATCCAGTATTTTCTAAATTTCAGCCCACAAACGGAGAATTTCCTCTATGTGGGTTTCTTATCTTTATCAAAAAAATTATGAAAATGAAAATTGTAAAGTGTCTAGCAGATAAGAATGAGATGAGTTTTAAATAAAATGAAATAAAATGAAAATAAATTACACCCTGATATATCTCAGCTGCACAAACATACCGGTATTGTATCTGTTTTTCTATTTTGTATGTTGGTGGACGACCTATGATTCAAGTGTTCTATAGAAGATTAACACCCTTGTACCAGTTTCTTCATTAATGTTCTACAATTTTCTAGTTTTTCATCACACGATAGTTGAAAGCATAGATAAGAACGACGAGAGAAGTAAATGAGCGACTTCCATTAGAGTTAAGGTCTATCTTAACGGCGTTTAGATCCAAGGGGGCCTTGGATCTGTGATGTACTTACAAAGATATTTCTCAGCTATACTTTTTTCTAGAAAGCCTTTCAATCAAAGTCAAAGGATTAGAGCTTAATGTCGTTGATGAAGAAAACAATTTGGTTCTTTTAATGGACACTCAGCCATCATTGCAGATGAAATAAGTGAAACCGAATTTATCAAAAAGCTTATCAAAAATAGGATACAAAAACTTTGACTATAAATAAACATAATCCTATATATAAATCACGTTGCTTTGAAGTTTGTTAAAATTAATTTTTAATGACTTAGTCTGTCTATACAAAGTTATCATGGATTGCTTTATAGTCAACTCAATGAGTTCCAAATAAACTTGAACAAACAGTTTTGATTTATTTCAAAAGTTTTCAGTTTTATTGGGTTACATATTATACTGAGAATATAATAACCTATTCGTTTTTTAACTCTGAAGAGTTGAAAAAAACAAATAATACGAAGAGATCAAAAGGTTCGAAAGAAATTGCAAGATTCCAATGAATAATCTTCTTAGAGCACGTTTTACAAATAATACGAATGTGTTGAAAAAGTTCATTTTTGAAAAAATGAACTTCGGGGCCGCAACTGACAATAATTGAAATGAAAAAAAAAATAGCGAACCAACTTTTCTTCATCCCTGGTGACGTATGTTATTTTCATACCCGGAATAATTATTGATGATATTCAAAAATACATAATTTTCAGTTACAACTGGATCTGAACTAATCAATATAGGCCCAGGTTTTTATTTTATATTTTACTATTTTCGATCAAAATCACTTGATTCAGACTGCGGTGAGTTTCGAAACGGAAAACCCAAATTATTTTTAAATAAATGTGGAAATCAAAAAAAGATATGTAACTTATATAATCATTTGTCAGAAAACTCATTAATCTCTGTTTGTCGAAAGTCTCCGAATATATTGAATATTCCACTAGACGGATCTCACTCAGAATGATAGATGTGGTGTGAGACCACATGGAAAGAAAAGGAAAGCAGATGACAGAAGAAAAGTAAAAAGAAGGACAGAAACGCGTCAAGTTTGTTGAATTGTTGGGAAATCAGTTAGCAATCTCTCACAAGGGGTTATGGTAGACGTCGCAAATGTCTCGGGAAGTGACACACGGCCGATCTTTCACGCAGATATTTGCCAGTGAACTCGAAGAGGATTTCAATATTTTTTTATCGAATAAATTATTGGATAAAATATTCACGTGATTCCTCATTTGTAATGTATATCTATATACCATTGTGACATCATGCGTTCTACTTTATTCAATTTTGACGAAGTTTCATTGTGAAAAAAAAGAATATATCATTTTGGCGTGTTACATTTTGTGTCAATACATACGTTGATAACAATTTGTACATGTCTGTTTAGAAAATATCAATACAAACTGTATTGTGGTATTATGTGTTCAATTCTTCAATTTGAATCTCTGATTTGAATCTCTTGATTAAAATGGGTGCAAGTATTCAGTAATATCAGAATGAATTGAGAATATTGTAAGAGTATTACTCATTTATTTATTCGAATGAATTTGAAGAATCAGAAAATTAATATATCAATATCAACAGAAATGTGTGACTCAAAAAAAAATAATAATTACGAGATTCAAGAAGAATCAGAGTTGCCCACTAGTAACAGGCATGACTCATCAGTGGGTATTTTAACAAACGCTGATTAGTATTGTTGGTTTCTAACATAACAAACTATCTCCTTGATTTGTGATATGTTTCGTGACGTTTTTAGGTGGATCAATCACTTGTTGTCAATAGTGATTCTTTTTCAGTTCATGAAATGATTCACCTTTTCAGTTTCATGTTTAAAGTATAAACAGTCTTTCTACTCGTTAGGACTGTGAAAGAAAGTGCTGTTCAGATTCAAGGAAATCGAAGTGTGATCAATATTGATCTAGGTGAATAATATTGTTTCATTTTATCATTTATTGACATAGAAACATGAATCAAAGTCATAGTTTTTCAGGCTACCTATGACAACGTGATATCGTTCGGACAAGGTACCTCAATTGGACAATCTCATCACATCAAAACCGGGTTTCTTTTTGTTGTTTTGTTTTTCATTTGAATAGTTTCGTACAATGTTATATATATATATATATATATATATATATATATATATATATATATATATATATACATATATATATATATATATATATATATATATATACATATATATATATATATATGTATATATATGTATATATACATATATATATATATATATATATATATATATATATATATATATATATATATATAAATTAATATAGTGTTTCACGCTCATAAGATAACCACAAAGGCTGAAACAGTCTTATAAGTGGGTGTATACAAATTACAAAGTATATGTACAGTACATGTAAGACGTACAAAGTATATAAAGTAAAATATTAGGGAATGTTTCATGAATGGTGAAAATAACAGTTTGATAATACTATAATAATTAACTGCAGGGTTCGTGTAAGAAATATTATGCTCAGGTTGTGAGTGATGTTATACGCAGAATTGATATTTTAAAAATAAATAGCAAGGAAATGACAAAATCAAATTATTGCAATCAACTTTTTGTTTTTGTTATTTTATATAGGCCTATATTGTTATTTATACATAATTACTTTTTGTAATCATCTCTTCATTAACATATTGTAATTAAATATATGAATACCCTGTTTGCTATATTATATATCGGACGATACATTGAGATGCATGTGGGCCTACCATTCGATGAATATCCAATATAATTATATAATCGATCTGATTTTTAGTATTTTTCATTTCTAGTAATTACTTGTTGTAAACTATCATCTTTCAATAGCAATATTGAACTCCATATACAATAGAGAATAAGTGGCTTATTGTAATCATTTTGTGTCTAGTAATTGTCAGTATACGTATATTTGTGGTTCCATCGACCGTCTCGATTATCGGTTTGCATTGTTGACAGTCGGGAGTTTCGAATCATCAACACACTTTCAATGGATACATTTAATTTACTCCAGTCTTTATATGTTTGAAACTAACTACATTTCACTACTGTATTCACTGATTATTATGGGAGCTGAAATATGACTGTTTTTATTCACATTAAATTAATAAAGTAATTATCGTCTAATTGGTTATAAATCCATTACGATAGCTGATACCAGTCGATTGGTTGTCACTTTTAATTAAACCAACTATGTCAAAATAAATGAAATATAACAATTTCGTATGGATAGTGAAAATGTTATCCGATTACAGAGAAGATAAAAAAAAGGAAAAACAATCCTTCATGAATCAATCATTCTGAAATGGATAGTTGATCACGGATTTAGAATATTTTGAAATGATACCTGGCACCTCCACCTTTTCAATATACTTTAACGGAACACAGAATGTGTGGCACTTCCACCAAAACAAATTAAAACATGAAATAAAATAATTGATGAGCGTAGCGAAGTCTTCATCCCACTCTTATAGGGCTTTGTCTGTGTGTTTTTTTTTTTTTTTTTTGTTTGTTTTTTTTTTTTTTTTTTGTAAGCACTCCACAGGTCGCAAGGGTTGACTGATCAACATGAAACTTTTTTTGTACACGCAAACTCATCCAACTTAGAACTGTATAGTTTTTGGGATGAATCGGTTGGACCGATTTTGAGAATCATCATCTCAAAGTTTCTAAAAACCCCATAAGATTTGGCTGGGCGGAAAATGTTGAAAAATAAAATCTCTCCAAATGGGATGAAATTTTCTCTAAATGTGTATACATGGATTCTACACATTATTACGATTTTTTAAGCAATTCTGATTAGTCGTTTTAAAGAAAAAAATAAAATGACTGATAATATCTATGACTATCAATAACGTAACGGGATAAGCAACATGGCGCTTTCCTTTCGCACCATGCGTATATCAAAGGGATGCCGCCTCACAAATGTCATGATAATTTGCTGGTATTGTTGTGAGTTGATATATACAAGTAATAGATGTAATGCAATCTGTGAATCCAGCTCTTTCCAACTACATTAAACAATATTGGGATAAATTTCATTTGAATTAGCCAATCTAAATTTAAAATACGTCTGTAAAAGCATTTAGTCCCCTAGTCAAGAGCCCTACTGCTATATTCACCATTTGATAACTGGACAATTACTCATCATCTACGAGAAAGATTAAAATCAATGCAATTGTACAACTATGTACTATATATTGAAATACGAGCCTAATACGTACGATTTGATTTGAAATTGCGAATCTCACAAATGTACACGAAAGCGTGCTGATTCCATCATGGTGAAAACGGCCTAATGTTAAAAGGATAGGACTTACGCCATGTTGCTTATCCCGTTACGTTATTGATAGTCATAGATAATATTCATAAAATATAATATCATAAAAATTGTGGCAGAATTAAGTTGTCAAGATTCACTGCTTTCTAGATTCAAGAGTTGACCAACAATGAAGTATTTTGTATATGCGTCAAGGTGTGTAGAATACCAGAGTCAATGAAGTGGCAAGAGTAGAACTACTTTAACGACTTTAATAGCTTATTCAGATATCAAGGTGTGTAGAATACCAGAGTCGATAAAGTAGCAAGGGTAGAACTCCTTCAAGGACTTTTATACCTTATTCAGATATCTCGCTCATCTTACAACGCATATTTCGCGTTTGACTAGTTAAAACAACAAAAGAAAAGGAATAAAACGAAGAGAAATCCGAAATAATTGATAAATACTGTGAATTCAAGTCACTGAATGTTTTCTCACATGGTGGAATATCATGAAGTCTCATGGTCTTTTATTCACATTAATAATTGTAAAAGTGACATTATTACGTGTACTGGGAAGGAAGGAAAAGTTTAGTTTCAAGACTTTTATAATATGATGATAAATTGTCTGTTCAATGTAATTAATAATTATTAATTATGAACGAATCCATATAACACTCTTTTATGACTTTTAAACAACTGGAGCGGGTAAAGAGAATTAAAGTCTGTGTTTAAGCTTTTACAAACATTTTCTTAACTGAATTATAATACTGAATTGAACTTTCAGATTCTAATAGGTGGAAACATAGCTGTGCTGTCAACTGTGCACATGTGAATGATTATATTGATATTTCATGATATTCAATCTTTTTCGAATATCTCGTTCCATAGAAAAAATATTTTCAGGAACCTCCACGTTTCGATGTTTATATCGAGAAATCAAGAACTCAGTGACATAAAAAATGACTCGTAAACATTGAGCTGATTCTCTTCTTTCGATAGTGTTCTTCTTTCTGAATCATTTAAGATTTGATGATTTCTCGATATAATGAAAGTGGTAACGATATTCATTCCTCCCGGGTCATAAAATCCAATATGCGGAATCGAGAGACCAGAAAGAGAAAATTATCCCTTCAACTATTTGTATGTGGTTTCCATTTGTCGAGTATCATTGTCTGTATTCTGGAAGTCGAGAATATAATAATATACCAGTAATGTTGTTATTGCTCTTTTTGTCGTAAACGCCTGTGGATATTCAACTATATACTGTACTGTGCTGGTGTATCATAACATTATTTGTTGATATTAGTGAGTTATGTGGTTTTAAAACACAATGCATGTTTGTTAAACTCAACGTTATCTGTAACAAAATAATCAATTGATTACAAGATGTATTCAAACGCAAGTTCGTGCCTGAAAACGTTTTTGAAGATTTTTACTTGTTGATTTTCCAACTTTATGGTAATATAGTATATTCAATGATTCAATCATTCGATCATTTCAATTTTAGTTGAAAAGTTACGTTTTTTGCTATAACTACAAATAGTCATTTCTCAAAAGCCTTTAATTCAATAGATGAATTTCGCAGAGAATGTTCGAATAAATGACTTGGGGAGAACAGGTTATAAGTTCAAATCCGATAAGTTCAATAAAACATTCCCGGTTTTTAGTAAGTCCAAGAGTATCATTTCGATACGTTTCCAGTTCAAAATGTACGAATCAATGCGAAACGTGCTGTCACCCTCGGTAGCTCGGTCAACGGAGGCACTGCTTCAGAAACTGAAGTCACCGCTGAGCGTGGGATCGAGTCACGCATAAGGCATGGGTTTTTGTGAACGTCCTTTCACTTATCATCACTTCGTAGATCCATAATCAACCGCTCATTCGTACCCCCGTATAATTAAGCTGTTGGTGGGGTCGCTCAGCAAACAAAAATTGATTGATAGATCGATCAATCAATCAATCAATCAATATGCATTTTTACATACAAAATACATTCTCGTATATTCACTGATTCTCACACTTTTTAGGATAGACACCTCCAATTTATAAATAAAAATTCCTTGTTCACAACCAACTGAATTGAAGCTCTTCAATAGGCGACTTATACCAATTTGTGATGATATATCAGATTATGATACAATGTTTGTGTATAAGTGTGGAGATGATGCATAGGTGTGGAAGGAATACGTATTGATGAATATGGGAAATTTTCACCCCAATATTGCACTTACCAACCCAAATGATTTAATATTCCCTGAATAAATTTGTTCTGATTATTTGTTCTCAAATTTTTCTAAATGTGGTATCATATTAGGGTGTCAATGCATTTTGACACGATTATGAACTATTTGATGATTTGACTCAACAAAAAATGAACGGCTAATATCTACACCTAATCAACCTAAGCAACCTGTCAACAAAACACAAACAACCTGTACAACCTAATCAACCTGAACTGTCGATTCCATATTTGAATAATACACACACACACATACATATATATATATATATATATATATATATATATATATATATATATATATATATATATATGTATATATATATATATATATATATATATATATATATATATATATATATATATATATATATATATATATATATATATATGGCTCAGAAACAATCTATATAGTATGTGGGGGCCCATATACGAATATATATATATATCCGATATTTCTCCAATGTGTACTGTTGTTTCTGGTTCCAGGTGTCCTGGATCAGGAAGCGCGACCTCCACATCCTGACGGCCGGCATCCTGACGTACACGAGCGACGCCCGCTTTCAGGTGATCCGGCCCGACAAGTCGGACAACTGGACGCTACAGATCAAATTCCCGCAGGAGCGCGACTCGGGCATCTACGAGTGCCAGGTCAACACCGAGCCGAAGATGAGCCTCGCCTTCCGACTCAACGTCATCGGTGAGTACCATCTTTCTAAAATAAATCATAATATATAAATATAGCTCAAATATGCTCATTAAAGCCAATATAAGCTCATAAAATATCCGTATATTGGTATCTATCTATCCATTCAATTCATTGTCACACAGACTTGCACATAGTACAAATATGGGAAATATAAAAACTTTGATAATTATAATGAAAATGGTGCATAGAAAGAGGTGATTGAAAAGAGTAGTGAAAAGATATGATATGATGTTGAAATAGTTCTCTGGTATGGCTTGGAAAGGAAAAATTCATCGAGGTTATGGAACGGATTCTGAAGTAGGAAAGATTTCAGACTGTAGTTGGATGATGGACTTCGTATGGCGTTTGGCTCTACTGTGCGAACATTGCAGTATATAAAGATCGTGGTTGAACAATGATGTCATAGGTCGCATAGGTCGGGGAAAACCTGAAAAAGATAGTGAGGAATCTCGGGAAACCAAGAGTTATTATACACAAAACATAATAGCTGGATCGAGACGACCAGTTAGTTTCCTTCGCGACCGACTGTTCCATATCGAATAAGTTGCGTCGCCAATGGATTGCGCAACTCATTTCTGACCTCGAGGCTTCGGAGGTACGACTACGGTTTCCGTGTTAATCGTCAGCGGAGATAAAGGCTTGATCTGTGACGCCAGTAATAGTGTTGCATCATAATGCTGTGTATAATTTATAGTTATGATCATGATGTAATAGTGTTGCTTGCAGCTGTATGGCTGACATCACTATCAGCAAACACTGCTTGGTAAAGAGATGTGACGCTGAAATAAGTGGGTACCGTATTGTTATAATATAACTAGGCAAACGCGTTATGTGTTGCCGCGTTGATGGATGAGCTGGAACATATCAACTTATCTTTGAATTGATTATTATTTATATATATATATATATATATATATATATATATATATATATATATATATATATATATATATATATATATATATATATATACATATATATATATATATATATATATATATATATATATATATATATATATATATATATATATAATTAATAATTTTTAAAACTGTTTAAAAATTTCGACCTCCCCGGGGACTTGAACCCGGATCTCCAGATTGCCGGTCTGAGATAAACGATATATATATATATATATATATATATATATATATATATATATATATATATATATATATATATATATATATATACACCTTGAGATCCACACCATTACTTCACTGCCATCTTATTCTTCCTTATCAATTTCTATGATAATAAAGAAGGCTTTGTTTTAATCGCTCACAATTAAGTGGTGACACCTGTGGCTTGGATTTGATAGGTATCTTAATAGCTTTGAGTGATTTACAAAAACTACATTATATATTTTTTTACATCAAAATGGCTGATTCGATTTGAGTGAAAGTTTGGAATAATGTGTATCATCATTAAATAAGAATTTCCTGAGAATTTGAATTGTCTCGGATGAAATCTTTCTCATGATTTTTTTTCCTCTGGGTTATTCTCGTGGGATTTTTGAAAACTTTGAAATGAGTTCTCTCAAAAGTTGTTCAACTGATTGCGCCTCAAAACTATAAAGTATGGAATTAGATAACGACACTCGTGTATGCCAAGTTTCATCAAATTTTGAATTCTCGTTTGACCTGTGGAGCGCGAAAAAAAAAAAAAAAACAGGGACTTTTTTTCGAGCATGGTGAAATTGAGTCTTCGCTTCGCTCATCCGATAATGTTCATTATACAGATGGATATAGGCAACAACAGCCGATTCGAGTTCATCCATCTAAGTGATGTTTACAAGCAACCAGCTGTATAAAACTGATGATGTGATGATATAAAATCCACTAGTTTCTACTGTACCAATGGCTAGCGCTGGCAGCTTTTATTTGGAGCAAATGACATTTTAGAATTTGCATCACCTTTCCACGGCTACAAACGTTGCTCTTCCAGCGGCAAGAGCGTTTCAAATATGTGAGATGGTCGCCTATGAATCAGCTGCTACATTCGCAATTTGAATGCCGAAATTATCATAACGTTATTGATATAAGTATTGCTGATTGATTGTTTGAAGTTGCCTTCGCGTCATTATTGTACTAAAAATTGAAAAAAATGATACTTTGTTTGGCAAACTGTCGGCAAAATCAAGTGCAATGTGCAATGTACATGAAACAGATATGTATTTATAAATGCTCAATAACATCTTTTGTGAAGATTGATGAAATTAGTAGATATGATTTGTGTTGATCAGTCTTATTATTCATGAGAATAAAGAAATCTTCAAAGACATTCACATTTAGCATGATCATGAGTCAGTTCAAATATCAAGTTTTGAATCACTCAAATTGCAACGTTAATTTTTATTTAAATCTGATGTCACATCCTTAGACTATATGTAATCAATGGTTATCTTCATCTAGTTCACCACACAAAACGAAAAGGGGGGCCCTACCCACAGCGTTACATTTTCAATGTTAACGTCACATATAAGTGTTGTATGATGTATTTAAAAAGTGTTGAATAAGCTAATTATATCTTAATGCTTCTTCGGGGTGGTGAGATCGCCCTTTTGGTGCCCCGTTTGAACGAACCCGAATTGTCATCCCTTGCCTTTATAGAGAAACAGTGCCTTCGGGTCAAGTTTTCGATGTAAAAAAAAACATGTTAACTATTGTAGTGACATTCCGTTTGAACATATCATGGTGAAACTAATTAATTTTATTTATTTTTTATATTGGCTTTTAACGACGCACTATACAGATGGCTACGATCTATTGGCGTCGGTGGATGACGAATGACATGATGAATGAGATGATATGAAAGGTTATTTTTATTGTGTTTTTGGATGGTGGGAAGAAGTCGGTCGTGACCTGTTGTTAAGGAAACCATCCCAGTATCAACCTGAACGACATAGGAAAACCAAAAAAAAAAACTGTCAGGATGGTCGACCATGGCAGAAATCGAACCCCGGTCTCCCGAATGACGGTTCAGGGTGTTACCACTCGGCCACGCGTCTCGGTGACTGCTTCATACTATCGGAAAAAGTGTATTTCACCATTCTGGCGATCAATAATATTCTCCTAAACTTATATGTCATTTGTGGTCAGTGAAAAAAGAGCATTGCAAAAAAACCGGCAGTTATTGTTACTTACAAGTGGTCTGACCACATTAATCGTTCTGAGATTCAGACACTTCAGCATTTTCGACAAATACTCTCTGAATTCCACTATGTAATTGTTGATTTTGTAGCTTGCACTGTTATTGTGTTATGGTCATTTATATCGTTTAAATTCAGCTGGTGAAACTTCTAATCCCCTGGGCGCTAGCTTCGTATTAACGTAGTTTTTCCGAGTCGTTTGAGTTAACGCCGATCCGAAACCTTAATTAAAGACGTCTAGTCGATTTCTTCGTCTGCTGTGTTTTCTAAACAGTTTCCGCCGCTTTCATTCTCGACTTTCACGACGTTCGCGACTTTGTGGTGATATATTACTGCTTAATAGTCTATAAATATGCGATCGATAGAATTTAAAAGTCATCGTACTCTAAATACCATCTCGTACGTGAGAGAATCAGTTATCAAACTCGTAAAATGCAGCATTTTTGTTGTAAATTGGGCCTACATTTCATAGAAAATCAAATATAAATCTATACATATTGATTTTGAAATTACTACGCAGCATAGGTTATTGTTGGATGAACGATATATAGGCATATTTATTTGAAATGTAGAGGCAAGCTATGATCCTTGAGATCCGAACAATTATGTTACTGCCTTCTTATTTTCTTCTTCACTCAATTTATTTGTTCTCAATTGATTGGTGGCAACTGTAACTTGGATTCGAATGGTTCCTTGATGGCTCAGATTGATAGAAACAAATCACTTCTTCTCAATCAACACGGGCCATGGCTGATTTGATTCATGTGAAACTTCGGAATAATGTGTATAATATTGAAATTTCGTGAAAATTTGAATCCATTCAAAAGAAATATGTTCACCAAATTATCTCTGTGTTATTCTCATGGAGTTTTTGATAACTTTTGAATGAGTCATCTCATAAGTGGTGTGAACGAGCGCGTCTCAAACCTTCACAGTATCGAATTATAAATGGCACTAGTGTATGTCAAGTTTTAGCTGCAAGTGTACCTTTGTTTGACCTGTGAACCGCGAACAAAAACAAATCTCGAGTACGTTGATCTAATCAACCCGATTACACCAAAATTTTCAATTATTTCGTTCATTGCTGCCTTCAATATCTTAAAATTCATTTTTGGAAATCATTATTCTTTCCTCAAATTATACATGATATTCATGAGTTTCAACAATTATTTTATTAAAATTGATTCTTCATTAGATTTTATGATCAATTATCAATCAAAACTATAGAGCTGTGGATAACTGAAAAGAAGACAATTATACCTAAAACATAATTCATGTCGATTGCCATGCGACCTGTGGAGCGCGCACAAAAAAAGCGAACAAAATGAAGACGAAGATCCGAATAAGGCCAAATCATCGTGAATATACCGCTCATCCAAGAAGTTATTCAATCGTGTCTCTCTATATAGGTCTTTCTATTTCGTACCATTCCGTGCAGCCCGAGTTGATCAACGAGCAATAGCGTGACGTTTTACTGTTGAATATCTTGTAGATCACAACTTATGACTTGGTTGACAGTAAAACTGGTCAATGAATAAGTCAAAACGAAAGTAAAATGCGCGTGTGACCATAAAAAAGTTGAAGGATCATAATACATGAGAAAGTGTTTATGGTATGGATAAAAATATTCATGTTATTTATATACATATAGATATGTATCTTAATCACTTTTTCGAGTCACATTATTTCAAAACCGTATATTGCGTATAGTAACAACAAAATACTGTATTTAGTAGAAAATATGAAAATGAATATGAGAATTCGTAGCTTTCTGAAAGAGAAACGGTTTTCAAATTCACCGTGAAAGACATAAAGTTGAAATATCAAAATTCAATATGGAAAATTAGATATTTCCAAATTGAACGGAAAAATGCTGGTGTAAATATATATATATATATATATATATATATATATATATATATATATATATATATATACACACACTGTGCGACTAGTTTTCCACCTGATTTTATCTGGTTTTGCTCACAGTTCCCTGGCAGTCATTATGTTGATGAACCAAAATGCCAATTATGAATGAAAAAGATATTCGATATAAATATGAAAAGAATTATCACTCCAAGTTTAAAGTTTCAAAGATATTCAGTCTTCGTATTTCGGGTATTGGATGTAGGAGGTGTGTGTGTCCAGAATACATAAAACATGGGTGGTAAGTGGAAGAGGCGCCGGATCCGAGCGAGAAAAACTTTTCCGATCTCAAAGACGAATGTGAAGATGTTTTGTAAACAAGATACAAATCAGAGTCTCAAAGGAGGCGATGTGTTAGTGTTTCGTCAAATTTATTCTCACTTTGAGAAGGAAAAAGTATTTTCTTATACCCGGCACTTCCACCAATATATCGTCATTATCATGTGACATGTGACTATTACTTCAAAGCCGTCGCTTTTGAACTCACAAATGGGGTTAACGAGAACATATATCAAATTAGGTTTCTTATTCGATTGAAAAAATGAAATATGGGATGCATTTGAAAAAAAAAAGTTGAAAAACAAATTTTTGGTAACAGAAAATCTGAGATGTCTACTTTGGTAGGAACAATTTTTTCATAATTTGTACTGGTTCGCTAGACATTCTGACATTCTTAGAGAAAACGGAATCAGTGTATTCAAAACATGATCATGGTCGAGGTCTGCGAACATGATATATACTTTTTCAGGTTGAACAATTAGACGAATGACCTTCGAACTATGTAATTAAAGCCGAGATTAATTCAACCTCTACAGAAGAAATATTTTACCTCAATTTGATTTGAATACTTGTCGTGTGAGAAAGAGAACAATAATATGTTGATACTGCGATGTAACAGTATTTCAAAAGTGTATTTGGAAATGATTGTTCACATTTCTCAATGAGAAGTGATAATACCATGAATATATGAAACTAAAATGTTTGTAATAATGCACCGGAATGGAAAATATAGAAAATATGTAGTCAATATACAGATACACACAATTTGTCACATATTTGTCAAAGGACGTGAATATTAAAGTTTCGTCATCATTTTCCTGGAATGATAGTTGTATGCATTAGCATTCCCACCAATTGCATCCATTTTGTATCAGTCTCTCGTCAAATTCATCCCTCTTTCCGTATTGCCCCTGCTTGATGCCTGTTGGCTTCACATCTTGATTTCAACATTAATGGAATGTAAATTACAAACATTCATATATATATATATATATATATATATATATATATATATATATATATATATATATATATATATATATATAGTCTATATATATATATATATATATATATATGTATATATATATATATATATATATATATATATATATATATATATATATATATATATATATATATATATATATATATATATATATATATATATATATAAATATATGTATATATTATATATAATGAACAATTATTATCTTCACTTGTCACTCAAACTATATACTCAATGAATATAGGCCACACAGCGCATTCGTATGCGGTGTGGCCAGTGCCACCATCCGGCCATTGAGTCGGCCTATAGAGGCGTTTGATCCCTGGAACCTGGCCCCGTGTATCGGATTAGACGATCCAATGGGATTAGTGCTCGTAATCCCACGTGTGAAAGGGATCATGTGTCAAAGACAGGCTTAAGATCCGACGTGGGAGAGGACATTACACACTAACTGAATGTGGGAAACATACGCAAGAGAATTGATGATAGTGATATTATATAATATATAGTATAGTTTCAGTTGAGTGACATAATAGAATATGAGATGAAGATGTTAGTAACTGAATCAGATGTTGTCTCGTTTGTTGTATTAGTATTCTCGAGAGAAAAAATTCGGCTACCAACCGAACGATTGTATATACTTCGATAATGACATTATATCGGTGGACAACTTCCGAGATTCATCACTTTTTTGAAGATGCAGTTGCGTTTCTTATCGTAAATGTCATCCTGAAAAATCTATATACCCTAGAAATATCATAGTCATAACCTTGATATCAGTGTTCATGAATAATGAGGGTCAGACAATCATTTTCTCCTTCAGTGGATGCAAGCTGGTATAGTTTAGGGATGTTTTCTTCTGTTCGTGTGCCATGTCACTCCTAAATAATATTCTGGTGTGTATATATACTGCTATATATGTGACAATTTGAACCTTGACAATTTGAAAAATGATTTTTTATGTATTCCATAATTCCATAATATCAATCTTATTTTTATTCTCTCTCATGACGATGGCAATATCATGTATATGATCAATCTGTACAAATAAACATTATTATTATTATTATTATTATTATTAAAACTAAAATAACTAATTATTCTCATTGCACCCAATTTGAACATGTTAGAATATTCGATCTTTCATACTCAACTGACAATGAGCATATAATTACAATATTATCATCATTGCCAAGTTGTATTATCGACAAATAACTGTGTTGTATCTCAAATTTTCAACACGATCACGTCGTATGTGTTAATTTCATGAATAATTTTACCTTCAAACGACAAAATGCTGTGATTCTCG
Source organism: Brachyptera risi (assembly GCA_964007535.1). NCBI lineage: Eukaryota > Metazoa > Arthropoda > Insecta > Plecoptera > Taeniopterygidae > Brachyptera > Brachyptera risi. The sequence continues at coordinate 23,460,535 of OZ023326.1, forward strand.
GCGCTCCAACAACACACACATTCTACATTGTTTTCTTACGGTTACCATGGTCCATGTTCTCCACGGTCTCCCAGCTTATGATCATCTGAACATAATGCTCCACTACGTCTATATATTAGTTACATTTTCCAATAATGCACAACTTTCATTATTGAACATGGCCATTGAAAATAGTTTGTTTGTATTTGTTCTACTCTCTGCTCTATTGGAAGGCCAAACAAATTAAAGACACATCTACTCTGTGAAGTAGAAACAAATTCCACAATAATTTATAGGTTTATCATCGATGCACAAAAATAACTGAGATATCGTCACTATGATCATGAATAATGTACAGAGACATATACTGTATTCGAAGTAGATCAATTTATTATCTCATTTATTGTCACAGAATTTGTATTTGATGCTTTCTCAAGCATTTAGTGAGGAATCAACGTCGGAAGTTAATCACGAAGGTGGAAAGTGAGGAAATTATATACTGAGAAAAAATAATAACGAATGATAGAGTCAAATTCATAAGAAATACTGCATGCTGGAATATTTGAATTGAAAAAATCCTGGTGATTTTATAAGAGCTGAGGTTTGAGTAGTGAGGAATGAAGAGAGAGAGTCAGTTGGTATGGACATATGAGAAGAATGGAGAGGAAAATGGATAGAATGGAGTAATAGTATACCAAGAGCAGGGTACAAGATGCCGAAGATGTCCGATGATGGAAGAAGAGTGCGGAGACCGAGGGAGAGATGGAAGATGGGAGTAAAAAGAACTGTGTGAAGAGAGGGTTGGGAGACATAGACAAAACAATGAAAGTATAGGTTATTCAAGTACAGAGCAGTGAATGTAAGAAGAACAGAGAGAAATGGAGGTAGGTGGTAAGCAAAGTTGGGAAGAAAGACGAGGAAGAGAGCAGGCCGAAGAGGTGTAGAAGGAAGAGGACTTGGTTTTGACAAAATCGAATCGCCATTTTTTTGGCATAGATTATGTATTCACCCAACTTTGATAGAGGTTTCTAGAAAAGAAATAATGCTCTGTCTGTTATAGAAGTTCAATAAAGTGGTGACTATAATTTATCATAAAGACTTGATATATTATCATATCATTAATTTCATCATAATCATAATGAGTGTATATCAGGAACGAATTCTTGTGGCTCATTATATAATGGTATCTGGAATAGAATCTATTCGAGAAGCCAACATATTGAACATATCGTGTGGTCAATCCCTATCTCATAACATATAATATATGTATGCATAAATATCGATATTATTGTTCCATCTGGTCAGGTCCTGGGGTGTTGAACACCACTTCTGGGATTCTCTTTAACAATGCCAACTGGACAATCGTATCGAATAAAGCTTCTCCACTTTGTTCTTCCATCTTAGATGATATGTGCCATGCTCTCCATTCTTTTCACAATCCATTCATGAACCTCCTCATCTACTCACGCTTTTGCTAATCTGTAACTTGTAATCTCCCATTTTTTTCTACTTTCTGATACTCTCCCGAAATCTTCGATAATAATACCCTTGAAAACACACACACACACACACATATATATATATATATATATATATATATATATATATATATATATATATATATATATATAGAGAGAGAGAGAGAGAGAGATATATATATATATATATATATATATATATATATATATATATATATATATATACATATATATATATATATATATATATATATATATATATATATATATATATATATATATGTATATATATGTATATATAAATATATATATGTACATTTTGCGTAATTTGTTTAGCCTTAATTTTGCTGCTAAGGATGGAATTTTCATCAACCATCTCACAAAATCAAGATATCTCTACAGATCAAGTACTCTGGCAAGCACACGAGAAACGCAAATTAGTAACATGTGACTTGACTCACACCAACTCCAAATCAATATCTCGAAGTTTTGATATTAAATTATCATGTCACTTTGTCTCGTGACACTATTACATATCAAAACCAATTAACGCGATGTTAAACGCATTTCTCCACCATGCATTACCCCATTGCTCTTAATTAAGCTACGGACAAGATTAGGTTGAATATACCCCGGGTAAGAGCCGAACCAAGTTGCGGGTTGATCGTCTCTACGTAACTCGAAAGTCCACGCAAACTTACGTGACTGCACTTCACCAGCACGACGTGGCAAACAAGAAACTCCTGGCTGAATTGTGTCATATATATAGAGAGAGAGGAACGTGAAACCCTGAAGATTATTCAAAATTCAATGCTGTAAGAGGTTTCATGGTAGTATAGTTGTCTTATCTTTGTTTCGAATTTCACAACTAACTTCTCCATAAGGTCAGAAGTGAATGTTGAACTGGAATCTTGTTGTTGGTTATAATGACATCACGATTGTGTGTACGAGAGGAGTTGTATATTAAAATAATTGGTATTAAATATTTGACAAGTTATTTGTACCGTCAAATGCAACAACAGTGTGTGTATATAATTGAATATTAGCTTCAATAAGCTCGTACAGTCGGAACAGATATATTTTCTGAGAGAAATTTCAATTAAATGAATAATGTTTGTCCATCGCATAACCTTTGAAAAGATTCAATTTCTCAGAGAATAGTTATTTAATTGTTCGATATTTCAATAACTCCGTGGCTGCCTTGCTCGAGAGCAAATTATTTGAAATGATGATAATAATACAGAGATTACACACAAGATTCAAGAATATAAAAACAACAAACTCCGTACATATAGAAAGCTCTAAACGAGGTTTCAGAAACCTCGATCAGAGCATATCAGAGCGTATTAGTATTATTTTTATCAGTTCAAATAATTTCCTCTTGAGAAAAGCAGCCACAGAGTTGTTGACATATCGAGCAATTAAGAGTCCGCATCTTAGCTGAGAATGTTTCTCTTCAAAATGCTCGACCCAAGTTCGATATGCATTCAAAAGTTGGGTTATGGGTTGAAAAGTGAGAAAGGTATAATATTGAAAGAGTTTCAGTAACCGCCGCTAGACAGGGGAGTTTTTCATTTCATAATTTGGACAAAATCTAGGTACATCACACGTTTTGGTCAAGGAAATTGGGAAAACTGTAGAATTACAGGCGAATAAGAATCTCAAATAGTGATAATCAAGGTTGAACTTAAGGATATGCGTTTGTAATTTATTTCTACTATTATTTGGTAACCAGGAATTAAGCAATGAAAACCATCAAATTAGGCACATTTTGATTCGATTATTGCTCCATAATGAAATTATTCTTCAATTTCCGATTAGGCATATCTAATTTTGAGGATATTACTTATGTATTACAATTTATTGCAAGTCCGTAATGTTTGTGGTTCGTGAGATATATGTGGCGAAAGTGCACCCTGAAAATCTGTCTAAGATGCGGGCTCTTGAATGAATCATCTTTTAAAAAACGACTGACAATACCCAGAAATAATTTATTCCAATAACATGAGTCCTTTAAGCTCACGTGAAACCACATATATATATATATATATATATATATATATATATATATATATATATATATATATATATATATATATATATATATATATATATAATTTTATGTTAGACTCAAAATGATCTGTTTATGTATTCTTATTCATTCAGTTTTGAAATTAGGACAACGAGAATTCATTTCTCAGTAAACTTGACTTGTGAACTTGAAAGTGATACTATTTCTAACAATATTATCAGAAAAATTTTGACGCTGTGAAATTTGAAATCCAATATATACCTGTATTCACCGAAGACGATCATCCACCAACTGAACAATTGTAAGTAAGTCCGTATAATTTAAAAAATGTCACTGCGACTCAAATTTGAAGCTCTAGAAAGATGTAGTTGCGTTTCTGATCGTATACATAGTTCTGTTAGATCATATCATAATTTAACCTGATAATACCTTAGGTCTGTGAATAAAACGGTGACATTTGTGTTTGTTGTTAGTCGAAGACCTTCTGCTATCGTGGAAACAAGGATAATTCCTCATTATCAAAGTTAGTTGTCACACGCTATATAGCCACTTTTATTCTCATTTTCATTTGCATTTTTTTTTCTGGAATAACCTGATTCCCATTCGTACGTTATCACCAAAGAATACATATTTAATTTCACCCTCATTTTTTGCGAACAAGTAATTCAGACGTCAAAATGAAATAATTACTGACCTAATTTTTCATATTACTGAATATTTGCGAAATTTGGGTATTTGTGCTCATCAACACATCATCTCGATCAAATCGATTTGTCGAAATGATCCAATATTCTATATCACCTCACCCTAAAAATGTCGACGACGCAATAGAATATTACTACGAATCCTAATCATTCATTAAATTATATTTGTAGTAAGTTAATATACCGGTAATTGAAGCATTATCGTTCTTTCTAACTTAACTTAATGATGAATATGCAAGGAACGTGGAAGGTGTATTTTGTCTACAGGTTAAACTCATTCTCAACTCAAGTCTCGGAAGGTATGCACGGATGTTCTTCAAGTGAATAATTATTACGCATAAATTGTTCCTTTAATCGTCTTCCATCGTTTTAAATATATATACTTTATGTATTTATCTTGGATCGCTGAGTTTCTCATAGCTCTTTGACTAATAATTGTATCTAATTAAAGTGTTAGCGTTGAAGACGCGCCGACCGAAATAGTCGCGCGCATCGTTAATGTTCCCAAGAGGGGCGCATAATTAACGCCTAGAGGGGTGCTCATTAATACTGTTTCGTTTTTCTCTTGCGAAACAGCCTACGGGAGAGAAACGATGAGAAGATTCCGATACGACACACACAAGAGCGCACGCGAGAAAAATACGCCATCTTAATAATACCATATTATACATTTTGTCAAGAAAGTTTTCTTCGGTTTGAGAAAAAAATCCGTATGAAATCCCCGAAGCGTCTTACTAAAATCTTATTCGCATTTCTTTCACTTATAATCCGGTTTCAAGTTTAAAATACTTTTCATCTTAATTATGGCTGATATAGAAATGTGTGCGGCTTTGAATACAAACGGGGAGAGAGTCAATTATGGAAAAGCTCTGTTACGAGATTTTTTTTTAATTTAATGAATACTAATTTCGAGTTTAATAACTGTTGAGAACGTTGTGAAGAAATAGTGTTGTTTTGTCGCTGTTGAAATTTTCTAATAATATATAATCCAGTATTCAATAACATTATTTCAGTTCAAGTGATTGAAACAGATTTGATGCGTCGGTCATTTGACATGGTCTCGGTGTCAATATACTTGATTCGAACCGCGGCGAGAAAAATGGAAAAATGGTTTAATGAAAATAATTAATAATAACATAACAAAAATTAGGTATTGAAACCACGAGCTATTAAAAGTTGATTTGCTAACTATCGTTCAATCCACTGATTAAAAGCTCGTAAAACTGGAAGGATGGAGCGAACGTATATATCAAGGAGAGTTCAAGGTGATGTCAAAGAAAGTGATCACATTTTTCTGATTCGACATTACCTTCTCATAACGTTCAATAATTCTTGATAACTATTGTACTATACATAAAAAACAAATGATGTCGAGGTGATCATTAGAAATTGTTTCACACTCTGCGTTCAGAATCCATTTCGTTTTTATGTTGTGTACAATGTTTTTCGTATCGCTTGTATCTGATGACTTATGAACGTCACTCCTTTAGGCTTCCATATATGAATAGTAAAAATTGTTTTGCTGACGGAAATCACCACTTAGAGGGTATAACAACGCGAAGCTAGGAAAAACTGGCGAGAGAGAAAATAATATGAGTTATAGACAGCGGTCAACCTAAAAGATAACCAAGGGAGTTATCTGAAATAAATGTTTTCTGAGTTTTTTTGTTTCTTCTTGTCTTTTCT
>OZ023326.1:23473913-23561413 GCA_964007535.1 Brachyptera risi
TCGCATTTTAATTGGTTTCAGGTTATCCGCTTTTCTATTCTGTTCACGACCTATATACATATAGCCTCATATATGTATATATATATATATCCATATATATATGAAAAAAATACTGAAATGCATCGTTTGTAATAATAGTTATAAGATAAGCTCATTCTTCCCACCTTTTTATTAGCTGGTAGTCGAAACGTATGTGTTGGAATTGGGATAAAATTGACATAAACATTGTGTGCGCTACGCTATTACAAACGATATATCTTGGAAAGTATTTGGCAAAGAGCCTGTTTCATTATCTGGTTCAGTAATTAAAGGAAAAGTATTGCGTCGCGTAACGATTTCATAATCTACCTTCCATGTAATGTTAAACAGTATATACCTATGTTCAATAACAATTCCCATTATCAACGTAGCTCCACCTTTTTGTGTACCTGGGTTTGGATAATGGCCATTAATAACTCTGAAAGTGGTTTGAATTCAAATATTTCATTTTCAATAATTTTCTTTTTCAATTGATGAGCGAACAGAAATGCATGATCAAAACCGAATCGATGGAGTTCATCGAGGAAATTACGATAGTTCTCCTCAAGTTATGATAATTATATTTATTAATGATATTATTATCAGATGAGCGATAGCGAAGACTCCATCCCACTCTTATAGAGCTTTGTCTGTTTTTTGGGGGGGAAGCACTGCAAAGACTGCATAGTTTGATTGATCGACAGAAACTTTTTTTGTACACGCAAACTTATCCAACTTAGAACTGTATAATTTTAGGAATGAGTCGGTTGGACCAATTTTGATAAATATTTTCTCAAAGTTTCTAAAAACCCCATAAGATTAGGCTGGGCAAGAAAATTTGAAAAATAAAATCTCTTCAAATAGAATAACATCTTCTTTAAATGTGTACACATAAATGATACAGATCATTACTGTTTTGTATGTAATTTGAACCAGCCGTTTTGAAGAATGAAATCAAACCAACTGTTTTCATTCATCAAATATATGGTAATAATAGCAGTATTATTAGGGTGCCAAGATTCACTGCTTTCTAGATTCGATATTTGCCCAACAATGCAGTATTTTTCATATTCGTCAAGGAGTGTAGAATACCTGAGTCGATAAAGTAGCGAAGGTGGAACTACTTTAACGACTCTTATTCAGATAACTCGCTCATCTTACAACGAATATGCTGCGTTTGCCTAGTTATAATTAATCAGATGGTGATGTTGTGAAGGTCAGCTATATAGATTACATTTTGTACAATGTACATAATATAAATATGAATGGATACAGTTCAATGATATAGGCATCTCTTCTAATACCCATTGTATAGCCACATGTTGAAGTATAAAACACTCTCATAATTAGTGAGTGTCAGAATATTCGTCAAAACTATACAAACATTTTGCAATCAATTTTGTATGTGTTTTATCTTTCCGATTCCAGTCATACATTATACGTTATAGATTCAAAGTTGAAATTTATATATTTTATATGTGTAAGGAGTATCCAGACTATTTCCCATTCTTCGGCGTATTTAGTGTCATTATTCTACAAACTAAATCAAACGAAATTGAAAGTGTATACATCTCATATTTTTGTTCCTCCGTTTACGTTCACTTCGAAATGGTATACATCATATGGGCTCTGACACTTTCGCCGTGCTTCCATTTCGTTTGCAGTTTTGGAATGAGGACTGCGAGAGCAGTGTAGCAGCGACAATTTTGAGCGTCACTTTCGCTCTTATTCCATTTTGTTATTTCGAATGTTTAATCCACAGCTCATACAGCTCATACAGCTCATACAACTCAACAGATCGACATGGAAACGTGTTATGTAACTGAGGTAAAGTGGTGGATACACTTGCAAGTCTTTGGAAGTGAGAAGTGAAAGTCGGCTCCAATACCGTCGCTGATTGGTGCACGGCGACAAAATGACCGACTCGAAAGATTCTTCAAAAGTCTTTCAGAAGTCGAGCATTGCTCTACAAGTGAGAGCAAAAAGTGCAAGCAAAACCAAAGAGTCGAACGTGATTGGTCCATTTATTTGACGTTGATTATAATACTTTCAACATTTGACTGCTATTATTGTGTTTCCTTTCTTGCTGTTTATAGGTTGGTTTGGTTAGTTTGTTAGTTAGTTTGCGGTGAGCCATTTGTACCAATAGGTGACGCCATACGAGATGCGATGGACTTGTCACTTCTCACTTCTCACTCGCGCTTTTCACTTCTCTCTCGCTCTTTACACTTGCAAAGACTTGCAAGTGTATCCACCGCTTCAATGATGTGATTGAACCATATTAAAAAAAAAACTGATTTCAAAAAGATCGATATTCATAATGTGATCGAGAATCGAAATGAGCGATCCTCATTCTGTGTGGAGAGATGTGAAGCAAAAACGATAAAAATACGGAGATGCACTGTTGATACAACATGAACAACTCAGTGTCACTTCATCTTCACAACTATGGGTTCAAAAAAAATGCCAGTTCTATTTTGCTGTTCATAAATGACTGTTATGAATTTGAAGATAACAATCAACATCAATGCCATAGTGAATATATATATAAACATATATATATATATATATATATATATATATATATATATATATATATATATATATATATATATATATGTATATATATATATATATATATATATATATATATATATATATATATATATATATGTATATATATATATATATACATATATATATATATATATATATATATATATATATATACATATATTGATTCATAATGATTCAGGAATACCAAGAACTGACTTATTTTAATATTCATATTTTATTCACAACAGCTACTCGATATTATTCCTAGATCAATATTAATTATATCCACGTTAAAAAAAAACGCTTTACAGATATATATATATATATATATATATATATATATATATATATATATACATATATATATATATGTATATATATATATATATATATATATATATATATATATATATATATATGTATATATATATATATATATATATATATATATATATATATATATATATACATATATTTATTTAATATATATATATATATATATATATATATATATATATATATATAAATATATATATAAATATGTATACATAGGCCTATATATATATATATATATATATATATATATATATATGAATATATATATATATATATATATATATATATATATATATATATATATAGATATACATATATATTACTTATATATATATATATATATATATATATATATATTTATTTATATATATATATATATATATATATATATATATATATATATATATATATATATATATATATATATATTCATTAAATATATGAAACATCATATCGTCAGTCTTGGCATTATAACGATGAAATTGAATGTGTCGTCACCTCGGATCGCAGTCGTTCAGCTAAAAACGACCGTCATGGCGTTGGCCCCGTTCAAAGACCTTATTATATAACCTACGGTTGGCCCCATTAGAAGATGCCTACACGTCACAGTCCCTTTTCTCAGGAGTGGTTTTATCGTCTTGTCGAATAATCAGCTTATTTATTCTGCAAAAGCATCGAAGAGTGAAACGTGGAACCTAATAGTAGTGTGGAGGGCTTGCGATACAAATATTGGCCCTCTGGGTATCGTAAGAATTGATGAATGCATTGTTCAATTCATTTTTTAAAAATAACGAAAAATACGTAATGTACTCGAGTATGGCTCGATTTTTTTTTTCGTCCCCGTTATGTATTATAAATTAATTGATCCTAGCTATTATATTCATATTGTATGTCGTTATATTGTTGATAATCAATTCCATAGAATCATGATTAAATTTATTGTATATTTGAAATTAAGAGATATCTCAATATATTTTTAATTTTTAGTGAAAATGTTACACACTGTTGGTATATGCATAGTGTTGATTGTTCCATTTTTCTACATTATGAGATGTGTTAAGTACACTTTATCACTCGTTTTTGCACCATAATGAATGTATTCTCTTGAATACGACTGAATCCCATTCTCTTAAACATGGTAGAAACATGTATTGAAACAATATTGGAAACTATGCCAAATATAATTCTAGCCGAATGAAATTGTAATTTCCATTCTTATGAAATTCTAATATTTAATTCTTATTCCTCTATTATTATTTCTATTTCTTCTTCTTCTTATGAGTATTTTCCGAATGCTCTGATTTTTTTTCCGGAACGGCTGGAAAATCTGATTCTGATGAAAAAATGCCAACCTTTTCTCGTGTGGTATCGGAACTAATGTCCAGTAATAGCTTGTTTGCCGCGTACAACAAATATTTTAATGTGTGAAACTCGATTTTTCCAGTAGGCCCAGGTGAAATTGAATTGTTTATAAAACTCAACTTATCACAATTTTCAACTAATTTCTGAAAATTGTTTGATGTGATTTACACACAAATTTGTAGGAAATAAGAATAGGATTTTTGCTGTACCTGTATGTTATATTTATATTTTGATTTCCACCCATCTCTTATGAAATTTGCCTCAATTTTATTATTAAAAAAATACAAGATGACTGAAATGAAAATTCTCAAAAACTTTGCAGATCTATCTGATTCAATAAAAACAGCCCCACCCTCCGTATACTGATTCATTTATTCGGCCTGGTTTTATTCTCGTTAGGTCCAACATGTTCCCACACCAAATATTACAACAATAGCAAATTTTGTAGGAATCACCACGACTCTCTGGCAGTCCATCCAATAAAACCAAACAAAAGCTCCAGGTCGTTTTGAAACGATTATCATTCTTCTTTTCGGTTATCAAAGTCATATCTGAGAGGCGCGTGTATTAACATTTAATTCTTTTGACATCTTATTCATACATTTTTATGTGTTTTAAATTTTAATAATGAAATTTTATTTGGTTTACTTCACTTTTGTGTTTTCTAACCTATATTCTACTGAAACGTTAAGTAAGGCATATGAAAGAAAGACGTCCGTCTCTCATATTGCATTAGTTCAAAGAAAGAACTGAGTCAACTTGACTGACTTTATTCAACAGACTAAATTAACATAAAATAAGAATATGCCATTCACTCGGAAACGTACATACATCATCACATAAATGTATATGATATATATATATATATATATATATATATATATATATATATATATATATATATATACACACATATATATATATATATATATATATATATATATATATATATATATATATGTATATATGTATGTGTGTGTGTCCGTTGCATGGAGAATTAATTTACAATTGGCGACTTATTATATGCAGCAATGCCATCTCGAACGTAGCAATTTTCTTAATTACGATTAGAACAAAGTTCGAAGTAAGCAAGTGTAATACGAGTTTCTTATTAGTTTCAATTCAAAAAATAATGAATTCATATAATTCTATGTTCTCTTACAAACCTCTTATGCAGATATTTTAATAAGTAGAACACACACATATATATATATATATATATATATATATATATATATATATATATATATATATATATATATATATATATATATATATATATATGACACAGGAATATATATAGGAATGTACTCTCATTAATGACTATTGCTTTACTTGAAGCAAAAAAAGTCTCCAATATTCTTCTCTCCTTATTAAATTTTCTTACTTCATTATTCATCTGTCTTCACTTTTTTTACCTTTCGTTCAATTTTCACATGGTTGAACATAGAAATGTGCCCGACGACGTTTCCGCCTGTCGAGTGGGTGTTGGGTACTTTTCAACTTGGGAAGAGTTGGGATGGGAAAGGAATGGGAGGAGAAAATATCCAAATGACAAGAGTTAAAGGGTACACTAGAATGAATTAGATTGCTTGATCAATCTTTGACGCAATGGAAAGATATTCAAGAGACCGGAGTTCGATTCTTCTCATGGTCGACAAACCTGACTTTAAGTTGCACGTGGTTCTCAGATGCTCAGGGGTGATTATTGGAATGGTTACTTTGCCACGACCAATTTCAACAGACTGAAGAGGGCCTTTTTCCTGAATAGACTAGCTATATACACAGTCTATTGAGCTATACAATGAAATGATCATAAAATATTAACATCCTCGATTGTTGAGAGAGGATCCCTTCCCCCCTCCCCTCACTTGAGCACTTACTATGTAATTTGTTCGGGATTCAGTACTACTGAACAGTACTGAACAGATAGACCCTTCACCATTATGTATAAATGATTAACCATATACTATAAGATTAAGAAACTAGGCAAACACAGCATATGCCGCCCTTGGTAGCTCGGTCAGCTGAGGCACCGCTTCAGAAACTGAAGTCACCGTGGGCGTGAATTCGAGTCCCGCATAAGGCATGGGTTTTTGTGAACGTCCTCTCACTAATCATCACTTCATACATTCATAATCACCAGCTCATTCGTACCCCCGTATAGGCTAGCTGTTGGTGGGGTCGTTGAGCAAACAATATCAAATCCTATCCGCAGCACATGCGTTGTGAGATGAGCGAGATATGTGATTTATGTGAAGTATAATCGGAAACACACACTTTGACCCATATAAAATATACTTAATTCGTCAACAATCGAATGAACTCTACACTTCTATCTCTTTGTTGAATAAATCAAGCAAACGCATCATAATATGCGTTGTAAGATGGGCGAGTTACCCGCTTGAAGTATAATCGATAACTCTACACACAATGACACGTGGAAAATATACTTCATTAAATAGCGAATCTAGAAAGTCGTGAATCTCAGCAATGGTTCTGCTATTATTTCTATCTATTTGTTGAATGAAAAACATTGAATAAATTAGTCTCTTCAAAACGGCTGAACAAAATGCATACAAAATCGTGACGATGTTCATCATTGATACGTTCACATTCAGAGAAAATTTCAATTATTTCGAAAGACTTTGAATTTTTGAACTTTCCCGCCCAGTCAAAACTTGAGGTGTTTTTAGAAACTCTGAGGTGATATTTCTAATTGTTCGATTGATATACCTCCAAAACTGTACAATTTCAAGCCACATAAGTCTAACGTGTACAGAAAAAGTTTCATGTCGATCAGTCAAACCGTGCGACCTGTGCAGTGCTTACAAAAATACAGAAGAAGAAAAAAACGGACAAAGCTCCATTAGATAGCGATGGAAGTATTTGCTATCGCTCATCCAATCATTTATATGGACTCTAGATTGTGTTTCGTTGTATAGTTGTATGTTTATCTTCAATATCACCACGCAAAGACGGCTATAAATAAAAAGACGACTGCTATTTAATCATAGATTACTTATTTGTATTATTTATAAATGGTTTTAAGATGTTGAAATTGCATCTACTGCATATTTCAGGTTTATTCATTTTCATGTAGGGCTGTTTGTGTAAGCACCTCTTTCTCCTCCTTAAGGTTTGACACCTATTTAATTTCTGACCATCTAGGTACCATCACTTTGCTAATCCACCACACAATTGAGTCACAAAAAATATAATACAATTTTTAATATATAGAACCTACGTCTTATTGTTGATGAAAAATAAATTTTAGAAAATATTTCAACTCTGCAATATATTGTCTACAAAACCTTGAATCTCTCTGTCTACTATGAATTTCAACATGAAGATTTCCATACATATGCCTATCAGTACTGCCAACTGTACAGATATCGATTAACTCTACGATGGCGTGGATAGCAAAGTCTGTTATAGATGTATGTGGGTTGGCGTGTTTACCAGACTGTTTTTATTTCAAGAGATCTTCTCGTGCGTATAAATGCATATGCATAAAATCTGGAAATTACAAAACGTTGCTCGAAGTGTGGGTATCATGTCTCACTATGTGTGAGTACTCAGTATTCATTTGTGGACAAAAAATAGATCAAAATGTGTGTGTTGAATTTTAAACAGCAACTTTTGAATATAGCTGAATTTATATTCTATTTCATCATCATTTACATTTATTGATAATATAATTAATCATTTTTGTTCTGTCACGATTATCACTGACCACCAAAGACGAAATATATACTATATACTTCGTCCATATAAATCACCATTTCCGTCGATTATGAATACATTTTTCATTCTAGTAAGCTGAATCTTTATTGTCGACCATCTTTTAGACAAACAGATCAAAAAATACATTTTTTTTCATATACAAAATAGTTGGTATTCTTTCGAACAATACATCAAATATTTTTGTATAATCAATGTTTTTATTGGAGAATTACGATTGAGACTTTCAGAATATGATAATTGTTGGATGAGCGTAATCGGAGACTCAATTTTATCGCATAGTATTTGAAAAAATGTGTTTTCTACTGTTCGAAATCCACATGTCGAACAAGAACATGTATTGTGATGAAACTTAGCAAACTTGATGCCTTATATTTCTGGGGCACAGTCGGTTTTACCACTTTTGAAAAAAAAACATTTTAAAATTTCAAGAATTCTCATTAGACTAAACCACTGGTGAAAAATAGGAAGAGAATATGTCCACGAAAAAATGAATATACTCGAGATTAATTGTGATAATTAATAAGTGATTAAAGTAAGTGATACATAAGTGATGTATTACTTATGATACATCATAAGTGATGTACACTAACATAAGTGATACACAATATTTCGAAGTTCTCTGTAATTACCGTTTTCAAAATACTGGCCTACCGTCAAAGTGAGGTGTTTGCGCTTCGGGACGTCTCACGTTGAGTTGCCGCCTGTGTAGATGAGAACCACATAAGAAAAACAGATTTTCATGACAATATCTCTAAAATCAAGGTTTAAATAGCTTTCTGGCCCGCTGCCACATAACTGTATTGCTCACCTTACAACGCGTATGCTGCTGTTTACTCAAAATGAGCACATTGCAATCGCTGTGAGTTGGTATATTTCTGAAAAATGAAGTATTAATTTTGAATTGATGAAAAAATTGGATGAAAACTGTGAATAGAATAATTTGTTGCCCAATTCTTCTTACATTCCTACAACTAATTCGAAGTTGAGGAAATCTGTTTCAAGCCAATTTCCCTCTCCGGATAAAACTGCCGATTGTTTTTTGTTATTTTCAAAACGCTACGTCAACTCTAATTTCCTGAATGAGATGGTTGAATATTGAACTGTGACATTTCATTTAAAATCATACATTCCTGAGCTGGCATAAATAACCAGTAACACAGTCAAATCATCAAAATCGATGAGAACAAACTTTATTTCAAGTAGACCACAGTTCAAGATTCCAGTTTTTCAACGCGAACATTCTCTCTGATTTAACTCTCGTTCACATTACATGAAATGCAATGACATGAGAGTACTCGGTCTTCACTGGTACTACAGAATTAGCTCAAGTGAATGCATACCCAGAGTATGATAAGAATGATATCAGATTTGAAAAGTACAGGAGTAAGAAATGTTCAAAAGATCCACTCCACATGGGATCCAAACTTTTCAATGTTTTACCATTGAATATTAAGAACAAAAAAGGAAATGATTTTAAAAATACCCTTAAAGCATTTTTAATAAATAAGTGTTTCTATTCAACAGATGACTATTTATATTCTTCACAAATCAAATGGAACAGATATGTAAGGTTTATTGAATCTTTTTTCTACCTCATCATGATGTTCTTGTATTTTATGTTCAATTTTGTACATGGTGTATTTTTTTCGTATTGTGTTATTATGACTTATCCAATATCATGTATTGATCAATTCTGGATGGAAATAAATATTATTATTATCATTATTATTATTATTATTGGTGTAGCTCAGTGGATTGAACTTTTAAAAATTGTTTACTTTTATACGGTTATTTTTCAAAAATGATTTCAACTCTTCATTTCCTGAATGGGACAGATGAACTGCTGATTGCAACTATATATTCTGTATTCCACACCCACACACACACACACACACACACACACACACACACATATATATATATATATATATATATATATATATATATATATATATATATATATATATAAATATATAAATATATATATATATATATATATATATATATATATATATATATGTATAAATATATATATATATATATATATATATATATATATATATATATATATATATATATATATATATATATACTGAGACGTGTGACCGGGTGATTGATACACTGAACCGACATTTAAGAGACCAGGGTGCGATTCCCGCTATGGGCGACCATCTTGACAGGTTTTTGTGCAGTTTCCCTCTGTCGTTCAGGTCAATACTGGGATGGATCCTTAACAACAGGTCACGACCTACTTCTCCCTACTATCCAGAAACACATGATAAAATAACCTTTCATCTCATTATCCCACCTTCTCATATATCATTCACCGAAGCCAATAGATCGTGGTCATCATTACAGTGCGTCGCCAAACCCAATATGAATAAATTTGAAATAAAAAAATATGAAAATATATATATATATATATATATATATATATATATATATATATATATATATATATATATATATATATATATATATAGCTTTGCAGGCTGCCCTCGATATCTGCCTAGAAATCACCAGAAGTCGCTAGACGGAGATCAAGCAGACCTTGATGGGGTATCAGAGGCTGAGGACGTTTAAAAACACTTCCAATTTCTGAATGAATGTTTATTTTCGTTTTATTGTTGTTATTCGAATCAATTCATATTGAATTGAGATTCTGTATGTATAAGGCGTGTTCATATTTCGAATGGTAAGGTAGTTTATATATCCTCAATATAAAATGAACACAACGAATTCAAATCGTCAAAATCAATAGAATCAATCTCAATTCCGAACAGACTACAGGTAATAAGATTCCAGTTCTTCCATTTCAAACATTTTCTATTACTAAACCCCCATTCACATCACAATCATTCTAAATACTATAATATAACAGTACTCGATCTCCTTCGGTACTACAGAATCCACTCGACTAAAACCATACCTAAAATATATTACCTTTGTCACTTGCTTCACTACCGGTAGCTCAAATAACGCGTATTTGACCCCTATCATTAGTCCCCAAACCGAACATCTGACTGTAACAGAAAAGTGTACTACCGACGTCTTTGATACAGTTCATTGCATGCTGATCGATCCTGCGTTCGCAGACGCCGAGTTTAGTAAACCGTATAAGACGTCGTTAGAGCCAACTAAGTCTCCTCTAATTCCGATAGCTTTGTCTTTGTAAAGCTACCTTACCGGGAGGGAGTATTGGGAAGGGGGAGGGGGGCGTCGAAAGCGTCGAACTTCGAACTCCATGACGGGGCGAACGAAGATGACAACGATTTATGAGATTTCAGTTAATCAGATTGGCAAGTGTAGTAAGTGGAATACTTAAGATGTCATCTTGACGCTCGCTCACGCGTGTGTGTAGCAGAGTAAATCATTGGTGAATTATTAATGGGCCTTGTTTGAAAGTAATTTGATATATAAAAGGACGGTGAGAGTCCGCCTTCACTCCCTGCTCGGAATATAGGCAATGAACAATGTCTGGAGTAGGCAGTCGAGATGGGTTCGGAAAAAGTCAAGTCGGGCGTGGGATCAAGTTCTGCGTAAGGCGTGAGTGTTTGTAAATATCATTATCATTCATCTATAATTCGGTCATTTCGACCCTCAAATAACCCAGTCATTAGTGGTGTTGTTGGATTTGAACAAATTGATGAACATAATTATGTATATACCATTATAATAAATTATAGCATGATTATAGCTCGATGGTAACATGAATACCAATAGCGAAGATATTTTTTCTCGAGCTCGAACTAACATTATTGAAAAATACGAATAAGAATTTATATCAAGGCGGAACAATATGTGATTACATCATTATTTTTTCCTTCTCCATACAGATTCCTCTTCATATTTTCTCATCATTATTATCATTAATATTGTCATCATTATCAACGTCATGACGGAAGAAATTAATATTGTTAAGAGCAAGAAGAGTAAAATAATGGTCAGCTGAGTTGAAAAAATTCTACTGACAAAAAAAATCTTGTTTTAATGTTTATTCCTTCATCATTCTATGTATTTATTCCATCCATGTCAGTAATGAAATCATTCATATTATTACTCAGATCTCAATAGTGATGTTTATCATATTAACGATTCTCTTCTCGACATCCATACCTCAGAACTAGTGTCAATTATTTTGGGAATATTTCAGTTTCCACATTCGTCTTACTTTTGTGAGAACTCATTCAACTTCTTGTTTTCCACAACTAAAACCGTGTTTTTTGTTCATTCTGATTCATTTTTGTATGTTACACGTCAAACATTTGGCTATCAATCCAACTCATGACTTTATGTCTGATTGAAAAATAAGATGTTTAATCTGAGAACAAAAATATAATTCTTGTATTGAACTTTGTATTGTTGTGATTGAGAAAATCCATGATTAATACATTCTTCATTCTAGAGAAAATAAATGTTCATCCAACAAAAACAATCGTATAGTATATCATTGATTCAATCCAATGTTTTGAAGTTTGTGCAACGATACCCTATACAATGAACAAGAAATACAGTTGATTGATTCAATGTACATCTTTACAGTATCAGTAATTTACTATCAATCACAAACCATTGTTCTATTTTTAGAAGTAAATCTATACCGTGGTAACCTCATCATTCTGATTGGTTGACCTGGATTACTTATAATTTCATCCGGGAAAACAATGGCATTTTAATTTTATCTCCCAAACTCAATCCATAAACAGAATTATGTTTATTTATTGACGAGTGGTTGCAAAATTTCCATCCGGTCAAAATCAAATTCAAATGTCAAGGTTGTTTTGGATAATTTTTTCTATCCATCTTTGTTTCTTTTTTTCTGTTTTGTATTTGTACGAACTCCACAGCTGTCACACGGTAAACCCGATCCACATCAAGCATCTGGTACATGTATTATACATCTCCCGAATAGAACCGTTCAGTTTCTGGTAACAATCGATTGGAAACATTCTCAAAAAATTGATGATGGGAATTTTTAAAACATTCATTGTGAACATTGATCAATTGACAACAAATCTTGAATCATGAGAACACATCTTATCAGAAAACATTCTCGAGTTCGGAAATGTTGAATCAAGTAAGCTGTTGTTAGACGAGCTTTAGCGAAGATTCAATTTGACATACTGAAAAAAATTGGTGTTCGTTTTGATGTTTTTTTTTTTTTTTATGTTTTTTTGTCGGTTCGCCACAGGTCAAACGGCTACAGCTATCAACTTCAAACTTTTTTTCGTCATGGTTCCTCATCTAACTAAGATCTGTGTAGTTTTGTGGCATTATCGGGTGGTAACTTTTTTTTTATGAATTTTAGAAATTTCAAAAATCCCCATTAGAATAACCCGGAGGAAAATACTTGAAAAATCAAAATTTTTCAAGACCTCTCAAATTTTCGCCGAATATAAAGGAAACTATTAAGCACATTTTGAGAGATTTTTTGCATCAATCGGATGAGAAATAACGAATAAAACGCATTTATAAAGCATTTTCCCATCAATTTAGGCTATTACGGGAACCAATTAAATCTATAGCAACAAGTGTCACCAATTAATTCAAAACGATTGAAATGAATGAAGAGGAAGGCCGTGACATAACTGATTCTCGTAAGGTTTTTGAACGTTTGGAGTGATCCAAGGTCTGTAGATGTAGATTGGGTTGACAAATTATTTTTTATTCTAGATTTCTATACCCCTAAGCTCGTCTAACAACGCGCATCCCGCGTTTTCCTAGTGGATAAAAAAATGTATGTCAATCAGCAATTTTCTCTCGCTTCAAGTCTATGGTCCAAACTTAACATATTTAGCGTTTTCCTCGTGATTGTGTCGGTTGAAACGATCACTACCTGTCCGCCACATACAATACTCCGAGGTAGAGAGCATGAATATGACAGAAAGCAGTCAAATGGGCGGCGGAGGCCATCTAAATTGCCCATTAGGACTTTCTAATCAAAATTTATTACTTATTCGTCATTATTCTCGAATCGAAATTAAATGTATTGATAATACATCAGCATCTGCATCTAAATAACATTTCAACCTGCCCATACATGACGGAGAATGGACAGTTAAAAATGGGCGACCTTATTTTTGCCCCAAAAATCTAACTGAATGACGGCTCTTTTCATAAATATAGACTCTCCACCTCGAGGTAGCTCTATAGCGTATAACTTCTGAACATGAACACTTTTGTGAACTTTCAAATTCCACATTTTTACTCATCCCATTCTGTTAGGCACAGCATTACCAAGTCTAGTTAGCCTTTATCTGACAGTTCAAACTTGTTATCACCATGGTTACCTGTGGTATTTGTTTTCACCAACTCTCAGATAAATAGTAACTGGACTAGGTAATACTGGACCTTAGAAAAACATATACAATCATTCAATATGAAAGTTCAAATTACTGTAAATTAATGTTCGGTCACACTGTTTTTTAAACTGTGAAAATGAGCATGAAGAAACAATTATCGCTTCAATTTGTTTCAAAATTTCTAAATTCTCAAAACACGGAGAATTCAATATTTTCAGTTATTTTAATGAGAAAAAAAACAAAATCGTCAGTTATCTTCTGAGTGTATCTTCAAAATTCAGACAAGGAATGTTATAATCATTATTATCTGTGAATCAGAACAGTGGCTCGAGTACAATCTGAAAATCTATCAAAATTAATTCTTCTGACATTATGCAGGAGCCACCTTACGTTGCAATCAAGAATGCATGATTACACTAAACTGTAAAACTTGTACAGAGTTTTAATTGGTCTGTCGAATGAATTAAGGTCACGACCTCTCGGCAGGTGTGCGGTAGACCTCTTCACCATGTGCCATGCACTCGTGTGGTGTGGTATGACGCCGCAGAATGCTGAACGCAAAGGCCACTGGCTGCTCATTAGCACAAAAAAGAGCTTACACATGCTAACAGGAGCTATGGCAGCAAATTACAAGTTTCGCATTCAAGCCGTTAAGAATAAGGATGGAACATAAAAGGTAGTTATGAGAATTTCGAGACCGTATAGACTTGTTACATAGTCGAGAAGATCGATAGAACAGTTTTATATATTGCTATAATTTTGAACTATAACTATACTTGGAACCAAGAGAGTTCCGAGCACGCCCCCTCCCCCCCCTCCACTTGCCATTCAATACTGCTAACGTGTGGGTGATTCGTGCCTTCTTCTTTTTTGGATGCAAGTATAACACTATTTAGCATGGCGTCTAGTATAAAAGGATCAAATTACCTCACTTCAAACTTGTAGAATATTGAGAGAACAAAAACAAAAAATTGAGAATGAATAGGGAGTATAATAATTAGGTTGAATTCAAACTTTGAGCGTATTATTCTTGGATGCATCAATTAGAGAAGGTCGTTGACAAAAGAAATAACGAACAAGAATATCACACATATTATCATATTTTATTTGTTATATTTTGGTCTCAACACCGTCATATTCTTTGTGTAGGCCTACCTGAATTATTATATGATGTTTCAGAAGTGAATTCACGTTAGGAAACGCAACTGCTTCTTTTGAAAGAGAAATGGATGCTTACACACTAGGCTGAGTTATGAATCTTTACCCAAGAATTTACTATAATTTGTCTGCAAACGACATTTGTTTGATGAAAATGAGTAGAATGAGTAACCACAACATAATATGTTTGTGTTGATGAATACACCCGGTCAAGCACTGCATATTGACATTCAATTTCTTTATGAAACTATCATTCCATATTTAGCTCTGACAGAAGTCACATGACAAATTATAGAAGGTTTAGAACAAGTCATCTTCAAAAACATGAAATGATTCATGAATTCGGAATGGAAGTTTTATAAGCCGATCATTAGAGAATTACTTATAAAAATATCCTATAATTGACTCACCAATCAATTACTACAGTTTTCTCTCCATATTTACCATCCCCAAGACCCATTCAGCTTGAAATTATTTTAAAACTATTCAAATTACATCACAGTTGTGTAGGTGGAGGTGCCAGGTCTGTGATGTAAGCATTCTTTTCTGATTCTACCGATATACATTCACAATTTGAACACTAATGAAATATTATTCGAATATTTAAACACGGGAAACACTAAATATATTAGTTCCCATATCACTAAATAAAAATACGATAATAAATAAGGATGATATGAATCCTCATATGACTGTTTACAATCTATCATATATTGTATTATGTTGGCAATTTAAGAAATGATAAATTTCAAATTTAACGTTCAGTTAGTTTGTGTACCTTTTCATTCGACATTATGTGTTCAATATGAATAATCTTTTTGGTGGAGGTGCCAGGTTGAAATTTATTGTAAATACAGCACATTTAATATTATCTCTCCATCACATTCACCGTTCAATCTCACACCTTTCATTCAAATAGATTATAATTAACGCAATGAATCTGAAATAATCGAATCTTATTTGAGTTGTTGTTCACAAAAATAGATATGTCTATCAAGCCTACCATCAATATTTTTTCGAACAATACGATGATCGATTAAATTCCTACGGTACGATATTTCCGACCACCATAACTAAAACCACTCAAAAACCACTCTGCTTTCTGATCACGTGATTCCTCCAATCAGTGACTTGGGCGCGAAAGTAGGCAATTGATCTTCTATTTCACACATTCTCTAGTTGATGATTGAGAGACAGCTGTTTGGAATGCAATCGAAGTGTCGCAACATGAATCAAAAATTCCAATCCGATAAGATATTTGTACATTTGATACGATTATCGAATAATAGAATATGCTATATTGCTACAAACTAAATTTGGAAGTTGTGATTTTAACAGATTTAGGCAAAAAACTAATTACTTGGGAAAGTAGCACTGGCTTATAAGTTATGAGAGGCAGGTTTTGAGATCATAAAGGATGACAGAGTGCACAGAAGTCAAGTGAGAATTCTAATTAAACTAAGACTCTGATATTTATAGTGAATTTATGAGAAGAACTTAATGATTACAAATAATGCATATGAATTTTACGTTCACCGGACTCTACTAAATATGGACCGACGATAATGGGTAAAATTTGTTAATTATATAATGTTTCAGAAGTGAATGCACGTTAGGAAACGCAACTGCTTCTTTCGAAAGAGAAATGGATGCTTACACATTATGCTAAGTTATGAATCTTTGCTGAAGAATTTACTATAATTTATCTGCAAACAAAACCGATACTTGGCCACAGACAAAGTTCTAGCCCAAATGAGTATATATAAGGTCCATTTCGCTGGCACCCCCAAATCGAGAAAGTCGAATTATTTTTTCGCCAGTCGTTTGTGCTTTGTTTGTGCTTGTTTGTGCTCGAAACCGCATCGTTTGTGCTCAACTCGTTCGCCCGCTAATTTGAATATAATTTGGAGGTGCCAGCGAAACGACAGCACCCCCAAATGAAAAAAATGACCTTTTTTCATGCGAATCGTTTGTGCTTCGTTTGTGCTCGTTTGTGCTCGTTTGTGCTCGAAACCGCATTGTTTGTGCTCAACTCGTACGCCCGCTAATTGGAATTTAATTTGGAGGGGGGCAGCGAAACGACAGCACCCCCAAATCAAAAAGTTGACTTTTTTTAGCCAATCGTTTGTGCTTCGTTTGTGCACGTTTGAAAACCGTATCGTTTGTGCTCAATTCGTTGGCACGCTAATCGAAGATCAATTTAGGGGTGCCAGCGAAACGACAGCACCCCCAAATCGAAAACGGATGAATTGCACCCACAAAATGAAAGAAACAGAATTATTTTTCAGCCAATCGTTTGTGCTTCATTTGTGCTTGTTTTTACTCGAAGTCGCATTGTTTGTGCTCAACTCGCTCGCCCGCTAATCAGAATTTAATTTTGGGGTGCTAATTCTAATTAATTCTGATTAGCGGGCGAACGAGTTGAGCACAAGCAATGCAGTTTTTAGCATAAACAACCACAAACAAAGCAAAACGATCAGCGAAAAAATAATTCCGTTTCTTTCATTTTGGGGGTGCAATTCATCTGTTTTTGTTTTGGGGGTGCTGTCGTTTCGCTGGCACCCCCAAATTAAATTCTAATTACCGGGCGTACGAGTTGAGCACAAACGATGCGGTTTCAAGCACAAACAAGCACAAACAAAGCACAAACGGCTGGCTAAAAAATAATTCGACTTTTTCGATTTTGGGGTACCAGCGAAATGGACCTGTATATATACGTGATTGGGGACAGTAGCACACGTAAGATATTGATAGCGGCTCTGTCTCTCTCGTCTTATTGATGAGCGTAGCGAAGTCTCCATCCCACTCTTATAGGGCTTTGTCTGTGTGTTTTTTTTTTTTTTTTGTTTTTTTTTTTGTTTGTAAGCACTCCACAGGTCGCAAGGGTTGACTGATCAACATGAAACTTTTTTTGTACACGCAAACTCATCCAACTTAGAACTGTATAGTTTTTGGGATGAATCGGTCGGATCGATTTTGAGAATCATCATCTCAAAGTTTCTGAAAACCCCATAAGATTTGGCTGAGCGGAAAATGTTGAAAAATAAAATCTCTCCAAATGGGATGAAATTTTCTCTAAATGTGTATACATGGATTTTACACATTATTACGATTTTTTAAGCAATTCTGATCAGTCGTTTTGGAGAAAAAAAATAAAACGACTGATAATATTCATAAAATATATCATAAAAATTATGACAGAATTAAGTTGTCGAGATTCACTGCTTTCTAGATTCAAGAGTTGACCAACAATGAAGTATTTTTTATATGCGTCAAGGTGTGTAGAATACCAGAGTCAATGAAGTGGCAAGAGTAGAACTTCTTTAACGACTTTTATAGCTTATTCAGATATCAAGGTGTGTAGAATACCAAAGTCGATAAAGTAGCAAGGGTAAAACTATTTCAAGGACTTTTATACCTTATTGAGATATCTCGCTCATCTTACAACGCATATTTCGCGTTTGACTAATGGTATATTCTCAAGAGTGCTGGCTCCCTTATCACACACGCTTTTAAACACACACCTTACTTGTTTTAATACATGTCCGGTATGTTGATGGGGTCATTTTCGCCAAGTAGATATAGTATATTCTACCTGACGAAAGACGTCGTAACATTGGATGATATATGTTGGTTTAGTGGTTAATGGTCGATTAGAATCAGATAGAAATTATAAACTAAAACTAGGAAAACGCGGGATGCGCGTTGTTAGACGAGCTTAGGGGTATAGAAATCTAGAATGAAAAATAATTTGTCAACCCAATCTACATCTACAGACCTTGGATCACTCCAAACGTTCAAAAACCTTACGAGAATCAGTTATGTCACGGCCTTCCTCTTCATTCATTTCAATCGTTTTGAATTAATTGGTGACACTTGTTGCTATAGATTTAATTGGTTCCCGTAATAGCCCAAATTGATGGGAAAATGCTTTATGAATGCGTTTTCTTCGTTATTTCTCATCCGATTGATGCGAAAAATCTCTCAAAATGTGCTTAATAGTTTCCTTTATATTCGGCGAAAATTTAAGAGGTCTTGAAAAATTTTGATTCTTCAAGTATTTTCCTCCGGGTTATTCTAATGGGGATTTTTGAAATTTCTAAAATTCATAAAAAAAAAAGTTACCACCCGATAATGCCACAAAACTATACAGATCTAAGTTAGATGAGGAACCATGACGAAAAAAAGTTTGAAGGTGATAGCTGTAGCCGTTTGACCTGTGGAGAACCGACAAAAAAACATAAAAACAAACAAACAAAAAAAAAACATAAAAACGAACACCAATTTTTTTCAGTATGTCAAATTGAATCCTCGCTAAAGCTCGTCTAATAAATAGATGCTCAAATTGACCACTGTGATTTTATTGTACATGTCTTTCAATATAATTAGATTAATTGCAGGGATGTAAAGATTGAAATTGATTGAAATCATTTATGTTCAGAAGCGAAACGCCAGATACTCTGATAGTGTCAAGTTACAATGGTTATTTCCAGTTTAAAAATAAAAGAGTCTGATCGTAATATTGACTCATTATTCTGTGTGTGTCCACAGAGGCAAAAGCTCGAATTGTCGGTCCCACCGACTTGTACGTGAAGACCGGAAGTGCTGTGACGCTGACATGCATCATTAACCAGGGACCACACGATTTGGGCACGGTCTTCTGGTACCGTGGCACTAGTATCGTCCACCAAGTGACGCCGCCACCACGCGACAACGAGCCACCGCCACGCGTGTACATCGAAACAAAATGGACGGACGAGCTCACGTCGCGATTACGGATCACCAAGGCTCGAACCACGGACTCTGGCAATTACACGTGTCTACCGACTATTGCTGATCCAGCCAGCGTTAATGTGCATGTAATTAATGGTAAGGTTCCTATTTAGGATTGAATTTAAATATATAGCTTGTGGCGTTAGGACGTTTTTGAAGGAGGTATAGCTCGAGTTAGATATTTGATAGAACGTTTGTATTGAAAGCAAGCAGATATAGGCAATGTCGTTCACATGTAGGGCTAGTTCGACTGATAGATTTTTGCCATATCGTGAATATTAATATTGAACAGCTTTGGGCCCAGTACTGATCCCTGGAGCACACCGGCTTCTATATGGAAATCCCAGTGAGTTATGATCGATTAAGTTGAATTAGATAAGGTGGACATTTAGATGACATCAGTTTAAAGATGAAGCTAGATCGTGTGATACTTTGTCAAAGGCTTGAATAATGTCGAGAAAGATGACGACCGCGCTCTGTTTGTGGTGAACCTTGCCACTATCTCTTCAGTGAGTCGTAATAACTGGTGTGTAGTTGTATGCTTCCTCATGAAAACAAACTGCTCATTCCTTAAGACATTTTTGCTACATATGAATTCATCCAATCTGGTGAGAATAATCCTCACAAATATTTCAGATATGCTGTTGCCGATTGATCGAAATGTGATCTCAGGATTTTGATTTTTGTTCTGGTTTCTGGAATTCCAAACTTTATGTTTTCAGTCAAGATCCTCAGCCATCAGAGTATATTGCCATCAGATAATATTCTTCTTAGATCAGTTGTGTCAAGTGTTTCGTTGGTTGGCATGTGTACTGAAATTATCCGAAGTTTCCCTTGCGACATCTTTACGATGATCGCATTGGATGCAATGAGAGTATCTTAGACCAGCTTTCAGACCTTTGTATATACCCCTAACAGCCTGCGACTTTTGAATGTGATCTACGCCACGCAACTAGTAGAAAAAATCACAGATATTGAGGTGGAGTCATGCGTCCATTTGTGCGTCATGTGTCGTGCATTTATCCACGGATAAATGATGTCAAACAACCAGCTGATTGTAAAAACTTCGAAAATTGTGGAAGCTCATCCCTCCAGCTTTGACGTGAAAAGTGTTTAGATGATTCTAGCAGTATGTTCTGTCCTGAAAAATAATTCACCCTGAATACTGTACAGCCAAGTTGTTAGAAAAGTTTTTAATGAGTTTGTTAAATATGATTAATCGTAAATAAGTATTGTTCGATCGAACAGGAAAACTATCAGATCCATGCAAATTTGCCGGGTTTCCTGCTAGTCCAATTAAATTACACTAAATGTGGTATCTTAGGTATTATGATATTTTGGAAAAGGTTATGAATAAAAAACACGACCACTTAATTCGAAAGCTTGAGTCCTCAATCTAAAAGTGATATTGGGTCAAGTTCTCACTATTATTCAGTTGTTGAATGACCTTCTTCTCTCGATGAAATAAGTATAACAATCACTGTTCGAATGACACGTGCAAAAGATGTTTCAATATAGTCGACAAACCTCATGAATGCAGTGTAGCAACTTTATTATTCTCTCATATTGATGTTTCCTCTACGATATTACTCACACAATACATCACAGCAGCTGCAATTTCGGGACACATATATGATATTCACACGTCAGTGTTATTTTTAATCAAATTTTTTCCAATTCAATATCAAATCTGAAATATCCATTTTAAGAATCTAATTTCTCAAAAAACAGAATCTATAGAGAATTCCTCAGCATTTTTTCTATGTGCGAAATATCCAATACACGTAAATCAAGTTAGTATAGTACCAACGAACCTGTTCTCTCCTCTTCCTCCTCCACTCCCCGCTCAATGTCTATGTTCGTGTTTCCATTGTGAAGAGATTACCGTGGATCGTGATTCATTTGGAAATGTGGATGTTGGTATAGAGCCTCCTCTGGAAATTCTGTGGGAGTGAAGGAGAAGCCAGCTGAATGCGGGTATATATGAATTTAAATATATATATATATATATATATATATATATATATATATATATATATATATATATATATATATATGTATATGTATGTATATTTATATATATATATATATATATATATATATATATATATATATATATATGTATATATATATATATATATATATATATATTCATATACATATATATATATATATATATATATATATATATATATATATATATATATATATATATATATATATATATAAATATATATATATATATATATATATATATATATATATATATGTATATATATATATATATATATATATATATATATATATTTATGTATATATATATAAATATATATATATATATATATATATATATATATATATATATATATATATATTTATGTATATATATATGTATATATATATATATATATATATATATACATATATATATATATATATATATATATATATATATATATAAAACGAGAATAACGCAATAGTCCGAGGCTGGACATGGTTGGCGGTAACGCCATCGCTTGCTCAGTGGACAAACGACTATGGTTTTCCGGAAGCTGCCCACCGGGTCATCGGAGAGAACACCGACGGATCGCTAGTTGACATCGTTCATGGATATATGTGTATATATATATATGCATGTGTATATATCTCCCTATATCTCTACCTATATATAATACATCTCTCCTAGATTTAATTCTTGGATACGATCTAATGTCAAGATATTTATGATGAAATGGTCATGTCATTAGAGATAGATCTCGACCGGGACTCGAACCCGGGAGACCTTCTGCTCTGGATCTAGTCTGGATTTACAAACTGAGCTAAACTTGACCATCCTCAAAGTGGCGATACTTCACCAGGCTAGCTCTATACGGTGCTAATTCAAGAGAGCTCCTCCTGATTGGAAATCAGAAGGTCCCTGGTTCGAGTCCCGGTTGAGTTGTATCGTATATGACTTTGCAATAACATCCTGAATATATATATATATATATATATATATATATATTATTGTTTTGAAACTTTCACGACCTATGTTTATGATATTATTATTCTTTCTTCAGGGTATTTCCATCGTAAATAGAAAGAAAAGACCTTTTATCATTCATGATAAATATGTATCTTATGTGAGATGTGTATTTTAATACACAACGGAAATACCCTGGAAGAGAATGGTGATATTATTTTATATATATATCTATAAATATATATATATATATATATATATATATATATATATATATATATATATATATATATATATATATTTATATAAATATATATATAAATATATATATATATATATATTTATATAAATATATATATATATATATATATATATATATATATATATATATATATTTATGTATATATATATATATATATATATATATATATATATATATATATATATATATATTGATATATATATATATATATATATATATATATATATATATATATATATATATACGAACGGTGTAATTGGGTTTAACGACGCACCATAATAGTAACCAAGGTATATCGGCGTCAGATGAATGATTGATGAGATGATGGGATGATGAGATGAAGGTATCTTATAGATATTGGGACTGATAGTGGGAACGACGTGGTCGTGGTCTGTATTGTACGAACCATCCCTGTGTAGACTACAGATATATATTAGTTGAACCCCGAAGAGTAAGTATCTCTCCGATCAAAATCCTGTCGTTTGAGATTTTGATCATTTAATGAAACCGTGCTGAACAACTATAACCTAATAATTTGTTTCATATACACGGTGGCACTTATGAGGGGAAAGAGGACGGAGACATAAGATCATGATTTATTACAGTTGGCTTTGATAATAATAATTAAATACATGTCTGTTCAAAAACTACATTAATTTCCATATTCAGCACGGAATGGCTTATGTGGAGACAATGCCAATGTCTCTCTTATACAGTTTGTGATCGGAGTATCGTTGTAAATTTCTGAGCCAGCTGAAATTAAGGTTAAATTGCTATTCAAGTTGTCTTATGTTTCAGCATATTTTATTGTTTACTTTAATGATAATCCCACCCTAACATCCTTGTTCCATGTGGTAGATAGCGGTACCGTTGTTAGATTGAAGAGTTAGATATATTAATTACATCTCTTCCTCAGAAATTACATTATTGCATATTACGTCAGTGACATATGCCATTGGGTTGTTAAAAAACGCATATATATTATATATTCATATAATTGGAGTTCTTTACGTATGAATATGAGTGGTGTGGTGCTTATATGTGAGTCATTTGTACATGAAATGAGAATTCCGGTTCATCAAGAAGATACCACACACAGTTCATTAAAAACAATCGAACCAAGAAATAGGCAAATGAAAACTAATATACTACCATCGATAAGCTGTGACAACTTTCGATAATCGAGAATTGTAGGTTCATACATATGAATACATATATAGATAATATATATAATCATATATATATATATATATATATATATATATATATATATATATATATATATATATATATATATGTGAACATTTCCATCATATTTATCGCGTGTTTGGACTTTGTAATGAATAACTTTTTTATGGAATTGAAAAAAATGTAATAAAGCTCTCAAATTCTCAGTGTGTCACTGGCTTCACTGACCAGCTGCTTCAAAAATTTCAGATAAGACGGGTGTTGGTTCGAGTCCCGCATTAGACATAACGTATACGTCGAAATAACCCAGCTGTCAGAGGGGAGCTTAGCAAATATAATAATCGCTGTTGATTTCACCATCTGGAAAAGAGTCAGCAAATCTAATCGCTGGTGTTATTTGATAATCGAGACTGTCGATCAGGTTCACCAACATGAATCAATTGAAATAATTAATTATCTCAATCATTCACCCACTATCACAAGAACCTACGATACGTTACGAAGATATGTTCATGCTATGTAGGTATATGATATGCATTGTTTCTTCTGTTGTTGTTTATTTTCTTGTTCGATCATTAATTTTTTCAAAAACAGATCTCTTAATAGCTTGAAACAACTGCATGATTCGAGTGTTTGCGATAATAATCCGTTCCATTCTCCCGGGCTGATATTGGAAAATGAAGAAGGTTGTGTGATGTTGATGGACCAAATTTTGCGTTCTGACGGATGTTGTGATTATAAAGTTCAGGAGTAGAAGAGAGTTTGTTGTATAAATATTCTGCGGACGTATCGTCAATTTAATGGGTAAGCGAAGAGAAGACTCGATTTTACCGTTCTTGAAAACAATGGAATAATGATCTTAATGAACACATTTTCTTTCTCGCTCCACAGGTCAAACGAAAGTACGAATTCAGTTGAAACTTGGCAATCAGATGTGTCATCTCCCAACCTACTACTGTATAGTTTTGAGACGCAGTCATTTTTACCACTTTTGATAATATATAATCTGACATTTTCAATATCCCTTAAGAATAAACCAGAAATAAATAAAGAATAAAAAATAATAAACAAAATGAAAAAATTCGATTAAAATACATATTCACTGGATTTGAATAGACTCTTGAGGAGACTTTCAAAATTTCAGAATAATTCCTCTCAAGAGAGGTCTAACCGATTGCAAATCAAAATAATAGTCCTACAGTATCGAGTTGGATGGTATACAAGCATGCAAAGTGTCATCAAAAGCTGTACCCTCGTTTGACCTGTTTAGAGCGCAAACATAATGGAAAAAACACATGTTTGATTCTTCGAGTAGGTACCGACCGTCTAAATACTTCGCTTCGCTCATCCAATTGAGATACCTATTAGAAAAAGCAATAGGTATATAACCAATTAAGGCCCGGTATTACCAAGTCTAGTTGGACTTTATCTGTCAGTTCAAACTTGTTATCACCATGGTTACCTATGGTATTTGTTTTCACCAACTCTCAGATAAATACTAACTGGTCTTGGTAATACTGGGCCTAAATCATAAGACGATTGATATGAGCAATGAATAAAACAAGAAGGCAGTGACTTGTTGCACACTCAAGGTGTATGTTATATGTTCCTATCACATTTCATATAACATATGCCAACCAATATACATACATGCGCATTTGTTTAGTTTTTAGTTTTTCAGTTTTT
Organism: Brachyptera risi; assembly: GCA_964007535.1. Taxonomy (NCBI): domain Eukaryota; kingdom Metazoa; phylum Arthropoda; class Insecta; order Plecoptera; family Taeniopterygidae; genus Brachyptera; species Brachyptera risi. The sequence goes on from OZ023326.1 coordinate 23,500,264, forward strand.
AGTTTTTTTAGTTTTTAGTTTTAGTTTTTTTAGTTTTTTTAGTTTTAGTTTTTTAGTTTGCGATTTTGAGTAATCTCTGATTCGACATAGTTAACTCACCAAGTTCGATTAGCTTCGAAGAAATTTATTGCTTGCAAGTAACGCTTAACAAGCGCTAAATGACCACGCTGTCGATGCGCCTTAAAACCCAAATATTCAATCATTCAGGAACGCTTAACACAAATCTTATACACGAATTTTGAACTCTGCCACCTGTTCAGAAAACCTGCAGTGACTCAATTGAATGAATGAATATTAGGGTTTTAAAAGGCGCATCGACAGCGAAGTCATTCAACGCACGAATCAATTAAACATGGAAATAAACATGAATAAGCCATACTTCAATCATAATTTTCAAATTTAGCCATGAAAACGCCTTGTCAATATCAGATGAGATGGTGCGTACAGGATATTACATTCATTAATTTGGAACCAGGTGGAAAATTTCATCACTCATTTTCATCATCTTTATATTTTTAACAAAAAAAGAAAAACAAAATAATGATTAATTTTTTTCTAATCGAGCGTGAGTAATATCTTCCTTAGAGTCAGTAAATTAAACTTGTGTTTCTCAAACTACGTTCAAATTATCTCTGATTAAAATATCTAGATTTCTGTTCCGTTATAGAATGCGTACAAGAAAACCGATACTATAATGTAGTGTAGGGGATTTTAAACCAAAGAGCTCGGAATTGTTTAATGTGTTACATGTTTCTCCTCTACTTGGGTGATCTCATTCTACATTGAATGTATGTATGTATATAGATAGAACGCATGCGTGTGCATAGGCCTATATATATTTAATGAAACTTTCAATTGTGTCCTTTCACTCCGTACAACATATATCTATATATGAGAGTAAAGAAATCTTTCAGATCTTTAAAAGAGAGCTTTCTGAACTTCTTTGGTATACCCTCGTTCAATACCTTACTGTTGTGTCTTTTTAAAAAGATCACTGAGACGACTGTGTGTTCAATAAGATGTCGTAGTGCAGAAGGGTATAGTAAAGAGGTTATGGAAGGAGGTAAGGGGGGGGGGGGATTGAAGAGTGGAAAGGAGAGGCTAGAGGTCAACGGTGGGAAATTGGACGACCCGAGCGCTTCGTATTATCTTGTCCAGGCATTCACACTTTACGAAACTGCCCTCCAGCAATCGGCTCTATCATCGATATCGACTTGGAGACTTCACATTCAGTAGAATGTCATTTATTATATATTCCTCTTCCACGCTGATAAATCTTCATAAACTTGAGAAGCAAGGGCGTATGGCAAATTGGAAGGTTATACGCGGAAAATTAACAATAATAGGCATGTAAATGTGTTCAGGAGCGAATCTGGCCACCCTCTAGACTGCGACGTGACTCGTCCGTCGTTGCCGCTCTCCTGCATTAAACATGACGGTAGAGCGTCGTTGAATTAGGTCCATTGAAGACGTGCCAACTATATTTGTATCCACGAAAGAAGATGGCGAGTAGCACCCGTGCGTCAGTTACGTGGAATAGGGGAGACGGTCGATCGAAACCTTCTACTTTCGATACCCAGCGTTCGAATCCTGCGGAGGCTCTGACTAGCTGTATGTGCGTCTGAATTGCCAACTTTAAAACAACGACAGAGTGGCTAGTTTGTTTAATAAATTATTGATTGTTCTTTTGATTCATGTGTGGAACAATGGGTGGATATAGTTCGATGAGTTCGCTGACCCGATTGACCGCCATTCCCCCTCCCCCCTTCCCAAATATAGTCAATAGACATGCATCAACAGTCGTTAATTTTAATTCACCGACAAACATGCATGATATCAAATATTTATAATATGTACCGTATATACGGTATATATATGTATATATATATATATATATATATATATATATATATATATATATATATATATATATATATATATATATATATATATATATATGTATATGCATATATAAATACATATATATATATATATATATATATATATATATATATATATATATATATATATATATATATATATATGTGTGTCATTATATATATATATATATATATATATATATATATATATATATATTACCACTGTACTAAAAATCAACTGTCCCAATTAAGACTCGACTATCCTAAAAACTAACTGACCTAAACTTCTATTTCTTGAACAACCTGTGTACAGAAATGAAAGTGATGGATTTGGCTTCTTCCCTCCACAAATTGTTGACACTCATCAGATGTCTCAAAGATTTTTAAGTGATGTTTTATGTTAGGTGAATAAGGTTTGTGACGGAAGAAATTTCTGGAGGGGAGGAGCCAAATATCCAACTTCAACTTCTGTACAGGTTGTTCAAGAATTAGAAGTTTAGGTCAGTTGGTTTTTACTTTTTAGTACTGTTGATTTTTAGGGCAGTTAGTTATTGGAACAGTCGAGCTCTAGGACAGTTGTTGTCAGTACAGTTGATATCTTCTCCCAACAGCAGACCAGCACTTTTACTAGCGAATATCGTGACAGAACTACCAACAATGAAAGATTTTGAATACGTGTGATTGTTGTTATTTGCGCGTGATTCTTTTGTAGGCCTACTTCTGTCCACATAAGTTCTTCTTTTCAGCGTACCTAAAAATGTTACGATCGAATTCAAGGCCCCCATTACTCCATAAGAGAAGGGGTGATAATTGTAAGTTTATGAGTGCCATTTTGGTACCAACTACTGTAAGCTGACCTGTAATAGCTGCAGTTACACTGCTGTAGTGAACTGAAGAAATGAAAAATGCGAGTAGGTCATATGACAGCCATCATCATCACCCCAAAATGCCACCAAAATGACAGCCTCGAATTTGCAATATGTATGACTTGAACCAAAAGTAAGCGTATGTTTCTGTTCTTTTTGTACTTGCTGAATCCTAGGCAATATCACAAGGTTGACTGGTTTGGTCAGGTAGTAAAGATACTTCTACTATTGGTTCATGCTCTTTTACATCAGCGCTGTTGCCTCCTCTAGAACTACTTCCATATTTCAATCTCTCGGGTCGAATTATAAATATACCACTAAAAATTCAGCTGGTCCTATACCACGACTGTCACTAGAAATAACTTGTATTGCATGACTCCAAAAGACTAGCAATTTGATTGGTGTGTGGTAAGAACTAAAAGAATTGGAAGAACTGAATACCATAACAAAACAAGATATAATAACAATGTCACGGTATATTAGACTGCAAAAAAACTTCAGATATTTAAACTTCATAAGCACAGGTGCTAGGATTTTGTGTTAACAACTAGAAATATACGAAGATTCCCTCTGTTTTGAGCACAAAATCCCAGCACTGCTTTTAAAGTGGGCTATGAAAGTCACCAACATATTGCAGTCTAAGAGACCGGCTTTGTCAGTATCGTGCGTTGCCACGGTATTGGGTAGCCTAGTAAATGATATCCAATCAAAGTTCCAGTCTCTTGGATATAGGGCGTTACTCCAAGTGAAAGTCGTTGTGAAGGTCCAAAGATCTTAGTGTTTTAAGTTTCGTTTGTTGGTTCCAGGAGAACACCCAGCCGCAATGCAGCATGGCAACAAGAATTCAGCAAGCGTCTCGCTCTCTCTACACATCTTTGTATACAGCTTCACAGTATTCCTAATAAAACGAATGAGATGAAAAACTTAAAGAGAGATAGATACATTTCTGTGGGATGGAACTATTTCCTCGTCCCGACACCTCTCCTATATTATAGGTGACTAAATAGAACAGACTGTCGTGCATGGTTACAGCATTATGACGTCACGTGTTTGTGTTTTTAACCCATCAAGTTCTACCAACATAACAGCACAAAAGATGAGAAGAAAAGAGGAAGAACCCCAGTTATAAAGGTGGCTTTTTATATAGGTAAAATGATTTCTGAGTGTATGCCAATGAAGAACTGAGTTGAAAATGTGAAATGTATGTTATGAAAAAAATATGTGTGATTGAATATTGTACATAATAATTATTACATTAGGTCGGAATAAGCAGTGGGCTGAGCCCATAATATATCCCTTCATTTAGTTGCAATCTTTGTGACCATTAAGAACATTAAATTTTGAAAATAAATGTGGTATGTAACTTATTTGTACAAAAACATATTATTTCAACTCTTGTTTCAATGAATAAAAAGGAATTAAAATACTCTTGTATTTCTTACAACTTTCCATGTATCTCCTAGCTACCTGTTCCCATATTGATAGATCATATCAAGGTCGATGAAGAAGCAGAATATTGAACTGCTATATCGACTCTGATGTTATTCAAACTGTAAAGTAGAGGAAGGTGAAAAAATGATAAATAAATACAAATCATTGACTAGATGTTTCGAGAATTTAACTATCCATATCTGTATTACCGTAATTTACAAATTCCTTGTTCACAAAGTTAAGGTACTTGTATACCTTCAAATGCGCTTCCCTTCTTTTTTTTGAATCAATTTATTTGTTTCGTCTATTTTTCAAACATGCAAACCTCTTTCAAATCTGATACATGTTTTTTTTTTTATAAATAATGAGTATCACTTGGGAACAGGTTCGAGTGCCCAATTCCATTACTCCTCATATGAGAAATGAAATAGTGTTTCAAAGTAGCCTCAACTTCAAATCTGCTTATATAATAATTTTGATTTACTACACTTTCATAAACTTGTAGCAATAATTTATGTACTTAATATTGAGTTAGGAGGCCGATTTTTGTTGTTGTTGAATTCCTTGATTACAAGAGCATGATAATATGAAGTACAATTTCAATCAATCTTTGTGATGGGTGATTTTTAATTTATCATCTTAAATTGTTTTCGCTGAAAATTAACAAGAAAAAAATACAAAAAATGTAAATATTAAAATAGAATACTTCTAGTGGTCACAGTACTGAAGTCCTTCATACTTTTACTCTGTGATATATTGCGAACAAAATGAGACTAAAATTAGCATCCTATTGTTGATGGAAACTGAGGTTTCTTGTTTCAAGTTTTGTCCGTTCTCAACAATTAAAATTTTAATCATTCAACAACAAAAATAATGCAACGATATAAAAAAATATATATATGTGTGTACATCTAATTGAATTGAGACGAACGTGAATCAAACGAAAAAAGTGTGGAAATATCGAAAGCATAGATTTTTCAGTGCAAGGTATACAAATAAGTAAATAATAAATGAGGTATTAAATAAGTAACTGGTACGTACTAAGTAGGCTACTTGGTAAATGAGTACCGGTACTAAGTATAGGCGTATTCGTAAACTAGGGCAAACCACGGCCAAAATATTCTGTTGAATTCCGAATTTTCATTCAAAAACCTTCCATTTTGAATGAAATATTGATACACATGCAGGATCAAGTGTTTTGATTTCAAGCATGCATTCTCCTTGTCCATCGTAGAAAAATATCAACCATGCATTCAACAGGTGAGTGAAGTATGAAACATATTTTCATCCTTGTAACCGAGAATGTTCGACAGTGAAAGTCCAGGGAACAAGAAAAATGAGGTGAACAAAATATGTGGCTTTCAGTCGTTTCAACAGGTATAGAATCATTTGCAGTCACAAAACTAATTTTTCAGTATAGTACAGTTATTTTATTGGATCAGAATAATCTTTCCGAATCATTAATTGATGAAATAGTTGAGCTCCAACAATCCCACGTATCTGCCCACATTATGTATGATCATTTGTAGGCCTATACATCACACATAAGACATCGATGATAAACAAATGAATGACACAAATGAGATGAAGAATGTCCAAGTCAATTGAGCCTTATTCATAATTTTCTCTCGTATCCTCTTAAAAGTGAACTACAGTTCACTTTTAAGAGGCCTCTTTACATCTTGCCTACCGGCTTGATTGCAGACGTTCGGGGCCCAAGTTGGCAACGGAAAACAAATCATCGTATTAACTTACAGTTTTCGGTTAGATCATCACTAGTATTCAATACGTGCTCGAACGGAAAGCTTTAGCTCGTGGTATGTTTTCAACCCTTTCAAAATAATTGTCAAAAATCAACATGTTTCTACCTGTTTCTCATTGTTTTTACGAACTTATCAGAGTAATATAATATGGAATTAGGATTTTTACTAAACGTAGAGGCACAGATATACTCACTGCTGTTTTATTGCAAAAAGAATTAGACTGATTGGTCCTACCGTTTACCCACCATGTGTTGAGAGCTGAAGGCCTGTATTGACCCTTTTTGTCCTATTTTGTTCGCTCCCTGCAGGTTTTACTCATTGGCTGTGAGATGTAAAGTAGCCTCTTAATTGCACCTTCTTGTACATTGTACAAGTAAAGGTTAGCATGGAGTTAGAAATAACCCACAAACAATTGAACTATTACATACTACTACTATTAAATTCATATGTATTAAAACTAGCTCAAATATATTGATTGAATGGTTGAAATGTAACTACACAAAAATATACAAAAAAAATGTTGGAGTGTAATTGACCATGTAAATAGTAAGAAATGCCAATAAAGATATTTACTACTACTACATAGACAGCAAGTAAACTATATCTACGGCTTAAAAAACAATTTCAAAATCAGACTAATTGAGTTAAGATCAGTTGAAGATCAGAGTGAAGATGAAGTTTCATTTCATTGTCATTATTACTACTACCTGTATTTACAAATATCTAAAAAGAACAGTTTAAAATATTCCTACCGCCTTCAACCATATACCATTCGTTCACACAATACTCGAAGATCTAATAATTCAACTGAATGTGGAATAAATAATCCTAATTACTTTGGCTTCATTCTGAATAACGATTAGCGATTGATAATCATCAAATCATTGAAACCTCCTGCTGTAAAGAAATATTTTTGAAAAAAATACACTCAACAATGACCTAAGAAAATGCTTTTATTCTGAGTAGGCTTCGTGCTGATGCACAATTCGACCTTTTATACACAACAATGTACACTTTACTGCCCAATATACCTGTGCAAGCTCTGACTATTTCCTAGGCAGTATTCATACTAATTCGCCTGTAAAAGTTGCAGTACGCCTCTAGCGGAGAATTTGAGAACCCGCGAAAAGTAGTAGCCAGTAAGCACGTGTATATGATATTACATTGAAATGACTACGTTTTGCCTCAAAAGTGTTGCGATAAGAAGGGGTTTTGTTTGCTTCCCACAATGTTTTTAACTGTGGAAATGTGTGTAGGCCTCATGCTTGCATTTTGAGGATTCTCTCGATATGCAGGTTAACTTGAACTGTTATATGATCGTCACTTATGTTTCAAATATTCTGAATGGAGTGCGGGTCTTCTAACATTACCGATATACACGTATGTAAATGCGGAACTTGGTTGCTCTCCAACAAGCAATGAATAATAATAAATTGATAATGCAATCAATGCGCAACTTTATTTCCTTTGTATACTATATATAGTTGGGATTGTTATTCGACATTAATAGATTAGTTGACGGCATGTGGTAATCGTCGTTGTTTCTAGTGAGGTGGCTGTGGATTTGATTGTTTTGAATGAGATTTGAATTTTTTTAGTGTACTGTTAGGATCGAATGGAAAATGTATATGCTTGTCACAGTGAGTAGTTGAAGTTCTTTGAATAATGGTTTGCAAGATGTTCTTCTTTGGGCTCCTAACATAATTCGTACAGCTCTCTTCTGTACAGTGAAAAGTCTAGACACTTTTGGAGATCCCCTCAAAATTTAACTCCATACGAGAGGTGAGATATCAAATTGTATAGATCTAGGCGGCCGATCAATGAGTCACGTTTGATCAATAATACACCTACAACCTGTGGAGCGGATACAATTGAAAAAATACAAAATAAAGCAATGAACAAATGCTCAGAGGAAGTGTCATATATAGAGTCTCGTGGAGGTTTTTGCTAAAGCTCAAGTAATTAAGTACGACTTGTAACGTTTTACTCGGATAGTTTGTAGAGTAGGCTACTTAACACGTCGTCATAGTTTCAAGGCGGGTCAGCTCAAACAGACCTTTGACCTCTGGCTATAAACAGTTAACTGGCTTCGACAAACACCTAGGTCAGCCATTATCACGGTGCAACAGCTGACCACGCGCTACAAGTACACGTTGTTGACCGGTATTTCAATATGGTTCGTTAAAAGTAGTTGATCAACTGTTAGCGTGCTATCTCCCTTAATTAGGACACATGTTTTATAGTTCACTGTTTCATCAATCGATAAGTGTGATGGATCTTTAATGAGCTATTGAAATATACTGCGCCTATATACGCGAGCCATGATGACGTCTTCAAATTTCCAGGTAGGTTTCAAATTATTATACTATAGATGAGCAAAGCGGAGACTCAATTTCACGATACTTGAACAAAAAAAACGAAAGTATTGTTGTTGTTATTGTTTGCGCTCCACAGGTCAAACGGAATTTGGAAAATCATGAAACTTGGCATAGGCCTAAATATGTCCTCTACTCCTCGATCGATAGGCCTACTATTGTTTTGAGGCGCAATCAGTTGAACCACTTGTGAGAAAAATCATTCTGGCATTTTTAAAATCCCCATATAAGGATAATCCAGAGGAGAGAATATGGAAAAATGTTTACTCTGTATGAATCAAAAAATCGACGGAATTTAAGCACACAAATGGTAGGGGCTTTCACGTCCGTGTAGTTGACCCCTAACGTACATGTCAGAATATGGAAATATTATCTTACCATTCGTTAGTGCTATGTTAGTGTCCGTTAGTGCCGTGAACAGTTTCGTTAGTGCCGCTTTTGTTTCGTCGTAATAACGCGCTGTCCATGTGAGGGGCCAACTTCACGCCAGCCCCTCGCATATCTCCAATCTTGACAATTTTAACGCCATTCGTTAGTGCTGCGTTAGTTCCCGTTAGTGCCGTAAAAAATTTAGTTAGTGCCGTAAAAAAATTGTTAGTGCCGCCTTGGTTTCACCGTTATAACGCGTTGTCCATGTGAGGGGCTGACGTGAAGTTGGCTGCTCACGTGGACAACGCGTTATAACGGCGAAACAAAGTGGCACTAACGAAAAAATTTACGGCACTAACGGGCACTAACGCAGAACTAACGAATGTCGTTGGAATTTTCAAGATCGGAGGTATGTGAGGGGCTGGCGTGAAGTTGGCCCCTCACACATTAACAACGCGTCGTAGCGGAGAAACCGAAGCGGTACTAACGATTTTTTCAAGGCACTAACGGGCATTTACGCAGCACTAACGAATGCCGTTGGAATTTTCAAGATCGGAGATATGTGAGGGGCTGGCGTGAAGTTAGCTCCTCACATTGACAACGCGTTGTAGTGGCGAAACCGAAGCACCACTAACGATTTTTTCACGGCACTAACGGGCACTAACGCATCACTAATGAATGCCGTTGGAATTTTCAAGGTCAGAGATATGTGAGGGGCTGGCATGAAGTTGGGCCCTCACATTGACAACGCGTCGTAGCGGTGAAACCGAAGCGGTACCAACGATTTTTTACGGCACTAACGAGCACTAACGTAACACTAACGTATACCGTTGGAATTTTCAAGATCAGAGATATGTGAGGGGCTGGTTATGAAAATTGAATTCGTCATGACGGCAAAACTAAAGCGACACCAACGAAAATTTTGACGGCACTAACGGCATTCGTAGCACTAATGAATGTCGTTGAAATTTTCAAGTTCGGAGATATGTAAAGGGCTGGCGTGAAGTTGGCCTCTCACATGGACAACACATGGCTTTGGCGAAACCAAAGCGGCACTAACGAAAATTTTCACAGCACTAACGGGCACTAACGTAGCACTAACGAATGGAATAATAATATTCCCATATTCTGACATGTGAGGAGCCAACTTCACGGATGTGGGGCTTCCACATTATTCTCAAGTTTTACACAAATCGGATATGCATTTCTAAAGATAAAAATAGTAGGCTATGTATTATTTTTTACATCAATTAAAAATTTAAAACTATGGTATTGAGAAAAGATATTGAAATATGATCTACAGTTTTAAACCAATCAGATAGTGAAACGACCAAAGTTATCAGTGAGTCAGGTAGGCAGTCATGCTGGCCTTCAATGAACGCGATTTCCTTTTCGGTTTCGCAAGGCGGTGGACTTGAGACGAGCTCAACAATCAGAAACAGCATAACTTTCGTCACTGATTGGTCGTTTTATCATCAAGGTGGCTTAAAAAACCGCTTAGCGAATTCGCAATCCGATAACGCAGGTATGGAAGCCCAGCATGAGTGAATGTATTGCAAATTAATGTATGTAGGGCATCATTACCATGTTTTCCAATACATTCACATGAATTCTCGCTCACTCTACATCGCATGATGCCGCGATTTTCTAGTAATTATTGTTTATATCAGAACGAAAAATCTGCTCCGCACAGTCATTCAACAAAGCGGGATCCGACTCCCGCCAATCTCATACAGCTTATAGGCCCTACAGATAATCATCACTGTTAAAAAACGTGTGAAAATAATCTTTTCAATCTATATATTCGGATGGGAATGAGATTTATATAAATTATTATTGTTTTACATAACGTTCCAAACTTTTTAATGTAGGTCTATGTGAGATTGGATTCTAGTTGAACAACAGATCATCGGTGTTGATTTTTTCTTAAACATCCAAATTTCGAAGATTACTCATTCGTTGTTTCTGAATGCTGAGGTCGAAACATAATGAGACCGTTTAAAAATGGCAACAATTGCTTGTTTCATGACGTTTCGTCATAAAACGTTAACATATATTCTAGATTTTCTACTGCTGAATATTTTTCTTAAAAAACTTTTGTAGGTTTTATGTATTTTTTAAAGTTGCCAAACCAAGTAATAAATAGTGTATTCTACCTAAGACCAGATAAACCCTAAATAACTCATCTTTTTTGTGAAAGTTTCGTCGCGTTCGGTGCAGTAGTTAGGTTATGTTATAGCTTTTAATGGGATAGTTAGTTAACTGATCAACACTCGTGTCAAAAACAGATAGGCCTACAGTGTGTGCCCACGAAGATTTCTGTGATATTCAACCTTCAGCATTTGCCCAAGCCTGTCAGTCCTCAGTATAAGTACCATAAAATAATGAAGGATGCTGAAGGAGCCCGCGTATTGTAAGGTGTGCTGTCAAGTCACCAGAGTGTAGCACTCACTGAAGTCGATAAGGCTTTCCCCAGCTTTTCCGATCGAGCCATTGTGAACTTAATAATAAGCACGGCCAAAGAGTTCACCAACAACAGCAGAAATATCTTGCAGAATTCTATAGTATACGTGATAAGCTCTTTGTATTCATTGTTACAAATCTATTCCTCATTGTTGTTCATGATTATTCCGGTTGTACTCTCCACTATTCGTTCCAAGGTAAGTTTCAAGTGTACGTAAGTATGTAATTATATAGCCAAAGTTATTATATAAATATGTTATGTAACCACCTAGGCCTACTTAAAATAATGTTTATTCTTTGCATTATTTATCATTATTACGAACGAAAAATATGACAGTTGGCCTTTAGACCTTTGTGAAACACAGTTAAGATGGATTGGTAGGCCTATAAGAAGGGTTACGAAACAATATAACAAAATGGCTTACAACAATAATTCTTAGGCCAAGGCATAGGCCTATACATGCCTACTCTGGTTATGCTCAAGCATAATTATAGCCTAATCTTTGTTAGACCTATAGGCTACCACTTGGGAGGGTTAAATTCTCCTATAGAATACCAACTTCACCTGCTTGCATAGCATAACATCATAGAATAAAGAAATATTTCTATTATTTTCATCGAATAGGCCTACTTCGTCATTCTAAGGTAACACTCTAAGCGGGGGTTGAATTTTTAGCCAAGATCATTAAATTTCTGATCTCATAATGTCCTCATGATACAAACTCAATGCCACTGCCCAAACGGCAAAATCTACACATTTTTCGGAGCGCCTGAAGAGCGTATGTCGGAATAATGTCAACACATTTTACAATCATCCATCAAGTACCCCGAAGCCCATGTCACACGACCGAGTCGACTTTATTCCGGTATACGCTCTTCAGCACTCTCATTTTTTTCTCCTTGTCAGAATAAAGGACCATATAGGTATCAACCAGAGATATAGAATAGTTGACCAGTTGCGACTAACTTTGGGTTTCGACCAGGTAAATCACATTATTTGAGCGAAAACGTAATAATTATGTAGACACATTTTGTAAACATCCATGAATAATAACCCAGCTAAAAATGAATAATAATAATTATATTCCAATCATGTCAAATATTATTATATATAACAAACTATAATAATAAAGAAATGTAATAATCAACATAGTATAACTACAATCATTTATATTCTGAAATGGATTTAGGCCTGAATTTTGTATTGTTTTAATTGTTGACCAGTCCAATAATTAAGACATTTAATTAACTGTGATGAATAATACTAACTGTGATGACTATATTATTGTTATTTTCATTATTAATCATCAATGAATGAGTCCTGGATATGTCGTGCTTGGAAATTGGTCCACGACTTCAATCTAGAAATAGATCCACAATCTATTAAATAACCTCTTTGATTCATCCTTGTTCTAAACTTTTAAAGCAGGCGCAAAATGACCTCGCTGTCGACGCGCTTTCAAAACAAATTCCTCTAGGTATTTGTTTAAACTCGAACATTTAATTTCGTAAAATTTTCTGCCAACATTTTCTGCTAGGACGATCCGAGCGTTTAAATCCCGATCAAATCAATTTGCTAGCCAACCCATGACTTCCTGTTAATTACCTTATGATCGATTCCATTTCCGGAAGTTATTAGAACACGTGTAAAAATCTATAAATCTGACATTTTTAAATCTAACGTCGGGCAGAAAGGTCTGCAGCCGAGTTTTGTTCTCCTATTGTCGTAATCATAACTCATATTTGGGCGTCTTGTAAGTATTTTAAACACTCGTCACATTATTATATCTCAGAATGATATTATATTGGCCTAGTATCATTTTATTATTGCGTACATACATTTTAAAATGTGAAGTGGGCCTACTTCTGAGCCCTGCCCATTTCTTGCCGATTGCGGCGGCTCCAACATTTAGGCCTGGGCCTAAGCTAAGCTACAATATTCCTATAATTTGTTTTGCGAACCTAGATCTATGATGAACAGCGTAAGACTACTTTCTAGTGGTTCAGCCTAGGGCGAAACCCAAATTTCCACTGGGAAATACCGAATTCATCCTGGTTATAGGCCTATGTTGAGATGGGCGTAGGCTCTATGGTCATAACTAGAGATTGGCCTAAGCCTAGAATGAAATGAATGGCTTGAGGCCTACTCTTCAAAGCTAGTGTGTAAGCGTAAGGCTTCCTTTTGAGTAGGCCTAGACCTACAGGCTGAAGTCATGTGTCGAGGCTAGGGCTTGGGCGTAGGGTTAGACCGGTACAGAGTACCTGGGTAGGTGCGCCTACGCTTGACCCAGGTCTATGCCCCATGGATACAAATAGTCATGCCAATAATTGGCTAATAGACCCAGGCCATCACACAAATGCAATGCTTAGGCCTATACCCTGTTCACACCGAAAATGTTAATCACGATCAACGACTTAATCTCGATTACCGTGCAGTGTGAACGCAACTCCATTAACGTTAACAGTGATTAACGTCTTGATCTTGTTCAGCAAACCATGTTGGCGCGTTAACGCAGTTGGTTTTTTACCCACAATTCCATGCGTACATTTAATCGCAATTAGCTTGATCGAGATTAACTTTTCGGTGTGAACAAGGTATTAGGGCAGCTCTACCTATGTAGGCCTGTGATTAGGTAGCTCTAGACCTAGAACATTGACTTGACCTACCAGTACGCCCCAATTGGCTCCATACAACTTGTAAGCTCGTCTAGTGCTAAATCTAGAGCTAGGAGTTGTCTAAACGTTGCTAGACGTTGAGAGTGGTTCAGGACTTCTTAATAATAATACCCTGGAGATGTTAGGCCCATAGGCTTTTACAAGATTTTGTCAAAGATAGTGGGTAGTCGCAATGTGTAGGAATATATTTATTAATTCAATGTTGCTAGATTATGAATGGTATATGGCGATACGAATGATTAGGTGATAGTAATTCGATTGAGTTGATACATTCGATAAAGTCGATTGACTAGCACACTGGACCGTCATTCCGAGACTGGGGTTTGATTCCCTCCATGGTCGTCCATCCTGACAGGAGTTTTTCATGGCTTACCTCTGTCTTTTAGGTCAATGCTGGGTTGGTTACTTAACCACGAGTGACTCCTTTCTACTTTCTCCTTCCAAAAATACCTAATAAAATAACTTTTTCATCTCGTATCATTCACTGACGCCAATAGATTGTAGTGATCAGTACAGTGTGTCGTTGAACTCATAGTTTCTAGTTCAATAGTTCAAATAGTATCAATAGTTCATGGCAATGCCAATCTCTTTCAAGTTTTTCACTTTTCAAGGGATGTTGTGACTTGTGATAGTTAGGCCTTTAAAGTTAGGTGAGGTAAGATTTGTATCAAATAGACAAAATAGTAATTTTACGGTACAAACCACAACCTACCCATTGATTTTATGTCATATTCAACCCTGACCATCACCAAACATAACTATTTAAACAAATCAGCAAGCTTATTATCCATTTTCAGAGTCAATCAGTGACTTTCACTTGAGCACCGTTTTTGGAAGGCCTAGTCCATTACTCCATTAGAGATAGCTATGGCATAGATAATTTACGTAGTACTCTTATGATTACGGTAACCATTGTGTAGCTTGAACAAGTAAGATTTGTAAAAATAAAACTTCTGTTATTTTAGAAAGATGTCTTCCACAACGGTGACCGAGAATGGGATTGTTGCGAGTGATACTGGCGTTGGAATCCCTCCAGGTGACTATCGCCTTATTGCCTGGGATCTTGATCTCACTGGGCGACGACTACTGGATGAAATTTGTCAGATCTCTGCATATATGCCTGGAGATGAATTTTCTCAATATGTGATGCCATACCGCAAGCCTAATCCGGCGGCACAACACCGCCACAGTATCAGAATTGTTTCAATTGGACGTTATCGGGTGATGAAAAGTATCAAAACTGGAAAGGTACAGTAGTCCTTACCGATTCATAGGCCTACTTCTAAGTTGATTTTCTATGGGCAAGCTAGCTCAAGAAATCTTATTAGACCTATCCTTGTGAGCTCTACTTTATGGATCTGGAGATATTGCCATCACAGGCTTCGTAAATTTAGGCCTCCTAGTGTCTAGATTCAATCCCAAATACGCAAAACATGGATTTTCATCATTATACGTGCCAAGTTATTTTTCCCTCTGTGGTCATCCTTGTGCTGACTCGAAAGAAAAATCACTTTTCACTTGAATTTCTTCAAATTCCTTGAAAGTCGTCACTTTGCCGTTTTCCAGTGTCACTTTCATGGTTGGTGATTTTTCTTGGTTCAGTATACTGTTGCCTGTAGGTAAACTTACACTAAACTGATAATCGTGAAATGTTTTTTGTAACCTACCGGTAAGCAGTAATAGGTTGATCTGCATTCGGTCGGATTACCGGAATTTTTTTTAGAAAATCAAGAGTTATTAATGTCGTAATCAAGAAAATTGTGTGAAGATGACAAAATTAGGCCTATTCAGACTTACATGACTACGGTACTGTACAGTACATGGGACTACATTTACATTGCTCAGAGCAACCAGTTTAGAACAATGAATCAGGAGTTTGATTAATAAAGGATCAATAAAGTCATTTTGCTAGCCATTATTCATATTATAGGCCTACTACTACTAGGAAAATGCAACAGGCCTATGCATTGTTGGATGAATGATATATAGGCATTCATATAAATTCTATGCTAGGGCCTACTTGAGTGCAAAATAGTCGTAAATAAAAGATTCATATTATAACAAATTTTTATACTGGCCTAATTGGACCTGCTGTTTTCAAGAAAATAGTTTGATGAATGTTTGCCATTCATACTTTAATAGGCCTAGGTTATAGATACAAATAATAGCAGTTGGCCCCTACCACGTTGCCGAGATTTTTGGCGTTCTGTTGCTCCAAAAAAAACATTGTACCGGTACCGCGTAGATAAGAAAGTGTTGATTTCAATATCGATAACTGTTCTACAATTTCCATTATCTTGTATCGATAATACCGAAAATATTGTTTTTCAATATTTTGATATTTTCTGCCCTGTCAGAAAAAATCTGTTGGCAATACTGCATTTGTTGGAAACTTGGTAGGCCTACTAGCTACTTATTTGAGTTATTTCCCTATCTATGCCTTTCCCCATTTTTTTGCAATTCAGTTGGTGGAAATAAGCCTATGTTGTTCGTTTTCGTCTGTACACCTTTCCGACGAACAGACATATATGCAGTGCATCTATCCAAGTGGGCTTGCAAATTATTCAAGACTTATAGCATATTTAACAGGCAGATCACAATGTCGATAGGAATAAACTCACTTCATCAACAATACCTCAAGAGTTTGGTTGTAGGCTACATTGAATCCAAAGCTACACTTAAATTCGCAACTTCTTTGGGGATAAATGATGTGCAATGCATTCAAGTATGTATTGAACAAGCACAAAAATTGGTCATTTTAATTCATCAACAAAGGCACAACAAACTCTCCCATAAAGATGCCAAAACAATGAATTTGATTAATGCACAAATACGTCGTGCAAATCCAAATATTCTATTGGCGCACTGCAGAAGTTCTCGTTTTTGCGCACTCCAAACAGAGTGAGCTAGCATTTGCTCTCGAGTAAGTGAGCGAAATAGACCAGTGGCGCCATCTAATAACCAAATAAGTAACTGAATTTTGAATAGTTTTGAAATTACCACCTACGTCAAATGCAACTCGAGTATCGTTTTCACCCCTGATTGTAAGTTTCGTATGAGACCTAGATGCATTATTCCAAATTTTTCCAGGTTTTGCGAACCAAGAGCGAGATTTCAGCCCTCTCAGATTTCATCGCTTGGCTGGAAAAGTCGCGCGCTAAGGACGGCGTTATTCTGTTGAGCTACGAGTCTCGCAAAGTAGTTCCGCGCATCTTATTGGAAGCTCTGCGTAGATATAACTTATTGGACACGTTCAATGCCATCGTTAAAGCGTTCGCTAATGGTTACAGCATTGCTGAAACGAAGTCTACAAAGTCATTCAACTCCTATTCTTTGCACACAATGTCACGTCACCTTCTCGGTAAAGAATGCGAGCAACCAATCACCTCAGTCGAAAGAGCACGCGTTTCATACGAGGTATGTGTACATCTACATCCAACAGGTCTAGATAGTTTGTTTATTAAATAATGGTATTTCCACATCAACTGACTTGCAGTCTAGGCCTGATACAGTAGTTGATCAAGTCACATTGAATTGCATCCTGAAGAAAAATGTTTGCTACTATCCTATATATAATAACCTAATATCGCCTGAGGCTAGCAGACAACGTACATGTATTACGCACTTCTTAGTGCGCACTTCTTGTCAGTCCATGAAGTGAATTACAGTAAACCCTCGTTAATCCAAACTCGGTTAATCCGAAATTCGACAATTCAAACCCCTTCTTCCCAATTTTCAATTTTTCGTGATTTTCCAAAGGGGGTAGCCTTGGAAAAATCGTGAAAAATTGAGGGGGGCCAAATATATTTCGAACTTGAAGTCGGTCTCCGTCTGAAGGTATAGGCATTTCAATGTTAATGAATACGGTTAATCCGAATTCCAGCTAATCCGTAGTTCGAACTAATATTTCGATCCCTCAATTGCTTTAGCACTGTTTTCGGATTGGATAATCCGAAATAGATCGAGTGAATTCCTTGAATTGGTCATTATTTTCGTAAATTTCACCCTTTTTATTTGAAGCGTAACAATAGGCCGAAGCCAGCTCAGCTGTTTGCTGCCACTGAATACGTCATCCGACTCGGAGTGCGCTCGGGCCGCTCCAAAGACTTTAGTATCTAACTTCGTCAGGTTAGATACTAAGGTCATTGACCGCTCTGTCTGTTCTTCACGAGCGGTGAGCTCGGAACACTCAATCACTCGGAACGGCCGAGCGTCAATGGAAGCTGGCCATCTAACGTTCGTTTGCTGTCGAAGATAGCCGAATACACACGAACAGTGATTCGGTTCCTCGCACATGTGGCATCTAGCTTTCTCTCGCGCTCAATACGAAATTGCTTCAATTCTAACCGGGAAGTGTGATGATTTTCGTGGGAAATAAGATTTTTTGTTAATCCGAATTTTTATAAATCGAAATCACTTTTTGGGGTCCCTTGAATTTCGGATTAACGAGGGTTTACTTTACCCGTAAAATGTGTAGATTTTATTTCAATTTTTGAAAACAACACTAAAAAATGTGACCATAAGCCTGCTGTGGCCTACTGTAGAATCTCTTCAATTTAAAATTCAGTGGACCCAACAACACTTATTTTGAATTATAATAGGTTGAATTATCAAAATAATCAGTACATTTTGAGTTATGGTCAACTCTCGCAGGGACCAGAACTATTGTTTGAATCACATAATTATAGGAAAATGTGAAGCAAAGAAGATTTATTGTATTCTGTTTACAAGCTAGTGCGAAGCTTACTGACACCATCGGTTGTTCCTATACAAAACTTACTCATGTGCCACAGAAGTGTTGGGCTTGCCAGCGAATATTTCTATTTTGGAAGATTAGTTTGGGTACCGGTACTGGAAACAATTCCATTAATGCTCACACACCCCTCACCAAGGTGTGGAATAGAGTGAGGAAGATAGACGGCAAATTCAAATCATCTTGTATATCTGGGTTGAACAAGGATGGTAGTCTAATTACCGAGCCACAGGAAATAGCTAATGTTATCGGGTCCTATTTCTCGGACGTCTCTAGCTCTCACCACTACTCGGCATCGTTCCAAATACACAAACGTGCTGCAGAATGTAGAAGATTAGATTTCTCTTCTGCGAACAACGAGGTGTATAACGTGCCGTTTAGTGTATGGGAGTTGGAGAACGCGATAACGTGCGCACGAGACACAGCACCAGGGATTGATGGAATACACAATCAGTTCTTGAAACACCTGCCAGCTGACGCTTTGACTGATCTTCTCTATCTGTTCAACCATATCTATTCGACTGATACTTTCCCTGATTCTTGGAGACAAGCTATCCAGGTACCGATCTTGAAACCATCTAAGGATAAGCATTCACCATCAAGCTATAGACCTATATCTCTGACCAGCTGTCTGTGTAAAGTGATGGAAAGGATGTTAAACAACCGCCTCGTTTGGTGGTTGGAACGGAGAAACCTCCTTTGCACAGTACAGTCTGGATTCAGAAAAAATAGAAATACCTTGGATCATCTTATTCGTATGGAAAGCTTTATACAAGAAGCTTTTCTTACGAAGCAAGAAGTGATAGCTGTATTTTTCGACCTTGAGAAGGCATTCGATACCACCTGGCGCTTCAACATATTGAAAACCTTATCACAATGGGGTTTCAGAGGCCATCTTCCTAATTTTGTCTGTAATTTCATGACCAACCGACGTTTTAAGGTACGAGTTGGTAATGTTTTGTCGGATGATTTCACCCAAGAGAACGGTGTACCACAGGGTTCTGTCCTCAGTGTTACTTTGTTCGCCATCGCAATAAATGGTATTGTTAGAAGCGTTCCACCTTCTATCACTTGTTCCTTATTTGTTGACGACTTGGCTATATTCAGTAAGTCAGCGAGAAGTGCAACGGCCTCTCGCCAAATCCAACTTGCAATTAAGAAACTGGAAGCATGGGAAGATGAAACTGGGTTCAGGTTTTCTACATCAAAATCAACGTGCATGCGTTTCTCTCGTCTGAGAGGTCTGCATCCTGACCCAGATATATATCTTCGTAGAGAACTTCTCCCATTCGCAGTATCGACAAAGTTCCTAGGGCTGACGTTTGACGTGAAGTTGAACTGGAAATCTCACATTTCGCAACTCAGACTCAAGTGCTTCAAATCACTCAACCTTCTCCGTTATCTTAGTGGTACCAAATGGGGAGCAGATCGCACCACGATGTTGCGGCTTTACCGAGCATTAATACGTTCCAAATTGGATTATGGTAGTGTTGTGTACGACTCGGCCCGAGAGAGCTACGTGAAGCCACTCAATACAGTGCACAACACGGGCATCCGACTGGCCATAGGAGCACTCCGTACCAGTCGGGTGGAAAGCCTGTATTGTGAGGCTGGTGAGCCCTCGTTGAAGAGTCGACGTGCATATCTCCTTTGCTCATACGCTTCGAAGCTATTCAGCAGTAAGCATCATCCTACCTACCAATCAGTTATCAACCCTAGATTTCATGCTCTCTATGAATCGAAACCATTCGCCACCATACCAACTGGGATTCGTTTGAATCATATTTTGGTCGAAGAGTCATTTGTATACCCTCGAGTCTATCCAATTCAATTTAGTGATACCGCCCCTTGGTTGGCTCCACGTCCGGAGTGCTTGATGAACTTGTCATCAAGCACGAAGGCAACCACGAGTGCAGAAGAGTATAAGCAAAAATACCTAGAGCTCTGCACACACTACCCCGGACATATTAAATACTACACGGACGGATCAAAACTGAACGGCAAAGTTGGCTGCGCATTCGTTAGCGAATCCTCCACTGTTAGTTTTAGATTAGGTTCGATGAGTAGCGTATATACAGCCGAGTTGTTTGCAATTGTCACCTCTCTACAGCACATTCAACAACGATCTGAGAAGAGCTTCCTGATCTGTTCTGATTCTTTGAGTGCACTCCAAGCCCTTACTCAGATCTTTCCAACTCACCATCTGGTCCAGAAAGTGCAGACACTCCTGACCGCCCTTGCCTCGCAGGATGTCAGTGTAGTGTTTTGCTGGGTACCTGGACACGTGGGGATTGGTGGTAATGAGTTGGCGGACACGGCTGCCAAAGAAGCGACGGAGAAAGAATATATTGATAACCCGAGAGTACCTTTCAATGATTTCAAGGCGTATTTCAAACTACTTTTCAAATCTCGTTTCCAAAAAGAGTGGGACAGGGAGACCAATAACAAGCTGAAAGAAATCAAGCCAACTGTTAGTGCTTGGGAATCTTCAATCCGAGGTTCACGGAGGGAGGAAGTGGTTCTCACTCGTCTGCGAGTGGGACACACACTTTTAACCCATTCCTATCTCTTCACTCCCGATAAAATCGTCCCCAGATGTGAGATTTGTAACGAGATTTTAACTGTTCGACACATATTACTCGAGTGTCAGAAATATACTGCTCTGAGGAGACAGCTTCGTATGGAAGACACAATGTCAAAGATTTTAGGGAATAATTCAAAATCGATAGATACCATATTCAGCTTCTTAAGATTATCGAAGCTATTGGATCTCATTTGACATGCTCGTGGATACTGCTTTTTGACATTTGATACTTATTCTTGATGCCGATCTCTTGGGATAGACATCAGGAATATTTTAATTCAAACCATATTCCAACATATATATATTTATATATTATGGTTTGTCGTTCCTCCACTCCTATTTGAGGGGGAGTTTGAACTGAGAACAAGTAATAAATCGTTCTCATCCTAGTCCCATGGGTGTGACCCTTTACAGCACACACATGTTCGGTTTTAACAAATTAGTGTATAACGTCTTTAGACACTTTAGACATAGTTTAGTCTTAGTTTAATATATACTGTATTGAGGTTCTCTCATCTAAATTTCACTTCCACATTTATATCATCTAAATTTCACTTCCACATTTATATCACACTTTTCACCTTTTGTTGCAACTTATTTTGACAGGCGCTAAATGACCTCGCTGTCGATGCGCCTCAAAACCCTAATATTCATTCATTCATTCAATTTCTCGAAATTCTTTCAAATGCCCACTTTCTTGTTCTAGGTAGGCCCATGTGAATACAGTACATTGTTTACATTTCTCTGTTCCCAATTTGGTTGAAATCTTGGAACCACATGCGCCAAACTGCACTCACTAGAGGCCTAAACTATATGAACAGGATTTTTTTTCTATAGGCCTAATTCAAACTCTTAAGTTTTGGGGTCCCTTGGGATTCAAATAAGCGAGGGTTTACTATAGCCTACTTTACAAACCAGAAAACATCTTTTTTGGGAGGATTTGATTTATTTTTGCGGTCTCTCAGAATTCAAATTACCGAGGGTTTACTGTATTTACTTTACTCAAAACCAATTGACCGATGTACATCGTCCGCCCTCTTGATGTCACAAAATATAAAAACCAATCAAGTGGACAGTGAAGCAGGGGAAAATGGCGAAATAACCAATCAAGGTATCTAAAATTTCCCCTGCTTCGTATAAGTCACGCCCATCTACATTGGTCATTTGAAACTCGATATTTAATGCGGCTCACTTTTTTTATTTCCTACTTTTTCTCTTTTTTTTGCCAACTCGAACTTGAAACTTGTGATTCTACTTGGCTCGAACTTCAGTTCTCAAACTCGCACACCCCTAGTTATTCTTCACCATCAAATCCTATCTAGGCCTACAAGGAAAAAAATTAAAAGCCAAAATAAAAAAATGAAATTCATGAAAATTCACCAAAAAGTTGAAGAAACTTCACAAATGCTATTTCACCAGTGAAAAAGTCAACACCAATTCACCCCTTTCGGCTATTTAAAAAGAATGGGGCTTTTAATTAATCCCAAATGCTTGCCTCTGTATATATATATATATATATATATATATATATATATATATATATATATATATATATATATAGCCTACTGTATAGATATGGTATGTATATAGGCCTAGGTAATATTAATGGAATGGTGACATAGAGATCTGAGTTTCTGGAAAGTGGCTCTTGGGGTCGATTGTGTAAGTCTTTTTGACAACTTGTTCGACAATGGCATCATTCGTTATCTCCGCCAAAGTGACAACGTTCTGCCAAAGTTCTATTGTCCAACACTTTTGTTAGACTTCAACTCTAGTCGACACGATATCTCATTTGACGTATGTTTTTTTGTTCAGGTAGTACAATATTTATCATAGCAACATATAATTGACAATAGTAGCGAGATGACCATACGTAAACATAGAAGTTATAGAAGACCGTGTTCAAGATTTTTATAACTGCCTCGTTGAAGCAGTATATAGTATATAGTTGGATATAGTGATACCAATACAGTAAACCCTCGTTAATCCGAAATTCAAGGGACCCCAAAAAGTAATTTCGATTTATAAAAATTTGGATGAACCAAAAAACTCATTTTCCACGAAAATCATCACACTACCCGGTTGGAATTGAAGCAATTTCGTATTGAGCGCGAGAGAAAGCTAGATGCCACATGTGCGAGGAACCGAATCACTGATCGTGTGTATTCGGCTATCTTCGATAGCAAATGAACGTTAGATGGCCAACTTCCATTGGCGCTCTGCCGTTCCGAGTGATTGAGTGTTCCGAGCTTACCGCTCGTCAATGACAGACAAAGCGGCCAAAGACCTTAGTATCTAACCTAACGAAGTTAGATACCAAGGGCTTTGGAGCGGCCCGAGCGAACTCGGAGTCGGATGACGTATTCAGTGGCAGCGAACAGCTGAGCTGGCTTCGGCCTATTGTTGCGCGTCAAATAAAAAGGATGGAATTTACGTAAATAATGATCAATTCAAGGAATTCACTCGCTCTATTTCGGATTATCCAATCCGAAAACAGTGCTAAAGCTATTGAGGGTTCGAAATATTAGTTCGAATTACGGATTAGCTGGAATTCGGATTAACCATATTCATTTACATTGAAATGCCTATACCTTCAGCCGGGGACTGACTTCAAGTTCGAAATATGTCAAATTTCGGATGAACCGAGTTTGGATTAACGAGGGGGTTTACTGTATACTTCAGCACTAGGAAAACGCAGGATGGGCGTTGTGAGATGAGCTTAGAAGTATGGAAATCTAGAATGAAAAATAACTCGTCAGCTCAATTTACATCTACGGACCTTGGATTACTTCAAACGTTATAAAATCTTACCTGCAACTTGTTGATATTTATAGTGCTGCAACCTGTCGCATATACACTTTGCAAATCTTCAATTTTTTCAATTGAATCTTGGCTTCCGTCAAGTGACGTCACTCATTGTTGCAAGAGACGTCACTCATTGTTGCAAGAGACAGACAACAATGTCCACCAGTTGGAATTGACCAATCAGAATATTTGGTAGTCCACCAGTTCGCTGTATTGCTACATGGTAACGATTGTTTGTCATTTGTTACGTGACAGAAGCCTCGTGATCTAAATATTCAATAAAATGTACACTTTTATTGCGTTTTCTAAATGTTATTTCTCATTCGATTGTTGCAAAAATCTCTGAAAAAGTGTATATTAGTAGGCTATTGTTCATATTCGGTGAAAATTTGAGAGCTTTTGAAGAATTCTTGTTTTCCAAGTATTTTTCCTCTGGGTTATTCTTATGAGGATTTTTCTAACTTTCCGATTATTTTCCGGAAAAACCTTCCAACCAATTTCTCTGAATAATAGCCTGTTCACACAAAGCATTGCAATGCTAGAGTTGGAAGGCCAGGGTTCCAATGCCAATGCTATTGCTATTCACACACAAGTCTTGCAATGCTGCATTGGAGTTTAAGCCACAGCTTGTACTCTGTACGTTCCCAGGCTGGAATTGCAAACCAATGGGCTTCTGTCAAGTGACGTCACTCATTGGTGTAATTGACAGACAACAATGTCCACAGGTTGAAATTCTCCAATCAGAATAGGTATTTGGTAGTCCACCAGTACGCAGTATGCTGTGTTGCTATGGTAACCAAATGTTGTTTTTCATTTGTTACATGATTTTTGCGCCAAATATGTTGATACTTATTCTGACATAACCTATAATATCGTCTTTTACTGTCAGGTTTTGTTTGTACTGGGTAGCTTGAAGAAATTAATAGTTATTCATATTACGATCATTAGTTATTATAAGTTATTATTGGATTGATTATTACTTATTAATATTATCATCATTATAGTTATCAGTTAAATGATGATAAGCCTAGGCCTAAAAGATGAGTGAAAGCGACAGTGACGATGCTGACAATGTTATCGATAATCGATTTTCGTAGTCGATCGACTACTGGAATACTGATCTCGTATTGGTCAACGTTCCAAAGCTTGGCAGTCCAATGCTAGGTTGTAGAACCAAGCCCTTAAAGTTTTCAGCCCGCCAATGTCAATGTTTTGTTGATTCACACGGAAGCATTGGAAGGCTAACATTCAAACGGTGACATTGCAATGCCTCGTGTGAACTGGCCATAACAATCCCAGCCTATTCTGGCATGACAGAAATATGTAGAAAAAGTTTCAAGTCGATAAGTATTTTTTCCTGACCTGTATGCCGCACAAAGTTACAAACAAAAAAAAACATAGAAACCAAGCCCATTTTTTCCGGTATGTGGAATGGAATCTTCGCTACCTTCATCCAATAACATAAAGAAGGTGTACCGACGCCCATACTAATAACATTAACAGTATTTGTGGTTTTTTGCGGTCAATTCGGAGACAAATATCCCGATTGCCTGTCGCGATATAGCAGATTCTCTTGTGAACTAGATGTATACATGAGTGGTTACGGTACCGGTGGCATTGTTAAACTTTCAAAATCTATAATTTTCGTGCAAAACAAATGCAACTGCTAACATGATAATTCTACTGAATTGTGTAAGCATTGTTGAGCATGGACCCTGGACTCAGATTCTAACCCCGGAAATATTTCACTTTGTAGATGTGAGTCAGTAGGCCCACACCTTCTTTATATTATGATCAAGTATGTTGGTATCACCACGTCATGACAAATAGCTGAAATTTAAGTACAGAACGATAGAAGGCCGTGCATGCAAAATTGTTCTCGTGTATTACTTTGACAGCTGTGCCTAGATTCAACTCATAATTTTGGTGTTCAAATGAGGAGCGTATTTTACGTTTTCTATTTGAATAGTTAGGCCTATTTACCATGTGTATTGCAGATACGATACGTAGTTGTTTAGCGAATATCAGTCTTCTTTCTTGATGATTTATTTAATTGAGAAAGGCATACCTTGAAACTTTAATACTGTTGCCATTGTATGCCATTTTATTGGGTCTTGTCAAAGTGACAACTAGATACCGACATGTATTTGAATTTCGGTAGCTTGTCGAAGAAGTTAATCGACAACGAGTTGGGCAATTTAGCCATTTCAGATGCCAATCGAGGTAAGATGAGATATCAATCGACAAGTAATGTGACAAAGTTATACAATTGTGAATTGACCCCTTGTCCAAGAATTTTTTTTTTCTCTTTCATTAATTAAAATTGGAACTTGATACAAAATCATTGTTCCCCAATTGAGGCTATGGAGTAGGATCGTTCGTTCGGGGCACCACTAAGACTATTGTAAGCCTATATTGTATTATCCCCTTCTTCCATATGTTTTACTTGTACCCATGTATTATGCTCAAGAATCAGTGTTATTTTGGGCGATGTTCCTCATATTCACCACTCATAAATGCTTTGGAGCAATATTATTATTATGAAATGTCCTTTACATTTACAGTAAACCCACGATTACTCGAACTCGGTTAATTCAAATTTCGCGCTAATTCGAACTAGAGAAATGACCCTGGCCGCTGGTATAGGGATATCAAGGTCGAGCCATTTTGGTGGTTTGAATTTTTATTATTTCCAATTTCGAACTGGTAATTAGGACTTCCAAAATACTGTTTTACTATTGTTTCGTGTTTGTTTAATTCAAATTTCAGCAAAAATTATGAATGAAAGTTGTCGCAATTGAATATTTTATTCAGTATAAAAGTCTTTGTTGTCCACATTCCCTATCCTAAACATTAGAGGTTGGGCGTCCCGGCAAGAGACACGTCACAGCTACATGTGCAGCACGTGCTAGCCTGATGGGGGGGGGGGCTCTCTTCAGGGTCATAAAAGCTCTATAAACATCTGGCTGGTATAACAATTTTCCGACACGTATCTCAAGCCTCACCTCTCCACCAGCATACTTAACGTCAATTCAATACTATATGAAAAATATGGAAATAATTAGTAGCTTGGTACCTGCTTGTTTTAAAAGGTAATTGCCAGTAATTGGTTCAATTAACATGATACCCAAAAGCATTCACAAGTGATGAAACAAATGATTTATATTTTTTAATAACAGAAGACTTTGATACCAAGGTCTTGTTTGTCATCACCTGCAAGTGAATTTTTATTTTTTTTCTCAAGTGCAATTGCTCATTTTTTCAGGTGGTCAAGATGGTGTTAGCACCTGAAACCCAACCTGAGTCTGACGTAGGCAGTGGTGATAATATTGAGGTTGCCGTCAAAGATCTAGCGACTGCCGTTTGCGAGCACTCCCTGACCATTGCCATGGAGGAAAAAGAGTTGTCCGAATTGAAGGCTCTGTTGGATCGCCAGAGCACGTTCCGACCGGTGTTTGGGCCGATGGTCCAGAAGAACCGCAAGGAACGTCAGCGCGCCAGCGTCCAGAGACAGCTGATTGCCGAGGCGGGACTTGATTACAATACTCTCGCTGAGGCTTTCAAGATGAGCGGAAAACAGGGTATTGCCGAGTTGATGACAGCTAAACTCACCCAAGCCAATTCGAAAATTACAGAAGAGCTGCTTGCGCTGTTGGTTGATCATTTCGATCCTCCGCCAATCCCTGATGTGGCCATCTCCAAGGAGGAATCTGTCGTTGAGCAGAATGGCATACTCAAGTCTGAGAAGGAGACTACGCTTAAGGATAATAAAACTGAGGAAGATGAGGGTGTTTCCAGCTCTGCGGATACGGGCTCAAGCTCGCCAATCAATCGGCACGGTTCGGATTCCGAATCAATCTTGACTTCTTCGCCCCCGTCTCCACAGAGCATAGTGACGGCTCCAAACGCATGTAAACTGCCAATTAATTCGAAGCCAGCTATTGTTGGTTCGGCAGAGCATTAAGTCATATGAAAGTTCCTACAATCCAGTCATTTACAAAGCCAGTTGTGCCTTGAATATCATGAAGAAGTTTATTTTTCATTTGTTATCGACTTATCGTACTATTAATGTTGGTGATCTCTGATCAGTTTGTCAATTATGCGTACTAATCTACTGTGATTATATGAATATAAACCAAGTGAATCATTTTTTTTGAAGTATAGTCATTTCACATACATCTTTTTTTTTTGGTTTAGTTCAATTATTAGCTGTTTTGCAGTGAAATGACTTATCTAGGTAGTAAAGTGCTAGAGAGGACCTAGACGTATTGCTATTTGGTGTTGACTGGTAAATTTTTTTTAGTTATAATGATCACCTGGGTTACCTTACTCGGGCTGTTCATGAGTAGGTTCTAGGTAGTAAATCTACAGTACTTTGTTATTCTTTAATTATGTGATATAATTGTATTTTGTGAGAAACTAGGCAATGTATTTCTAAAGTCGTGAAAAATAGCCAAATTTTATGTTATCATCTATGAATTGGGTGAAAGGGAAAGAAAGAACAGCAGCTTACCAAAATTTATGAGTAGAGAAAGGCCTACTTATAGTGGAGGGCCTGTAGATAGAACACAGAGATGAAAAGTACACACGTGATTCTGAGATTTCAGCCTAAACGTCAGAATCTCGTGTGTACTTTTCATCTCTGTGTTCTATCTATGGGCTCCCCACTATAAGTAGGCCTTTCTCTACTAATAAATCTTGGTAAGCTGCTGTTCTTTCTTTCTCTTTCACCCAATTCATAGATTCAGCCTCGGGCTATTTTCCTATACACACCAAGTTTTATGTTATCATCTTTAGAGTAGAAAAAATTCAATACAAAAACAGTATTACAGAAATAGGTATTCAAGTACGTACTATTACTGTTAATTTATTTTGACTACTATAATTAATGAGTGTGAATTGATGTTATATTTTCTTGACATGACCAAAATACCAGTAGTAAGAATACCACATAATATGTTACCATTTTTCTTAGATCGTAAGAAGTGCTATGTTCCAAAAAAAATGTGATACATACCCGGTGCTATGTAGAGTCTAGTGCCGTACTGATTAATTTAATGAATAAAGACTTGTTATTATGAATGTTGTATTCAAATAATGGTTGTTATTATGGAAGAATGGGACACTTGTCAATAAAAATTATTATTTGTATTCTGTCTTGAGAGACTGTGTTTCTCAACCTTTTTCCCAAAGTACAGTTCTACTTTTCCATAACAAAAAGTACCTCGCGGTATATATTTTTGGTCGTCGACTAGTCAATACAGTTTATCTTAGTGTTGAATGCAATACGGCAATAGATGGTAGGCCTATTCAGAATTCCCCTGATGTGCGGCTGCTCTGAAGAACCGCTGGGAATGAATTTGTTTCAATTCTGAGTTCCAATATAAGTTGTGAGCATGTCTTATCATTATGGTGAGTAGTTCAAAGTGTCTGTGTTTCAAAGTCTGATAAGTTATTCATAAACAACTTTGTGGCAAAATTATTATCATCTGGCCTGTGAATATTAAATCAAGTAGGCTGACAACTTCTGATCCATGTGTATTTTCCATTACTGAAATGACATTCAATTTTACGAATATATCCGTGTCTGCTATCTACTTGAGCTGCCTATGGGCTATGGGCATGGCCCATTCAGCTAGACACTACTTGAGAAATTGAAGTCATGGTTTGAGTTCTGTCTAAGGTATATGTTTTTATTAACATCATTGATCTATCATCTACTCATTTGTGCCCCAAATAATCTAGCTATTATTAGGGACAATTTATTACTATCTTTAATTACTTCAACAAAAGCGGAAATTCTGTTCAAAAATAGTTGCCTGTGATGTGTGCCAATTACAGATAATTGCAATTTCATTTGTCAGCTTGCCATGAAATGGAAGATGATATCTTGCATAATATTCATCAATTATTAAAAAATGTATTTACTGTATACAGTATGCACAAAAATGCTCAGGCATGAACCACAAGAATTACTAAAGAAGTCCCACATTTCAATCATTCACCTTATTCCCCATGATCACCGGCATTGATTTTATAGCTTCAGTATTGCCGGCTTCGCAACCATTATTTTTTATAGCCTACGCTCACCAAAATCCATTGACCACTTTAATTATGATTGTACAGAGCGCTAATCAATCAAGGTTTACTACATTGAGGGTCATACAAAGTCTAGTTGGAACAAATACATTATTTCTCCTTACAGTTTTCTTGTATTGGTTTATATTATTCAGATAGTCAACACTAAAAATTCCTGCACAAATTGGATAAATGTTATAATTCAATAAGGCACCTTGTGGGCATTGATTTTATTGAAATGGTTGAAATAATCCTCACACAATGTTTGTGTGTTTTTGGTAAAAATGCAGACATTATTTTTGGTACATTATGACATGAAGAATATAAAAAATAATAGAACTAGAGTGAAGGTTTCTAAAACTTGTAAACGTCAGTGGCGTAACTTCCGGGGGGGCCTGTGCTGTATCGTCAGAATTACGTTTCAACGATTACTGAAAAATAATTTACGTATTCATAATTGAAAAAAAACTTTTCAATATTATCTGAAATTACTTGAAAAATAACCAACTTTATAATATGCATGACTCGACGATTCATGGGAGCTAAAAGAGGAGGGAGGAGCCTGTCTGAAGTAGCAGCTCATAGTACTGAAACTCTAGTTGCGTTCAGCAATGTAAGTTGTACAAATATTTTCACGCGACGTGTCACCAAAGGGATTGAACAATTACAGAAGGTAGCTGTGTTTCTAAAATTGATGCGGCATTGTTTATTGTGAATACGACACATGATAGAATGAATTATGTTTGTTACTGTCTTACTGACGTATTTATAATGCTATTTTCTCTCTCATTTCTAATATTTGCTGAAGGGCTGAGAGCAATGAATTAATTAATAGTGTCTCGGGAGGGACAAATGTAGACAAGTGGTTTGTGAAGTTATGATAGGCTATAGATATTATGTCCCTTAATAAACCGTGTTCAAGTCGTACACAGAAAAAAAAGATTCAGCAGCAAAATAAAGCTTGAATATCCAAGCTTCCAAAGATGAATGCATTTTTCATGTCTAGTCAAGGAGTTATAAATAATGTTTAAAATTTTAGTGTGCCAGTGATTGAAACTGAGGGTGAGTGTCTGGTTAAGAATAGCTCATTGAAAAAAGCGTATTGACATTTTTCCCGATAAAGCAGGCAAGAAGATGCTAAAATAATCTAAATACTGCTAATAAAGATGTATACTACATTTTAAAGTGAAGCAGGACGCATAATTGTGATAGTCATATTGGGTCATTGAGTCAAAATCATATAAAAGTGTTGTTAAGTCAAATATCAAGTAAATTGAGTCCAATACATATTGATGGTGGAAAGCCAAAATGTTGTAAGCGCCATTTTTTTTTTTGTGCATATATACTATCCAGAAGGTCATCTCCATCCATGTGCAAAGTGTCATAAGCGACATTTCAATACTGAAAGTGTGGTCGCCAATTTAATTTTGTCGTAAGCGACAAGACTCAGTTTCCTTGCGCATATTTTGTTGTAAGCAACATCTGTTAATAGGCAAATATCAAGTAATCAATTCTCTAATCATTGAGCTAAGTTATAGAAGGTATCAGTATGCGTGCGTGAGGTACATCATTGTTCGGTTTTGTCTCGTTCATTGTCTTGTTCAAATGTATCATCATTTTTTATCCAGAAAACAAGACATAGCCATGAGACAGAAAACCAAAATTAAATTGCTTATTCACATACCCTTATCAGGGCTGAACTTTGGAAATAACAGAAATAATTACTCTATATTACACAAGAAAACTCATGAGCAAGGCATGGAACGCTTCAACAGAAGTTCACAAGTTTGCCATTCATGGTGTAAGTATGGAAATCAATCGAAAAATGAAAGAAGCTAACGATGAATTACCATTTTGTCATAAATGAAAAAAAACTTGTGCATTTAAATGTGATGACATAGAAATGAAAATCGGTATCATTACACAACATACCACTGAGAGATCACAACAATGCTCAAAACTGACCTCACTAAAAATCAGTATCTAAGGATACATAATTTATATTTTGAAATTTTTGTAACTAGATCAGTACTCAAATTCACTGGAATTTCATTGAAAATAATTGGTATTGGATCTCCGAGACCTCTTTTCTCACACTCATTATTGAATGAGAGAATTTTGAGATTGTTCAATATTCTAGATCTGGTAGTATTTGCAGACAAATATTTCCAAAATCGTCATGGGAATAATTTTCGAGAATTTATTTGTGGTCAAATAGGTTATTGATTGGTGAAACATTGCAATGGCAAAATATTTCTTTTCATTTCAATTCCTATATTTTTTCTGAACTTGAGAAGGAGTGATACTTTGGATCATTTCTGTTTGTGTAGAGAATTTAATTTAGGCATAATAATAACAATTAAACTCAGTTATTATTCTCACGCAATATCGTTGAATCTACTGACAGAAATGACCTGGATAACTTGAACCATTTGAAGATGACGCAAAATTTAAACGTGCACTATACCTTGACACAATATGTCGTAAGCGCCAAATATGCGATGCAACTTCCCAATTAATATACAATATTTTGTCGTAAGCGCCAAAAGTTCGTGAAAACTCGATATATTTTCATGAAAATTTGTGACAACCTGTGAACGTATGTACAAATATTACACATGAATTTTAAGAATCATATCTCCAAAATTGAATTTATTAAATGTTTTTAACTCCCTGTGAACAATTTTCGACATGGCGCTTACGACGTTTTGGCTTTCCAGTTTCCACCATCGATAATAAAGTGTGATCAAAATCATTCCATTGTTTAGTCAGGTGATTTTAATTTTAAAAATAATTCTACGATGAGGAAATTCGAGTTGAACTTAATTGAACAAGTATATTCTTGGACACAAATCGTACAGAAATACTGTCATAATATTTCGCTGAACTTACAGCACTTGAAATAAAAAAAAATAATGATAGCTTGCTACTTTGACTGTATACATGAGTCAACTATTTTTTCCTCTCAAGAGTGAGTGTCATTTAATCTTCATCTACAATAGAACCATTTTGTTCATAGAATGACATAATTGTGAATGTATTTTAATCATAATCTTGAGTGTATTCTAATCGTCTCGAAAAGTAAATTGAAAGAACATGAAATATGGAGGTTGTATGTTGAATGATATCGAAATTTGATCACTTGAATGGATATACAGTTTTTTTTGTGTGGGGGGGAGAAAGGGGCCATGTGATTCCTCTGCCCCGGGGCCCCAAATTCCTAGTTACGCCACTGGTAAATATGGGCATTAATATTAATTTTGTGATGGTCGATTACTGGATCAATTATTTAATACGTCTTGAATCAAGGTAAGTAAACCTTGGTCGAATATTCTAGAATCTAGATCGTTGCCTTGAATTACACCGAGCTCATTTTAGTTTTGTGCTGTTGGCACTTGGTAGTAACATCGTCGGCTTCAAAGATGGTGATTGGCTTCGTCGGATTAAATCTCTTGCTGAACACATGCCAACGTTAATTTGAATAATATAATTAATTCATTTATCAGTACCAAGTAAGTAGCTCGATAACAAGATATAATTTTTTACTAATAGCTAGACTGCTGATAAATTATTTTACTACTAGGCTAGGTCTACCATGGACTTACTGCTCTTTCTACTTGTTCAGATTTTGCGACACAAGAATCACCCATAACCTTACTTTCAGGCCTAAGGGCTTACTAGGCCTAGATCAATGACACTGCTCAGTAGAATTATTATGTTAGCAGGTTCATTTGTTTTTTAAGAAACATATTTCGATAGATTTCGAAAGTTCAACAATGCCACTGGTACCGTAGCTACCCTTATCTAGGCCATTGATTATAAAGTCAATGTCTACACTGCATCTAGTTCACAAGGGAATCTGCAAAATCGTGACAGGCAATCGGGATCATTGGCCCTCATTTGACCGCAAGAAACCACAAATGCCTTCCATGTTATTAGTATGGGAGTTGATACACCTTAACTTTATCGGAGTGTATATTCGTACGGTCAACCGTATGATTGAGTGAAAATAGATCATACGGTCAGTAACGTCATAACCGCGATGTTTCAGTTGATGACAATAAATCACCAAAATAACGCTCTTGAACAATGTGACGACTGTAGCACATGGGTTAGCACAGCTGACTCCCATGCCAGGGATCTCTGGTCAAATCCCGCATGTGACTTATTATTTTATTTTATTAAATTGGTTCCTCCAGGAACATGGTCAATTATGTGGACAAAGGCAGGTTGCAGACAGTGGTTCAGGTTAGGTAGGTCAGGTTGGTGTATTAACCTCGCATATACCGCTGGCAGGCGGAACGGAGCTTATGAACATGATATATTATATCATGTTCATTTGGTGACTCTAGAGTTTATATGAAAAGGTGCATGGTCATTTATGTGGACAAAGCCAGGTTGCGGACAGTAGATTGGGTTATTGGGTTGGGTCAGTGTATAAACCTCG
The DNA here is from genome assembly GCA_964007535.1 of Brachyptera risi. Classification (NCBI taxonomy): domain Eukaryota; kingdom Metazoa; phylum Arthropoda; class Insecta; order Plecoptera; family Taeniopterygidae; genus Brachyptera; species Brachyptera risi. The sequence continues at coordinate 23,534,754 of OZ023326.1, forward strand.
CGCACATATCACGGTGCTTATATATCATGTTCATTTATCGATAACTGATGTCTGGTGCCCTCCAGCACTGAAAATTACAACTAGACTATCCTACGTCACTAACATAAACAACCAATGACAACGCTGACCGTACGATCTATTTACACGTAGGGGAGAGGGGGGCACATTGGTACACTTCACACATTTTATTTATTTTTATCTCTAATTATGCTCATTTTGTTACGATACTTTTTTTTAGAGGTATTTATTCCACTAGTAATGATTTTAACGAATGATACACTCATTTTGTTCAATAGTTTTATTTTAAAATCACAAATAAAAAGTCACTGCAAGTGTACCAATGTACCCCACAGAAGGGGCACATTGGTACAGCCGTGGGGCAGATTGGTACAAACTTAATAATCAAGGCATATGAATCACAAAATAACAGAATAAAATAGGAACTATAGACCATAGTCAAGGAAAAGTACCCGTATAATATGTCAGTTCAATGTTTTAAAATTAGTCAAGTCTTCTTTGAAATAATACGATCCTCGACGATCAATACTCGGATCTACAAGAATCCCAACAATTTCCTCAAATGGAACATGGGATTGATCATTCTGGTTCGGCCATATGAAACTGTTGGCAACCTCTTCTTTCTTCTTCATAAATTTTATCACAAACTCATCCATAGATACTTTGTCCATTATGAGCCCTATAAAGTGTTTGACCGACTTTTTCCCAGAGAGTTGAACAATTACGTAATTACCCACTTTCAACTCTCTCATATTTGGGCTTCGTGGTCTTTCCAAAGGTGGTTTTGAAACCACTTGCAACTCACTCTCTTCTTCTTCGTCCGATCTCACGAACTCTGGCAGAGGATCATCTGGATCGGACGACTCTGCCTCATCATCCGTATTGAAGTTCACTAACGGTTTACGGATTCGAGCTTTTTTTTCCGCCGGAAATAGTTTTCTTTCAATTCGTTTTTTCTTGTTTTCTTCTATTTTTCTCTTATTGTCTTCTCGAGATTTGGTTTCCTCCTCTATCCGATTCTTCTCCGGTGTCTCAGTTAGTATTCTGGATTGCCCTTTTCTACGACCTTTTCTTCCTTCTTGTCGTGGCTGTAGGACTTTAGGATAAGGACGAATGGATTCTGGTGAGATTTTGCTTGAAGTTGATGGAATTTCCTCTGGCGGTAGTAGGACTTTTTCAACTGTAGAATTATTCACTTCTTTCGGCTGTTCACGATCGGTCACATACGCCCCCTGAAAATCGTCCTCTGTAAAAACAGAGCTATTTAGCGGCCAAATTCCAGGTTTATTGAACGAGCTCTGAATATTTTTAAGACTGAAGGCGGCTTTGTATGCTACTGAAGCCAATGCTGGGATTTCATAGATGGATATTGTGCGTCCCGGATGACACGCCAGCCAATCATTGAAAGCCGTCTTACAATATCCTTTAAATGTGCCGTACAATCCCACATCCAGCGGTTGCATCCTGTGTGTGCAGTGAGGAGGGAACGTAACAAATACGATACCATTCTCTCTACAATAAAGGATCACCTCGAGGGCGGCGTGTGACTCGTGGTTATCTAATAACATCAAAATTGGGCTCTCCTTCGTGGATTTTGTGTGATTTTGAACGTGCTTCATAGTTTCGAGAAATGTGACTCCATTCATCCACCCGGTAGGGTTGGCTAGTCCCAAACTACCAGGAGGTGAACCTTTGAGAAATGCTCCTTTGTTACGTTTTCGAGGGAAAACGAAGACTGGTGGTATAGTATTGCCAATTGCGTTAACAATAGCGCAGAATGTGACTAGTTCGCCACGCTCAGCAGAGACAACCTGTCCTACCTGTTTTATACCGGTTTTTGCAATGACTTTGGGTGCTTGCATAACTGTAGTGATCCCAGTTTCGTCTAGATTATAGATTCGCTCTCCTGTGATTTTGTACTTCACTATTGCTCGCTCATAATTTTCAAAAAATTCCTTAACATTTGTTTGATTAAAACTGGTGGCACGAGACAAGCTGGTGTTTTCCGGCTTGCGCAGACTTAACGTACGATGTCTTTTCATGAATTGTTTCATCCACTCTGTTCCTGCAATTTTGTTATCGCTCCATGTTTTCGGAATCGCTCGAGATAAATGTACTGCATATGTGTATGCAAATTCACGTACTTGCTTGTAAGAGAGGCCATACTGTATAGCCGAGCTTTTAAGCAGATATTCAGACAGCATTTCTTCTTCGGAAGTAGTAAAAATCTGCTGTGAGCTATACTTGGACTGGAAGTTGTAGATTTGTGGGGGAACATTCACTTCCACAACAATCAAAGCGTCCTCAACCTCTGCAGCACCGACTCCATTGGCAACAATATTAGTAACAACTGGAATTTGCTTTCGATATTTTTGCACGCGGTTCTGCAGTGTCATCATTTTAATTCCATATGTTGAAGCTGATTCACGCAGAGATTTTCTTTTATTCAAAATGTCACCAATAGCAAGCGCCATATCCGTTTCCGTGAATTCTGCATCAGGTCGCTTTTTCTTGTACGAGCGAACCATATTTAGAATCACTGTAAGAAACAGAAGAGAAATGTTATCATACCTATCCAAACCAGGTTGGAGATACATGCACCAATGTGCCCCGAGGGGAGTGCACCAATGTGCCCCGCTCGACACATTCTGAGAAAATATTTAATATCAATTTTGGGGTTATTTAATTAAGCATGGCCAATTTCACAGCATTTTGTGAAATAAACATACTGTTAGCTAACATCTTACTATTTTGAATCACTAGGATTAACTATGTTATCAGTTCTTACAAAGTTTATATGAAATATTTACTTTTTATATGTGTAAATATGATTTTCAGTATAACTTACCTATTTATCCATGGATTTGCCTCAAATTGTCACACCAGATACAGTTCCTCACTGCCTTCTGAATGACTCTGATTACAAGAGTGCCAACTGTGAATTGGATGAAAAAATTGAACTGCACCAATGTGCCCCATGCACCAATGTGCCCCCCTCTCCCCTAGGCCTATTCATACGGCTGACCGTACGATTATCCACAGCCTAACTTTATACTATGATAAAATAGGTTGGTAGGCCTATCAGTACATTGTGGTGGTTAGACTGGTTAGGTAGGACATCTAGTTTGTAGTTTCAATGAGTAGGGTTCCGGTAAGGTTTGTGTTAAATGGGTAGCAAGCCTGGTTCTTACGGTTCAAAGCTTACCCTACCTAGGCTTACCTTAGGCCATTGAGTTTATAGAACACTATCAACTAAATGTTTAGGCCTATCATCACCAAACTTGACCGCATAAAAAAATTAGCACCGCATACTAGCATCTAGATAAAGTAGGCCTACTCTCTAGATAGGCAATGCCATACGACAGAGCCTTTACAGCACGATGTAGGCCTAGTGATGCCAGTCTATTTTATTATAATATAAAGGAGGTGACCCAACTCACATAGGTACTGATAACATGGACGGTAGTTGTGGTTTCTTGCAGTCATTTCAGAGCCAATCGTCCCGATTGCCTGGCATGATTTAGCAGATCCCTTGTGAACTAGGTTTAAATAAGAGTGGCTACGGTACCGGTGGCATTGTTGAACTAAAAAAATCTATAATTCTCATAATCTACTGGGCTGTGTATAGCATTGTTGTTTTAAATAGTTCGATATAAAAGCGATAGTTGCGCTACAGGCAATCGGGACGCTAGACTCAGATTCTGACCCCGGAAATATTTCACTTTCAAGACCCGAGTTGGGTAACCTCCTTTATATTATGATAAAATAGGTTGGTGTCACTACATTGTGTATACAGCATGCATGCACTCACAACACACTCAACATCATGCAAGTTCATAACAGTGCTCTAGCAGATGGCATGGCATTTTTTGGTGATAACAGCGCTCCTAGCAGGATTATCAGGCGTAATACTACCACAGTCTGTGGACAGTTTAACCAGGGTCTGCCAATCTATTCCATAAGGATATTTATTTACTCATTTATACTAGGCCTAGGCCTATAAATGTCCCACAATGACAAAGTCAATAAAAAATCAAGGTCACAACACTCTCAATCTACAAACAGAATCCTTCAAGAGCTTCGGCCATTTTTCCCACTCATTTTTACGAAATTAAAGGTTACTGAAGGGCGTATCATCATGTTTTAGTGATGTCAGTATGATGACTTGGTTGTTCTCGTAGTTATCTCGAGGCATATTTACATGGGTCAATATTTCTCACTACTCCTTGAATTCTATGGTTGATCACAACTTCTTGATAACTTGAAGCAGAAGCTTCCATCCAACCCACGGTGTATAATAGTATAGGTGATGTATCGGGCTATCTTAGCTGGTACCAACAGTGCTCGCAGTTCCACCAAAATCCGAGCGGAATGCCACGATGATACGAGGCCAGTGAGCCACGCTCTACGCATGCGTGAATCAAATATATGTCATCGTTGGCGGCAAGACATCAGCTGTCAACGTCACCTGATCCATGACACGTGGACCACGTGACTAGCCTCATATCATGGTGGCGTTCAAACGGATTCTGATGAAACCACGAGCGCTGTGGGTCAGCCTTCCCACGCACGGAGATAGCCCGATACATCACCTAAACTATTGTACAGGACGTGATCCAACCCTTGAACTCGACCTTTCATACAGGGCATTTTGCTTAGAGATTCTTATTTTTCGTCCAACCGCACTCAACGCGACGAACTTTTTAGGCCTACTTCCACTATTCCACTATCTTGTGTTGTATGCTTTTAGCATGATTTAAAAGATCTTGCCCACCTTTTATGAATGTGTTGGAATTAGGCCAAGATCATTAAAGTTCAGTGCTTTGTAATTTATGGGATTGTTTGTAACCCTACTTTTTTCATGTGCACATTATACACGGTCTTCAATGCATTGGACCATGTTGACAGGTGCTCAATTTTTTATTAAAGTTGCTGTCAAAGTAATTGGATCAACCCTTGAATTCAAGGGGTTGGATGGAATCTTGAAATGTGTAATTATGGCTAGAGTATCATTATTGAGCTTTTAACTCCTGGGTCTAGAAGTGTTTGCTTAGTACGTGTGAGAAATATGGTAAAAGTGGCTCACTAGAAACTCGATCGCTAGGCCAAACATCCTAGTCGTCACCGATTCCAATCGTCTTAGAAGCATGTTTGCAAGTTTAGATCATTGGAGTGGCAAACACCAATATATAATTTAATGAGACAAATTAATCAATCACTGGCTGATGCATGTTATTTATCAATTAGTGATCCAGTATCTGAAGAAAGTACTCATGGATAATTGATTGCATCCCTGTATTTGTAGAACTTTGAAAGTACCTTATCGTGTATTTTATGTCATGGTAAGCTCGGGCTTATATGGATACCTCAAGTGACTTCATTTCCATGTTCATACCAAGCTGAAACTTTCAAATACCAAATTTACATTATATCAACAATTATTTCTACACTACCAGCTTTGCTATTAAAATATTGCACATACATTGAAATCTCAATGGAAGGGACTAGGGAAAAACATAGGATACAGGAAAAGGCAACAGTGGTTGAAAACAACATTGGGAATAGGGCGACAAAAAAAAAAATGAATGATGAATCTGGGAACAATGCATCGAGGTTTTACTAATTAAATCCTGTGAACTAATTTGCAACCAATTATTTTCTTGTAGCCTACAACTTACAAGCCACCTTTACTCACGTTTCACCTGACAACAATACATTTCTTACACAATGTCGTCGTGGAGCAAGGCCTCAAAAACCAACCAGAAGACTCATAGAGAACGTCATCAACCGGAACATCGAGCTCACTTGGGAATCCTCGAGAAAAAAAAAGACTACCAGAATAGATCTAGTGATCATCATGCAAAACAAGATACAATAAAGCTCCTAAAGAAACGCGCCTTGAATCGTAATCCTGATGAATTCTACTTTCATATGATAAATTCACGTGTAGAAGAGGGCGAACACAGAGAAGTTGAAAAAGAAGATGATCATACTCCCGATCAAATAAAACTGATGCAAACTCAGGATTTGAAGTATGTAACCATAAAGCGTACGATCGAAGGCAAGAAAATTAATCGTCTTCAATCTCAACTTCACCTGCTGGATGCGGCAGACAAAACAAAAAATACCCACATTTTCTTTGTCGATTCAAAAGAAGAAGCAAAGAACTTGAATGTTGCGTCAAGATTGGATACTCACCCAACTCTGCTTGGTCGTCGTACAAACAGGCCTCGACTGTCGGCTCTGAAGGACATGTCCTTACCAACTGTTGATGACAAAGCGTTGCAGTTGTCCGTAGCGAAAAGGAATGATGCGTACAAGGAATTGAGAAAGAGAATTGAACGTGAAAAAGAACTGACAGTCATTCAGCAGAAACTTGAAATAAAGAGGCATCTGCAGGGTACTAGAGAATCGGCACCAAAGAGGATCAAACCAGGAACGAAAAATGCTCCACCAATTTACAAATGGGAGTTTGAAAGGAAGCGATAGGAATTTAACTCATTCTTCTTTATCAAAATAATGTTCAACTTTATTATTTTCTGTCAGTAAAAAAGATTACATACAATTTGTATATTCTTTCAAGTTTTAATCTTCCATGTCATCCTCCGAAAGAACCGAGTAAATCGCGTATAATGGAGTGTACTGTGGAAATTCAGATTCCTTTTCGCCAGCGCTTTGCCCAAAGATGCACGGCTCAAAATTAGGTGTTGCTGGAATACAATACAACAAAATATGCCTCAAATAATTGTCTCTTTTATTTGTATTCACGAAAGAAGAATCTCGCCTACCAACATAACAAGCAGTGTGTATTCAAGGATATTATGATATTTCAGGATGAAGCTTTTATGATATGAAGAGTACCGTAACTGCTCAAGCTTTAAATCCTCAAAGTTACAGCATGATTATGAAATTACTGATGCTTTTTACTTTATTTAGTTGGTAGACGACATTCTTTTGTGGATATAAGTATACATGTTATACAATTTAGTCAAAATCAATTACCTTACAGTATTAAAGTTTCATTTGGAAAAAAAAGGATTTTGAGGAAATGTTCTGAATTCTTCTGTTCATAAGAGCAGCAACAAAGATTTCAAAACGTAACAATATTTTCAAGTAGGTAATAACCAAGATTTGCATGATGATAGTCAATACATAGAGAAACATCAACGTATCAAGTGAATGTACTATGCCATACACGTTGTTGCCTACCGCAAAGATTGGCGTAACTTACGTAAGTCTACATCAGGCAATGGTCCGTCTCCCGAGCCTGATTCAAATGTGTCCAAATGTTGTCTCAAAGGAACGGTGCCAATAATTATTGGAAGCTTAAGGGTAATATCCCTAGCAGATCCCACTGTGCATACGCTGAACTAGAACCAAGCAGGCGTCAGTTAATATCATATAACATACAGATTTTCAGTGAGTCTTTTACCATGTTGTAAGGTATTTATGGTAAGAATTCTTATAAGAATGATTCACTTATACGCATACAAATTTCAGGTACAGCAGTCCTACCAAGTTGTATAGGACTGATATTAATATCTAGAAATAGAGGGTGAGCATGTAACGTCCACATTATACATAATTTTAAATAGGCCCAATGGGCTAATATAGATGTCTGTTACGTAGCATAATGAATTCATCTACAGTGAAACCTCAATGCATTGTTCCCAGATCTATCGTTTTTCTGGATGTATCATTCATTTTTTCTAGCCCCATTCCCATATAGTAAATGTTAAATTTTCCTGGATGGATGGTTCTATTTTCCTGGTCCCTGGAAAAACGATGGATAGAGGTTTCACTGTAATAAGAAAGTATCTTGAAAGCCAGTCCATATTACGGACAGGTATTTGTGACATATCAATCGTTCACATGGGCGATCACGTACAGAGATCAGTACATGTATTTTACTAAAACTGTATAGCCCATTGGTGCAAACCAAGATGTATGGAGTGTTGCGTTGGTTTGCTGGCCTCGTGCGATGACTCGACTCCCTATCCCACCAATGCTGAAAATATGTACCATTCTACCGGCCAAATCGAATGAACCTACCGATTGTCTAGTGGTGATGCAAGGAACCAACTTTGCTTACAAAATTACGTTTCAAGTTGGCTCAGCTGTAGCAACAGTCACCTGAACTGCTAATATTTTAGGGTCGTAGAAGGCATACAGCATGGACTCACTCATATTGTACACTCGTTAGAGCAATGATCGGTGGGTTCAAGAACAGTAGCATCGAGTTTTAGTGAGTATAACAATAATAACACTATTATCAATATTAAATATATATATATATATATATATATATATATATATATATATATATATATATATATATATATATATATATATATATATATATATATATATATATATATATATATATATATATATATATATATATATATATATATATATATATATATATATATATATATATATATATATATATATATATATATATATATATATATATATATATATATATATATATATATATATATATATATATATATATATATATATATATATATATATATATATATATATATATATATATATATATATATATATATATATATATATATATATATATATATATATATATATATATATATATATATATATATATATATATATATATATATATATATATATATATATATACATATATATATATATATATATATATATATATATATATATATATATATATATATATATATATATATATATATATATATATATACTTATATATAGTATATATATATATATATATATATATATATATATATATATATATATATATATATCTATATATATATATATCTATATATATATATATATATATATATATATATATATATATATATTATCTCGCATGCTTATATTATTAACACAAGGGTCAGGCTCTTGAAGTTGCCATAAAGACGCCGCCAAAGCCTAGACTCGCCCTCCACCTTATCGACCCCCCTCATTCTTTATTATAAAACGACCAGATCTATACTGTACTTAAGAATCATCAACCTATAAATATAGATATATATATATATATATATATATATATATATATATATATATATATATATATATATATATTAGTGATGACATCGATTCTCAAAATCGGGATTCAATTCTCTATGCTCCACAATCGATTGAAAATCGATTTTGAAAAAAAAGAGTTTTTATCAAAAAAGTAGTGCAATTTGAACTTTTTTTTTCACCCTTTCCAAGGCGTTCACGTGAAAAATAGCTGCTGGAGACTTCTTTGAACTGTACTGTACCATTTGGGTATTTCCGTCAACGCTCGGCTGTCAGACGTAACCGAAGGGATAGCTTGTGTCCCGATAGTAAAATCTCAACAATACAGAATAATATGGACAACGTATTAAGCCACTTATTGCGACGTGAAGAAGTACAGCACTGAACCAGATTTTTTTTTTTGGAAAAATCGATTTTTTGATTTGAGAATTGTTTTACATCAGAATCGATTCTTAATCGATGTTATCACTAATATATATATATATATATATATATATATATATATATATATATATATATATATATATATATATATATATATATATATATATATATATATATATATATATATATATATATATATATATAATATATATATATATATATATATATATATATATATATATATATATATATATATATATATATATATATATATATATATATATATATGTATATATATATATACAGTAATCTTGGTGTAACCTAGCTTTTTTAAGAAGAGTAAAAAATGGAAAGAAAATATATATAATTGCTATTTTAGAAACTAGTCATGAGAATTGATAGCCTGAATGCTTCCACACGTGCAGTCTCGTAAGACATTTACTTACGTACAACTTATACCAAACGTCGATTTTTTTACAAAACTTGAGCGTGGATGCAGCTACTGGCGGGATGAGCAACGGTTCGTCTCTCCACACTTGAACTTCATGAGCCGCGATCGATCCACGGATCACTCGTGCAACGTCTCGCTTCAGTATTTGAACCCCATTTTTGTGGTGGTATTTGATTTTCTAAACAGAAGATTCAGTACATTATAGAAAAAAACACTGACATCAGTGACTTTTTCCAAATAGGCCCCTAATGGAGAATTTTTGCCATTTTCCAGCTCTGTTTTGTATCAAACAAGTAGGCCTATGCAGTATGATTAAATTTTACTAACATTTTACTAGAAAATCAGTAGTACGGTATTCATTCAATATGACTAAGGAAACTGAAGCTAACAGTTTTTTCAATGTTTTCACTAGTTTTCTTCTGAAGTTGGGATTATCAATAGATCATCAATCCTTAAATAGAATCCAATAGATCATATCCATTACCCTAGTCTTGGAAAATCCATTCCAGTATGATCAAATGCAACTGTCTGAATTCAAAGAAATTTGGATTATATTAAAAAAATGATAATAAATAAATAATGATAGGCTTGAATAATATACCATGAATGTTATTTGACAATTCTGTAAGCAAATGCACCTTTCATTCACGGTGATTCAACAAATTGTTTTAGTATCACCATAGACTAAAGAATATTATTCTTTTGTCTATAGTACAGTATTACTAAGAGTGAATTCAAACTACAGTATTTTCTGTGACAATTTATATGCCATAGAAAAATTGAAAATTTTCTAGCTTTTGAAAATTGAATAAGTTTTTATGAACATTTACATTACTAGGCAGGAGTGCTGGACGGGACTTAATAGTTCCAGTTTTCTTGAATTATTCGGCAATTTATTGACAGTTTAAATTAGTTCAAAAATGTTCTCTATGTAACTTTCTTGTTTCAACTGTTGACTGCATGATTTTTATGTGTTGTCCTACATTTTTTTCTAAAATGAATGGCGAGGAAATCATGGTACAGTGAAACCTCTATCCATCGTTTCTCAAGGGACCAAGAAAATAAAACCATCCATCCAGGAAAATTCAACATTGATTATATGGGAGTGGGGCGAGAAAAAATGAATGTTACAAGCAGGAAAACGATAGATCCGGGAACGATGCATAGAGGTTTCACTGGAGAATCTAGTGGTAAAATTTTACTGAACCCTGAACATACCTACAGGTTTCAATTGGATTCTTGATAAATTTTTCTATATGCAAAGTGGAAAGTGATCAGACTGGGTCCTATAACTGGTATGAGCCTATATAGTATATACGTTGGGCTCAAGAGAGAATTCATATAATTCTCCGGGACACCTGTAATCTGTGTGGCCCGAGAAAAAGTACATGACTACAGTAAAAATGATCTAAATGTATTAGATAGCATGTAAAATTTCATATTGCTCAGAGAAACTAGTTTTGAGGAAATAATTCTGATAAACCTGCATCCCCAGGTAACAACTGTGAAAACAACTATCGGTAGGCCTACTGTGATTTTTGTAGTTTCATGTAGGTTTGGTATTTTTGTACTGTAGAAGTGTAGGTCCTATCGACTATTACATTTTGCATGTTTGCAAATGTGACTTTATTTATAGAGTAATCAATAGAAGACCCCCAATAATACTCCCAAAGAAAAGAAAGAAATTGGGATTATGGATTATGGGAGTCAAGAAGACTCCCATAATAGAATAAGAATAGCACCCATGTCATTGATTGGAGAAATCATGAAAACAGAAAGAATGGACGTTTTGCAATGTTAATGGATAGTTTTGATACCTGTAATCAAAAATATCATATTGTAGATATGAAAGTGATTATCGTACTGTTTGAAAAATTAAAATATTTATTGTACAGTAATCGGTATATCAAAATTATTGTCAACCCTAATTCAAATACTTTTCACTTTTCAGTTATTTATATTTTACAGTAGAATTTTTGAATGTTTATACATTTGGCATTTGTGGCCACGTAAACGTTCAATAAACCGTTTTCCTTTGATCGAATATACCTATATGTACTGTAAAATGTCATTTTCTATCTGGTTTTTCGTTTGTTCTTTCATATTTTGCAGTTCTTCTTTTAAATAGGTACAGTATTCACTTTTTAACCACATTTTGAAACCTTGGAATATCACGTATGACGTTGTCACATTAATTTAGGCATACAGATAGGTACTTACTTCATAATGTAATATATGGTAGATTAGATAAAAGTAGCAACACACCGGTAGGAATAATGAAAGGTTATACGTATTAATTATAATTCATAATTGAACCACGCCATTTTGATGAGCATACGGGGTGTTTATTGTCTCAGGAAGCCTCGTGACTTCAGATGGTGGCAAAAAATGTCACAAATTTAAAATCTGTAGCTAATCAATAGAATCAAAATTTAATTGCCAATTAGCATTTCAATAACCCCACTTGACCACGTACACGACAAGTCTGACACGACGTTAGTTGGTGGCAAGCTCGAAAACACTCATGACTTATGGAATTCCGAAACTCGGAGTGTATGAGTCTACCTAGTTACCAATATGCTGTATAGTGCGCCCTCCATGCATCGCTCCCAATTACACCGTTTTTCTGCTTTCAACATTTTCTCACACTCTACTCCCATATAACTGATGTTAAATTTTCCTGTACAGATTGTTTTTTCCCGGTCCCTTGAAAAACGATCTATTAGAGGCTTGACTGTACTTATCTTCAGGTATCTACTTAGCCATCGACTTAAATGTGATAGTCGTGGAATACCTGAATCAGCGTTGCCGTGACAGTAACGACAGGATGGCGAGTCAAATTGCCGATCTCTCCGGTGATTACGATGCATTCGCCGGGCACATACGCTCTGCGGTTGATGGTTACCACTGCACGTACGTTACTCGCTTTGAAGCAACAGCAGCACACTTCGTCGTTATGCCAGGTAGTTGAAGACGACTGATGAAAGAATTCAAAGACACTTCTAGAAGAGGTAGGTAACTATCAACTAACAGCAATTCATCTATAGGTTGGGTACTTAAATCATTTGTGTATTATTTGATTCGGTTTGAATTTTATTTGATTAGATCCCATCATAGATATGTACTATCAAGTTAGTTCTAGCGTATGATGGAATGAGACTAAATTTCTCCTACACAAGTCCAATATCCTCGCCTACAGCATGTCTGTAATAATTGGTGTGACACTCACTCTGGAAAGTGCGACAAGTGGGCTGGAGATAGGTAAGCACAATCCACAATTCAGCCAGCTTGTCTCACTTTCTAGCATCTGAAAAGTCACACTTATTGCAGATGTAGGCGAGGGGATTGTAGGTGGATGGTGTGAATTGAATCTCGTTCTAACATGAGCTTGAATTGTTTTAGTAGGCCTATTTTACGTGAACTAAAAAATATCTTCCTCCAAGGGAAGAGTATATGGCTGTCTCCGTGGCTCAGTCGGCTAACAAGCACTCTGTGTTGGAAACTGAAGTCACGTGGGTGTGGGATCCGCATAAGGCTAGAGCTTTTGTAAATGTCCTTTCACCTATCAATCATCACTTTGTCATTTCATCATCACATGCTCATTCATACCCCCATATAACCTAGCTGTTGGTGGGGTCGTTTAGCAACATTGAAAAAAAGAGAAGAATAATAGGACTATAATGATGGTAATTTAGAATGAGAAGATGTACGAAAATTTTCGCTGCAACTCCCACTTGTATCAATTGAGTGACTACAGTAAAAGTTAGGCCTACTGTTGATGAAATAAAAGTAAAACACAATAACAATTGGTGTCAGGGTATGATGTACAATTAGCCACCAAATGCTCTCATTTCATCATTTGATATCAGAATACATGATGGGATTATTTGCAGTCTCCTAGTCTTACTCTTATCAATATTTGTAGAGCGTTACAAGCGAAATAGTTGTAATGTTTTTCATAATAACGTTCAGATGGATGGGTGATCCACATTGATTCGGCTGAAATTCTTAATTTCACACAAATGTTATGAATTCACAAATTAGGCCTGCTTGGAAAATTTAAATTTCATTTTTTTGTGTTTTTTGTTTGAATTTGTTTTGGGTTCAACGAAACAGTGTACCGGTACTGATGACTAAGATGGATTGCTATCAATTTCATTTTATACCTAGCTGCCTATTTATATAGGCCTACATTCACCGTTATTATTATTATTATAGGCCTACGCCTATTTCGAGAGATTTTATTCAGTAGTCAACTAATGCATTGGGGTGTGAAACTCTGAAAGCACATTGAAGTTACTGGTACTCAATAAACTGCAAATAACTCAAGGTAAGCTGCAGGTTGCATATTTGTTGCAAAATTAGTGCCCAAATCACACGTTGGCCTACATTGGCGGAGTTTTATTTATATTTACCTTCAAGGCTTTTGACTCTTCATTCAGATCATAAATGGCATTGACAGTAAACATTACCGCAGTTGTTAGCAAGTCATACTCAGGTCCGTCGATATACGCCGTGATTTTGTAACGAACAAATCCTTGGGGAGATTCGAATGACGACGGAATGTCCTGAGGTAATGTATAACTGAACGGAAAAATATGTTCTCCAAATGCTCGAATCTTGCTCTCTGGCAGGTCAGTTTCTGTAACATTGAGGTTGATCATAAAACGTATTATAGATGCTGACATATGAAATATAATTTAATGCCAAAGTAATAATAATCTAGGCCTATAAAAATAAATAAATAATCCAAGGCGACAATGTCAGATCACCTTTGGTAGTGACTTCATTCAATATACAGTAATGGTACCAAGTAATATCAAGTAAGGTTCAATTACTTGATTTTTTACCACTTTTTGCATCATAATTTCAACAAATCATTGGTATCGAGTTGATACATCAATTTGAAACAGATTAGATTCACTACCGGTATAGGCCTAAAAGTTGAGTCTATTAATATTCTTTGCTGGTTCAACAGTGACTACCTCTTCCAAAAGTACATTCGAAAACAAACTAAAGCTATCAAATTTCTATAGACCCATCTATATAGGCCTATCTATAATATCTATATAAATCTATATATTCAATCTAATTTAACAATAAACAATACAATGTTGAATGAAATCAGTTATAATTCATAGTTTTAAATTGTAGTTACAGTTCAAATACTATTTCAGGATCCTAAGGATAGACACCACACGTTTTTTTTACAAAAATTATCATTTTTTTCGAGCAATGAAAAGTTATTTTGCAAAAAGCATTCAATCATGAGAATTAATAAAAATCAGATGTTCTTTTCATTCTTTTCAGCAATGCAGGAAACACAATTTACAAAACAACACAAAACCATTCAAGACCCATCAGTACAAAACTAAATAAATTAATTCAATCAAGGTTGGAGGGGGGGGGGGGGGGGAGGGGGGTTGATGGTTCTTAATGCACAGAAAAGATAAATTATTTTTCATCAAATTTTTTGTTACTTTGGGAGGTAGAGCTGCTAATTTTTTTTTCTCATCACTGTAATAGCAGTAGGCCAATTGGAATAACTAGTATTGTTGTGTTATCCTCGTTCACTGCCACGTTCGTTTTCTTTTAAGATCAAGTCCCACATATTTTGGGTTGAACTCCAAACATATTTTTAATTCTCAATACATTTAGTTACAGTACACCCAAGTAAGTTGGTAATATCCCTACCTACTCATTCTATGTGCAGGTATATAGTACCCGCTATGGTATAATAAGCTCGCTGTATATTTATATTATCTATATTGCATTACAACTGGCAACATGAAGATATCAATATATGTGAAGGCTACCGGTACTTGATGCTTATAAAAGATGCCTGCTTTAGGTTAAACCTTACGTACCGGTAACCTTTACGACCTTATGACGGTTTTCACAAAATGCCGCTAACCAATTGTCATTACTGTAATGGGGCTAGGCCTATAGCCATCGAGTTTATGGTATAGGACCTATATAAACTCAATGGCCTAGCTTAAGGCTTAGGCTGGCCATGCAGCCAGTTCAGTTAGTTTATATATGGGCATTGATTCAATGATATCATGATTCATGATTTAATGACATTGATTCAGACTGCTTCGACATTTTTAATTTTTTTAAATTCCAATTAAATTTCAATATCAATGTAGCCTACTTGTTGATCCAATGAATAAATTTCATTATAGTTAAATTATTATTATATGGGTTTGAGCAAAGAAACAGACTTAAATTATACTTAAAGGCCTACAAACCTTCATTAAACATGAAAATCATTTTCATGTCATCTATATAGGTTTCTTGCTTGGTCTGCAGTCCTGTTTCACCAACTGCCCTCGGTTGGAAAACCTCTCCAATGCCCAAACATCCAATGGAGATACCTACAATAAAAATGTAATAAGGTGTGGACTCAGAACGTTTTAATTAGGTCTAGCTCAAAAGAACACTTGGGGCTTGATGACACTGTGTTCTATTCCAATTATAATGCCTATGCTGTAGGCCTAGCTAGCCTAGGCCTACGCCTGACGCCAAGAACTAGCCTAATTGTTATTCTTACTGCCAATTTTCGTATCTGATTGGAGTTGAATACTCAAAACTCCACGTAAAATCTGACCCGGGAAATAAGAGCCCTGACGATCACTGTTGGTGAAAGAAATTGACATAGCCATTTGGTTAAAATAATTAACCATCGCTATAGTTAAAGCTTCTCTACACAATAGACACGTGTTCCGCCCTTCTAACTGTACGCGAAGCCGCAAAGTCGCGAATCAATCCTCTTATTGTACTTTTGCGCGCATAATGATCAACCAGTGGTGGTTGTTTCCAAGTACCGACACTTGGGTGCAGTGACCAGTGTTACCATAATGGAATGTGATAAAGTATTGACTAGTTTTAATTTTAGTTTCATTGACCTTTTTGATTCATACATAATACAAAATACAAATATAGGCCGATTGTAATAAATTAGGTAAAAATAGTACTATATTCGAATTTTTTCCAAAGCTCGTGTTGATGTTGCACAAAATCAAATGAAATCATCATAAGAAATTAACATTATGTTTTGAATTGTAATTAAGTTGGTACTTAATTAAGGAGAGGAACACACCCACAGCATAACATTTTCACTGTCAACATAACATATAACAGATCGCAGTGACTTGAATGAATGAATATTAGGGTTTTAAGGCGCATCGACAGCGAGGTCATTTAGCTTTTCCGGATTAACATATTGTAGTGAAACTGCTTCATATACCGTGCACAGAAGTATCTTTCAAGATATTATAGATCCATAATGAACATTCACAATTTGTTACGTGTTATTTGTATTTGTATGTAATAAACGGTACGCTGTGAGGTGATATTCGATGACAAAAATATCGAATTTTATTGTAACATGTTTTTCCACCTTTGTAATTATAGAATTTGTGTCATCAGCATTTTCGGAAAAAATATTTTCTGCATCAGATGATGTAGGCCTATTTGTTGATTTTGTATCTTTTTACGCGGTTCAAGTTTTATGATCATTTATAAAATCAACCTCGCGGAAACTTATTGTCCTGGAGCCATTGTCCTGGACTTATTGTCCTGTAGGGACGCTTTATATGGGCAATATGTATGAAATTTTGTTTAATTGTTAGCACATGGAACGAATGACATCAGCAGATTCAACAATATGGCTTCCAGCCATAACAGTTTGAATCAATTGACAATAGGCTCAGATCCAGTTTTACGAATGATATTTTCTGTTGATTAGGCGATTAGACAACATTTACACAGTGTACGTTTCTAAATGTATCAACCGTCTTGAAATTACATTGAAGATATACGTAAAGCACTAAACATTATCATATTGATTCAATTAGAACACGTGCTTTTGAAAGTCTTGATTGATAACGATCGTCAGGGCTTATAAGATTGAGCAGGACGAGGCTATTGAGACAAGTGGTCGAGTGGTTACAACACTGAACTGTCATTCAGGAGAACGGGGTTCGATTCCCGCCATGGTCGACCATCCTGACAGGGGTTTTTCGTGGTTTCCCACTGTCGTTCAGGTCAATACTGGGATGGTTCCTTATAAACAGGCCACGACCGACACCTCCCCACTATCCAAAAACACCTAATAAAATAACCTTCCATCTCATCATCCCATCATCTCATATATCATTCACCGACGCCAACAGATCGTAGTTATCAGTAGAGTGCGTCGTTAAACCCATTATAATAAAGAACGAGGCTACTATCAGAGTCGATGAAGCAGTTCTATACCTCCTGTATGCTACTATGAGATTTTATTCAAAATCGAGCCATGTCGATGTTGGAATAATAGATTAATAGTGTATTAATTCAGGTCATCTTCAATAATTTCTTCTGCAATCAATTCTCATTGATTTTCCATAATTTTGTACTTTATTTATCATTTTTTTACAATTACAATTTTCAGGCATGAATTATCTCAAATTGCGCTCTAATATGATAATAAATCATATTTCATCTTTATTATAACCATTCATTCTTTAATTTTTCCCCACCTCAGTCGATGAAAGTGAACGCGATGCATCAGGCGTGCTGGTGGGTTATGTGCGAGTATGGCGTTCGAATGTATAACAATACATTTATAGCCTATTTTATATTTCCCATCCTTTTATTCTTTCATTTTCCCACCAAAATCGAAGCAATTAATAGTCTGAATAATCAGGCAGACATTAATAGTCGCGTAATAGTCTACGTTGCCGTTCTATTGCAACAGATTTATTTGAAATCCCATTGATTCTTACTACAAATTTCCTGCCAATTAATTGAAAACGAAGACATGTGAACATTATTATCTCACGACAATAATATGAACAATAACTAAGGCATGTTTCAAGTGATTACACATATGTTTGTGGAATTCCTCCCACCACGAGCGTTTCTTATTATTTTACTGGTATACCAGGAAATCATTGAACAAAATATTTTGTTTTCATTTTTTTGAGTTTAATGACAATTTACTTTTATCGTGCTGCATCAATTGATTCAAAATAGAGTTATTTGTAAGAAGTATGTACTACCCATTTTTTGATGGATGAGTAGCAAAACAGCTCCAATATCGATTATTCAATCAAAAGCTTCCTGTCTCATAATCCATAGTCAAAAACCTGCATATAATATTTACAAAAAAAGCGTGACGCATGCGCAGATATCACCGAAGTATACCGGAAGAATCCATCGATGGATGTCCAACTATTTCATAAATACTGCACCGGCTCGAGTTAGTTTCAAGCACTAGCAAATGGTTTCATCCGAACATTATACAGAGGTCAGCTGAGATAGAAAAACTTGCAACAGGAGGTGGAATTCTCAAGATATTTTCACGCAAGAAGGTAATCAAGGCACTTGAAGTAAACTGACATAACGTTTACAAAACATTTTGCCACCGTTAGTCCCGGATATTTCCCATTATGTACTTTCATCGCGAGAGTTTTATAAGGTATATAGGGTGACGATTTATTGACAAAAAAATCCTGGACGCGAGTATTAATTTGTTTCAGTAAACAACTTGTCACTATGCTGAAACAAGTTCCTACTTAGAATCAAAATGGTGTCTTCACCATACATAGAGTTATGAAAGGAATCACAGGGAATGTTCCTGAATTTTGTACTTTAGGGAGGACATTTTTTGTATTTTCTCAGTTTTTATATTCCACACCGTCTCTATGGACCCAATCTATATCTATATCTCTTCTGTTGAATGAATTCAAGGTCCAATTGTAACTGTAGATTTTTATCATCATCATTTATTTTCAGTGTCTCATTCATCATCAACACTTACATTATTCAATTACAGTTTTCAATTTGACTAGGCACTCACTATACCATTGTATTACTCATTTTTACTTTGGGCAATGTTTTGGGCAAACATTTATTGTAAGCTGTACTTCATGATCATTTGACGTCAAGATGAGCAGCCTTCACGAATGAATAATTTTCTTTTTCTTCAAGGTATCTTTTGAGCCGAGCTTGAGGTAGGTGGTGATTAAAGTTAAGGTAGAAATTGGTTTGACATTTCATTTATTATTGGGTTAAACGACGCACAGTACTGATAACCATATTGGCGTCGGATGACTAACATGATGGTGGGATGGAAAGATGGAAGTTTCTTAGGAAATATTATCAAAGAGGTTGAAATGGTAAGAATAGTAGAAAGGAATATGAGGAAAGGAAACCAAGAAAGGAATCATACCACGGCACCGGCATTAGCTCAACTCACTGCTCAGGCTATACAGAGTCAAACCGCGAAAAATCTCTGTGAAGATTGAGTAGGTTGGAAATAAAATAAGATATTATATCAAAAAAACTCTGAAAACAATCCAATTTTTGAAATATAAATTAAAGTGTATATTGCTCAAATTTGAGTCGAGTCTAATTTAAATATTCAGATTTGGTACAATTCATACAGAACGATACAGCAATATCAAGTCCCAGCCTGTTTATCTTTTCAACGGAACAGCTAAAGCACTATCCTGAAAATGAAAATATGAATGAATTGACTGTTTTTAATTTGAATGATATGCTATGATTTGATTGTTATGGGAGAGGTCAAGTTTTTTATTCAGTCTAGAGAAACCGAAAAAAAATTTGAGCACAATAAACGGTAGAGGGATTGATATACGTTTTTATAATATGCCGTGAAGCATATGTATTGAGGAAAATTACTATATTTGATGAGTTATGAGTTATTTGGTGAGTTACACATCAGTGTTTGCTAGTTTCTGTGAAAAAATAAAACCTTCTCTTCGCTCTGACTCCGGGATCGATTGCTATACCCATCGGAAAGATACAATTTATAAATACAGAATTGTTACTTTATTCATAATTTATATTTCAGCCTAGTGGCTCAGCTGCGTTGCTATAAACAATTCTCGTTTCCGGGACGACAGGAAGTTCACTCAAAACAAGAACATGCACCCGGCTAATCCGGGAGGAATGGTCACCCTTAAAGTCTAGAGATCATTATCCACTTCGTACTTTGACTTGTATCCCAGTTGGATTCGAGGAGCTCGTGAAGCGGTCGTAATTCTGACCGTCGTTAAACAGATTATAAATAATAATAAGCTATACGATTCCAGAGAATCTTTACGCTGACAAAATGGCTCCACCATTGTTATTTATTCATTTATTCATTGACATATCGATTTTTATTTATTTATTCATCAAGTTATTCGTTCGTTTGTCAGTTCATTTCTTTCGTTAATTCTTTTCATTATTAATTTATTGATTATGTCATTCAACTATCATCAGATTTATTCATCCATCCATTTACTCATTCACTCATTCTATTCTGATCAATTTTCACTTGATTAATTCATTATTCTATTTATTGATCTATTTATTTCAACTTGTATATTTGCTCACCTATCTATTCATCAAATAATCGATCATCTATTTGTGTATTATGAATTAACTATTTATCCTTTTCTTTTGTTTTTGGTTGACACTGACAGGGTTGTCACTTCGTCACCACTATACACGGTATTACTTTAAAATATTTTTCCATTTGACAATGTATTCATATCTCACATGCAATACAATTTTTGGACGTCCAAATTGAGAGTTAAATGACTGTCGGAGAATATCGATAGAACGGAATATTTTTTTGGAAGTTGGAGAGTATAGACCTCAGAATTCAGATTATACAGAATGGAAAAAAATAATTATAAGAAACTGATTCTCTGGTTGAATGAAATGAAATATGAAATGACTACTAGTCCTCATCTTTTCACATAAAAACTCAGATCACACATTTTCCTAGTATTCTTTTTCAAATGGAAAGAGAAAAATTACACTTTCCATACAGACATTGCTTCTTTCAACATGCATACTCATACCTTCACAACCATGAACCATTAGAAGTATAACTTAGTAGGCCTACTATAGTAGTCTTCATTAGAATGTACATACACAGCTAATTATACGTACGCAATCGAATACATCGATACGATGAAATAGTAACGCTAAATTAGGCTCATACAATAGAATTAAAATAATAATATGATTGAGTAGGCCTAATAATGACTATTATTTTCATTCGGTTACTAGATTAGTAATAATCTGCATCATCTATAGATTTTAGTGATTCAATATACACGAGAGAGCTGGTATCCCAATGATTACTTTTTACTTTTCTCATGTGAGAAATGAAACTTTTTCTTCAATCAACTACCACACTCCCGACGTAAACTATTCCGATGTTCTTCACAATAATTGGTCACCCATTACTAGGCAAACGCGTTATGTGTTTCCGCGTTGATGGATGAGCTGGAACATATCAACTTATCTTTGGATTGGTTATTATATATATATATATATATATATATATATATATATATATATATATACACCTAGAGATCCAAACCATTACATCACTGCCATCTTATTTTCCATTAATAATTGGATGAGCGAAGCGAAGGCTCAATTTCACTATACCGAAAAAGAAGCGCCTTTTTTTTTTTTTGTTGTTGTTCGCGCTCCACAGGTCAGACGAAAATTCAAAATTAGTTGAAACTTGGCACACACATGAACCCCTATCTGACTTGATGCTGTATAGTTTTGGGCGCGATCGGTTGAACCACTTCTGAGAAAACTCATTCCAAAGTTTTCAAAAATCCCATTAGAATAACCCAGAGGAAAACATTCGTGAAAAATATTTCATCTGAGAGGATTCAAATTTCCAGGGAATTTCAATCTGATAATGATACACATTATTCCGAACTTACACTCAAATTGAATCAGCCGTTTCGATGTAAAAAAATATATAATGTTATTTGTGTTAATTGGATGAGCGAAGCGAAGACTCAATTACACTATACCGAAAAAAAGTGCCTGTTTTTTTTTTTTTTTTTTTTTTTTTTTTTTGTTTTTTTGTTCGCGCTCCACAGGTCAGACAAAAATTCAAAATCAGTTGAAACTTGGCACACACATGAACCCCTATCTGACTTGATGCTGTATAGTTTTGAGGCACGATCGGTTGAACAACTTCTGAGAAAACTCATTCCAAAGTTTTCAAAAATCCCATTACAATAACCCAGAGGAAAACATTCGTGAAAAATATTTCATCTGAGAGGATTCAAATTTTCAGAGAATTTCAATCTGATAATGATACACATTATTCCGAACTTTTACTCAAATCGGATCAGCCGTTGCGATGTAAAAAAATATATAATGTTATTTGTGTTGATTATTCAAAGCTATTAAGATACCTATTAAATCAAAGCAACAAGTGTCACCACTTGATTGTAAACGATTAAAACAAAGCCTTCTTTATTATTATATAAATTATTAATGTAAAATAAGATGGCAGTGATGTAATGGTTTGGATCTCAAGGTGTATATATATATAATAACCAATCCAAAGATAAGTTGATATGTTCCAGCTCATCCATCAACGCGGAAACACATAACGCGTTTGCCTAGTTTATATGATAATAAAGAAGGCTTTGTTTTAATCGTTTACAATCAAGTGGTGACACTTGTTGCTTTGATTTAATAGGTATCTTAATAGCTTTGAATAATTAACACAAATAACATTACATATTTTTTTACATCGAAACGGCTGATTCGATTTGAGTAAAAGTTCGGAATAATGTGTATCATTATCAAATTGAAATTCCCTGTAAATTTGAATCCTCTCAGATGAAATATTTTCACGAATGTTTTCCTCTGGGTTATTCTGATGGGATTTTTGAAAACTTTGGAATGAGTTTTCTCAGAAGTGGTTCAATCGATTGCGCCTCACAACTATACAGCATCAAGTCAGATAGGGGTTCATGTGTGTGCCAAGTTTCAACTAATTTTGAATTTTCGTCTGACCTGTGGAGCGCGAACAACAAAAAAAAAAAAAAAAAGGCGCTTCTTTTTCGGTATAGTGAAATTGAGCCTTCGCTTCGCTCATCCAATTATTAATGAAAAATAAGATGGCAGTGATGTAATGGTTTGGATCTCAAGGTGTATATATATATATATATATATATATATATATATATATATATATATATATATATATATATATATATATATATATATAATAACCAATCCGAAGATAAGTTGACATGTTCCAGCTCATCCATCAACGCGGAAACACATAACGCGTTTGCCTAGTTCATATAATAATCAAGAAGGCTTTGTTTCAATCGTTTACAATCAAGTGGTGACACTTGTTGCTTTGATTTAATAGGTATCTTAATAGCTTTGAATAATCAACACAAATAACATTATATATTTTTTTACATCGAAACGGCTGATCCGATTTGAGTGAAAGTTCGGAATAATGTGTATCATTATCAGATTGAGATTCTCTGAAAATTTGAATCCTCTCAGATGAAATATTTTTCACGAATGTGTTCCTCTGGGTTATTCTAATAGGATTTTTGAAAACTTTGGAATCAGTTTTCTCAGAAGTGGTTCAACCGATCGCGCCTCAAAACTATACAGCATCATGTCAGATAGGGGTTCATGTGTGTGTCAAGTTTCAACTGATTTTGAATTTTCGTATGACCTGTGGAGCGCGAACAAAAAAAAAAAAAAAACAGGCACTTTTTTTTCGGTATAGTGAAATTGAGTCTTCGCTTCGCTCATCCAATTAATTAGCATCCCATTAATAAAAAAAAGATATCTTATTTGGACAATCCTTCGAACCTCTACTGAACAGTTCAAGCTCTTATAATATCAATACAACTAGGCAAACGCGTTATGTGTTTCCGCGTTGATGGATGAGCTGGAACATATCAACTTATCTTTGGATTGGTTATTATATATATATATATACACCTTGAGATCCAAACCATTACATCACTGCCATCTTATCTTTCATTAATAATTTATATGATAATAAAGAAGGCTTTGGTTTAATCGTGTACAATCAAGTGGTGACACTTGTTGCTTTGATTTAATAGGTATCTTGATAGCTTTGAATAATTAACACAAATAACATTATATATTTTTTTACATCGAAACGGCTCATTCGATTTGAGTGTAAGTTCGGAGTAAAGTGTATCATTATCAGATTGAAATTCCCTGGAAATTTGAATCCTCTCAGATGAAATATTTTTCACGAATGTTCTCCTCTGGGTTATTCTAATGGGATTTTTGAAAACTTTGGAATGAGTTTTCTCAGAAATGGTTCAACCGATCGCGCCCCAAAACTATACAGCATCAAGTCAGATAGGGGTTCATGTGTGTGCCAAGTTTCAACTGATTTTGAATTTTCGTATGACCTGTGGAGCGCGAAAAAAAAAAAAAAAACAGGCACTTTTTTTTTCGGTATAGTGAAATTGAGTCTTCGCTTCGCTCATCCAATTAATCGACTCCATCATTCAAACGACTGGTGATGATATTACGACTTTATTTGTCAGAAATCGTGATTTTCATACTGGAATTTGAAAGAAATATCTCTATATCTATAACAGTATATACTTGGATGAGCGATACCGAAGCCTTCCATCCCACTCCCATGGAGGTTCGTCTGTCAGTATTTTTTTGTACGTTCTGTACAGCACAGTTCATGAGGTTTGACTGATCCACTTGAAACTTTTACTGGATATGCGGACTCATCCAACTTGGAACAGATTTTGGGCCAAAAAGGTTCGACCACTTTCGATAAAACTCACCACAAATTTTGAAACAAATTTATCTTCAAAATGCGTCACATTTCCTCTGAGCGTGAATATATGAATGATACACACATCATCACAAATTTGTATTGCAATCGGACCAGCAGTTGAAAAAAAAATAATTAGAGACGGTAGGTATAGTGTGGTTATTCTCTATTCAGTACCTTGCAGGGCGATTCACAACTTTGTAGACTTGACAGTTTCCACCAAGGTGTGTAAAGTTCTCGAGCATAAAGTTCTCGAGCATATTTCATATACGTCAAGATGAGTAAAATTTTCGAGTAGGTTTCTTACAAATATCTCGCTCATCTTACAATTCGCATATGTTGCGTTAATGCCTATAGTAACGGTAATTAGAGAGCATGAAATTTGAATTATTTTATATTCGTTATGTTTGAAAGTGAAATGCTAAAACTCAAGTATACAAGCATTTTTTTCAGATGTTGCTACAATGTAACCTTATCCAATTATCCTTCTATTGTTGAAGACATTGAAAACTACAAACTTCATTACATCCAAGGGGTTTTGTTTTTATAACATGAAATCTAACAATGGGACTGTATTATTAATAAAGTAGATGCGGAATGTAGATTATGACAATGTCTACCTCCCGTAGATAACAACCAGTGCCATACGACGGTATTTCTCGAGATAAACTGAAAGTAATCATAGCTCGGCTATTCACGTGATTATATAGTGGTACATTGGGGTTGTTTTCCTTGCTTGTCAGCTTAGGTGCTGTGACTTATACAGTCACTACCTTATTATGTATATGCTACAGAGATTAGAAGAGGGGCGTGATTTTTCTCTCTATCCCTCTCACCATCTCTCTCTCTTTCTCTCACCCTCTCACCCTCTCTGTCTGTTTTCTCATACCCATACACACACACATATATATATATATATATATATATATATATATATATATTTATATATATATATATATATATATATATATATATATATATATATTTATATATATATATATATATATATATATATATATATATTATATATTTAATATATATATATAATATATATATATATATATATATATATATATATATATATATATATATATATATTATATATTTAATATATATATATATAATATATATATA
>OZ023326.1:23563913-23581413 GCA_964007535.1 Brachyptera risi
ATATATATATATATATATATATATATATAAATATATATATATATATATATATATATATATATATATGTATATATATATATATATATATATATTTATATATATATATATATATATATATATATATATATATATATATATATATATATAAATATATATATATATATATATATATATATATATATATATTTATATATATATATATATATATATATATATATATATACACGCATATATACACAAACTTGTTTTCTTAAAGAATTATCAAAATGAACGAAAACGTAGCTTGAATTAGCTGTTCCCACTTAATTCCCACTCTCCACTAGCAGAAGCTTATCGTTTCACTACATACATCACTCGGGGTACAAGATATTGTCCATTTGTAGTGGCGGGCATTCGAGTGGTGGCCCGGCGTCAACCAATCGACGAACAGACTGTGAGGCGCCATCCCCACCCTCTACCCCTCCACCCCTCCTCGCACTCATTCACCAAAACCACCCCCTTCACCCGCTCGGTGACGGGCTCTTCATCACGGCTTTTGGCAGAAGCACCAGCCAGATATCCACGGCCCAAACGATGTGATTCCCCTCGAAACCTAGACGAAATGCAATGCACTTGCGACTTTTTTTTAGATAAAAAAAAATTCAACTAAATAAGTCAGAATATTTGTAGACCTTTATATAGGAAGACAAAGACTGAGAATTAAATATTATCATTTAAATGTCCGGTCTTATCGAAAGATCTTATTATATGGGACTTTTCTCTCGGTGATGTTATGGTTACTCATTTACTCTTTCGACTTCAATAACAATTGCATGTTTTTGTAGTAGCATCAACCTTGAAGACGTTGTGGCAATTGGCAACTTTCATTTGATCCATCCGCTTTGCCTACTGGCTGGGTCGAGTTGCCAGAGTTTGGCCGAGCCGAATGTGACTGTTTAACGTCACATGCCACTAGTTGCTAGGGCAACGTGCTCGTTGTAGGTGATGAGTGGTGCGACGATGAATCGTTATAGAATGTCGAAGTTTGAAAATGAAATCAATTCATTATTCATGTTGACTGTTCATCTTGAGGAGAATTAATCATGAAAGTTTCCGCGTAATATCAAATTTCTAGTTAAAATTGCTGATATATAAATTTGGTTACGATAACATTTCTATCAATATTCATCTAACAAAACAAATTGATTCTTTATAATACATGAATAATAATTGGCATGACAATGAAAAGCTTGACCTACTCAATAGTGATTTATTTATATCGTTTCATTTATCACATCACCTTAAACTGTTACAGACAGCAAGAATACAAGATTGAAGAAAAAGACACACAAACAGACAAACAGAAGCAAAAAAAATTACAATTCATCATATCATAATTCTTATGGAAATCATATCTTCAAACGTAACGAATTACGGTAATAATATAGTCAATTGATCTTGGTGTGGCCATCAGGAGTTCACTCTACTGACCGCCATTGGTTCTTGGTATACTCATTCTTGGGTCATGTGGCTCTTGCACATAGGTCTTCTGCTCTGCATCCTTCACATGGGTCTTTTGAAAAGAAAAAAGACCTTTTTTTCAAAAAGAAGCGTAGGCCTACTATTGAACGTTTCCTGGTACTTGTCAAAATTAGAAAACCAAACAAATAATAGATAACAGTAATATCAGAATAACAACAACAAACAACGGACAAAAAAATCAAAATATTGTCGACATATCGTGTCGTGAGTTTTAGTCTTATACAGTATATAATGACGTACTGATTTACGGATAAATCGTACAAATAAAGAGGTTATACCCTCTGTTATCCCTTTATTATTCATTAGCACGATTAAGATATTCTTATTATTCGTGAAACTACGTCATATCAAAGCCGATTGTATCAAGTGATCATTAATGAATTGATCAAAAGTTGGTGAATTAATTTGTTGTCACCGTTGTTCACGTATATGCTATTTTCGTGCTCTTAATAATAATTAACTCATTGATATAATTAATAATTGTGCGTTGGTACAGCCGGCTCCAAGTCTGATAGTTTATAGTAGACATATGCTTCTTTATGTAATTCGTCTTTCGTGGTAAATTCTTCTTTGTTTTTAATTTATGTGTTTATAGTATTTTACTAAACATAACAAACATGTTCTGTTTTTCACGTTGATTTGTCTAGCACGCATGCGTCCTCTTAAATGCTTGACTCGCTCTTGTCGTGCATGGTCGCTACATTCGACGTGTTGAGATCGAATTGACTCGGTCCATATTTGCAATCAATAAGGAGACACGGTGCTGTGCATTTGTCGCATTACGTTCCTATTAAAAAATAAATAAAATAAAATGAACAATAAGTAATGAAATATAAATCATTTAACCATAACAAACTCACAAAGATTTACGAAATCGAGCTTTCCATTGAGTTACAAATATACTAATGCATAATTTGTCTCTACGTTACAACCGAATGATTTAAAATGATCAGAATAATCTAGTTTCTATTTATTTGGGATGGAATCCAAAATTAATATACTACTTCTAACATTTTCAATGTGAATTCCATTTTTTTTGTTGTTTCGGCCTACTGTATATATTATACGCCCTCAATAGCGCAATTGCAATTGTACAGTACATTGCAATTGCACAGTGCATTGCGACTGAATACATATATCATGCAATTATGTCATAGCATTTGCCATTTCAATGTCTACTTGGATTCCATCCATGCATTTGAAATGATAACATTAGAGGAATAAACTATATAATCCATTATATTTATTATAAATAATTCATCATAATAATTTGTCATATATTCGAAATGAATATTACTATCGATTATTATTTCATTAAGGAGTTATTTTTGTATGCTTTGTATATGTATTGTATTGTGATGTTCCTTGTTTGTTGTGATATTTCCATGTTCGTATGATTCAATTAGTTGCTTTCATAATACAGGTTCACCGAATTATTCGATATAACTTATTTCATGTGAATTCGACGTGGAGAAAAAAGTGAATTCCGAAGCATTTTTAGTACACACCTCAGTACTATCCAATTGATGAAAGAATAAGTTCTTAATTGGAAATAATCGCTCATATAGATTGTTGGGAAATGCCCTGAACTGACTATCATGCAAACTGCCCATCCTGAAAAGTGCCCATCCTGATGATTGACCATCCAATACATTCAAGAAATTGGAATTAAATGATAATTTAGGCAATATACACTGCCAATCCTACAAATTGTTCATACAGAAAAGTACCATCCAATACCTTCGAGAAATTGATAACTTGGGAAATTTACCTGTTCTACAAACTGATCGAGCGGAAAACTTAACATTCCAACCAAATGATAATGAAAAATAAAAAAGAGGATTGAAACATTTGCTCAAGTTGCTCAACTGCCCATCCTGAAAACTGTCCATCCTGAAAACTGAAAACTGTCGACACCTCTGGTTAAAAAAAGTTATCCTATGGGTTGTTTTCAGGATGGTCACTTTCGAAAACTTCATTAATAAAATGTTGATCAATATTTTGTTGTCTAGTGAGTTTCCCGGATGGTCAGTTTGCAAGATGGGGAGTCTATATTGCCCAAATTGAACATTTACATTTTTCGAAGGTATTGGGTGGACAGTTATCAGGGAGGTCAGACGTCACAATCTAAATCCAAATCCAAATCTAATTTTAGATCCAAGTCTAAGACATACTGAAATTATACATAACACATTTCTCATCTTTCACCAATGAAAATATTGACACAATTACGATTTTCGTGTCTATAGGCTTCTGTCATGTAACAATGGCAAACAATCGTTACCACTGCAATACAGCAAACTGGTGGACTACCAAACATCCTGATCAGTCAATTCCAACTGATGGACATTGTTGTCTGTCAATGTCAACAATGAGGGCTGACGTTTCTTGATAGAAGCCTATTGTTATAGTATTAATTTTTTTTAGATGAAAATACTTGAATATCTCTTTCTAGCGAAGTGAATGGTGCAAAGTCTTGAGATTAAAGATTACTGAATTGAAGTCGAAGGTGAAAAGCGAGTATTACAACAATAATGTGTATTTTTAATTTTCCATTCTTGAATATCTCTTCGTCCGTTTCTCATCTTGTAGAAAGCCAGCATCGAGTGACCTTGGTAACGTGCATTAGACGACCCTAAAGCTGGTCTTCCATGAACGCGCAATTCGCCGAATTTCGCTTAGCGAAATCGCTTTAGCCGCCATATTGGAAAAACGATCAATCAGCGACGAGAGCGGCGCGGTATCCTAATGTTGAGCTAGGCCCAACTTTTTCGCGTTCGCATAGCGAAACCGCCGGAAGTTCATGGAAGGACAGCTTAAAGCTAGTCACAGATTTCAATACCACGCATGTGCACTGTGTATTCTGCATTCCTCCAGTTCAGCGTGGACTTGATGGATCAAAGTAGATTGTGTTTAATAACGAGTAAATAAATGTAGGTGATTTGGTTTAGCTGATGTGGATTATTGTTTTGCGTTTATTTACTTGTAACAATGTGACTTATTGTAAACTGGGAAAACGCGTCATGTGTTTCCGCGTTGATGGATGATTTGGAACATATCAACATATCTTTGGATTGAATATATATATATATCCACTTTGAGATTCAAACAATTACATCACAGTCTTCCTATTTTCCAATTCAATCATTTCTACAATGATGAAGAAGGCCTTGTTTTAATCTTTCTCAATTAATTGATGACACTCATCGCTTGGATTCAATTGGTATCGTGATAGCTTTGAGTGAATTAAAAACAATACATCATGTATTTTTTTACATCAAAAAGGCTGATTCGATTTGAGTGAAACCACAGAATAATGTGATAATTATTGTATCTAAATTCACTGAGAATTCGAATGTTCTCAGAGGAAATATTTTCTACGTTTCTTTCCTCCGGGTTATTCTTTTGGGAATTTTGAAAATTTTGAAATGAGTTTTCCCAGAAGTATTTCAACCAATTGCGCTTCAAACTGAAGAGTATCGAATTGGATTAGGTCACTTGGGTATGCCAAATTTCAACTGAATTTTCAATTCCGCTTGACCTGTAGAGCGTGAACATAAAACGAAAAAAACATGTACTTTCTTTTTGAGAGATGTTGAAATTGAGTCTTCGCTTCGCTCATCCAATAATAATTGATTTCGAGAACTGAACTTTCGCCCAGTTCAACAAGACTTGCATTTAAAAGATTCGAAAACACAATTTTTTCCCCTGCATAGCTTTACTAGGGGGGATCACTTTCCTGATCCCCTATATAGATTTACCCTGTTGTCCAGGCCAGTGACTACCCACGCTCATAATGCACCACACGCCACTGATACATATATAATATTATTTAATAATATTATTCTTAATCCATCATTTATAAAACACCTTGATAATGACCACAGTAAGGTGGTCGAAACGTTGGTGGCCGATTAAATCAACTAAAGAACATGATATTTCCGAAAATCGTTTCATTTCATATAAATATATATATACATATATGTATATATATATACATATATATATATATATATATATATATATATATATATATATATATATATATATATATATATATATATATATATATATATATGTACTAAAGGTGATACTTGATACGGTACCAAATACCATATATACCCGGCATTTAGATTGACCATTCATTAGTAGTGGTATTACAGATTTATCATACATTCAATTCAAAGTGTTACGAACAGTATACATTCGAAAACATCTATCCCTTCAACCACTCTGTTATTTCTTACTCGTGTTTTTGTTCCTATAGTTTCCCTCGCCTCACAATCTAAAGAATTCAATCTCCCCGGCATTAATTGGATAACCGTCCTTGATTTAAATACTCTCTCAACAATGTACAAGTCTATTTGATCCCCTAAACTGGGTGGGACCACCAATACTACTAGATTATACAAGGGAAGTTTGAACTTTGAAATGTTCTAGAAGATTGACTGGTGGCATGAGGGTTTGTCCATACAAGAACAGCACCCATTAATCTTTGTTTGGAAAGTTTTAGTAATCTAAAGAGTAGACTCATGGATTGTTACAAAAACTATTCTATATGGTAACTATATGAAAAGGGATTCTATGTTATAATACCTAGTCTATGTCTTTATTATCACTAGCTAATGTTAGTTTCCTGTCCCCCCTCCACCCTCCCCTCACCATAGACCATTGAACAGAGCTGGCTATAGGCATCAGCTGCCGATCTACTTATATATATACTGAAGGGAGAAAGATCTTATGGAAAGGCTAATGACATATTCCATCCCCTTTCTATATACTTTCTTAACAACTTTCTTACCAATGTATTCATCCACAACTATGATTGATGTTGAGTTTATACGCAAGGAACTTAGGATCTAGGAACGATATATATATATATATATATATATATATATATATATATATATATATATATATATATATATATATATATGTATATATATATATATATATATATATATATATATATATATATATATATATATATATATATATATATATATATATATAGAGAGAGAGAGAGAGAGAGAGAGAGAGAGAGAGAGAGAGAGAGAGAGAGAGAGAGAGAGAGAGAGAGAGAGAGAGAGAGAGAGAGAGAGAGAGAGAGAGAGAGAGAGAGAGAGAGAGAGAGAGAGAGAGAGAGAGAGAGAGAGAGAGAGAGAGAGACTGAGGGATTGTCTTTTTCTATGGCTCGCGTATTTCACTTATCCTGTTGGATCAGAAACTTTTTGAGATAGCATAAAATGTTATCTAAAAGACTGACTACTCGATCTAAACACTTAGTCGGATAACATGAATAACATGCGAGGAAGATGCGTTTTTTTATGATGACGTGAAATAATCTTCATTATAAGTTCAGTGTATGGTAAAGATATGATCAATATAGAATTTTATCAAGTTCGTATGGGAGATCGAATTGAAGTATTATAAGAAATGTTGAAAGATTTTTCTGATATTGGTATGACAATGTTATGAAAGAATATGTATCAAGAAGATGTTTAGGCGACCCATGCCTCCAGACATGCACACACACACACACACACACACATATATATATATATATATATATATATATATATATATATATATATATATATATATATATATATATATAAAGGTGTAGATGAAACGTTATGAAATAATAATACTGAACTGCATCCATTTTACGAATAAAAGTGTGTATATACAAAATGAAACGAATTAAAAAAAGAATTCAAATTGAATTGATGAAAAATAATAATGTTCAATTCTGAATGTATATAGATAGATCCTGTTTTACAAACTTCTGGTTCAGCAGATTAACTTTGTAGTTTGTATCACTCTTGGGCCCAGAATCACCAAGGCCAGTTAGTATTTATCTGAGAGTTGGTGAAAACAAATAGCATAGGTAACCATGGCGATAACAAATTTGAACTGTCAAATAAAGGCTAACTGGACTTGGTAATACCGTGCCCCCGTATGTTATTTTCTTACTTTGACTAATAGTCAATATAGTTATTGCTTCACTAATAGGGTTCTCAAATTCAGCCCCCAATGTATGATGATAACCGGAATTTCGTTGATTGGATGAGGAAAGCGAAGACTCAATCTTACCGTCCCTGAATCATACGATATTGTTTTTGTTCGCACGCCACAGATCAAATGAAATGTATTTACTTTTTTTGAAACTTGGCATACACTCAATAGTGTCATCTAAATTGATACTGTATACTTTTGAGGCGCAATCGATTTCACCTCTTTTGAGAGTAACCATTTCGGAATGTGTAAGAACCCTTCAAGATTTAACACAGAAGAGTTTTTTTCTCGAATGACTTCAAATTTACACAAAATGTATAATATGAATCATAGTAATGACAATGTCAACAACGATAACAATGATGATGATGATGATACAATAATGACACGCATTATTTCAAAGTTCCGCATGAATTGAATCTGATCGACCGTTTCAATGTAGTACAACATATATGTTATACTACATTGAAACGGTCGATCAGATTATAATGCAATATTTCATCAATTGAGGCCATTAAGAAATCTATTGAACAAAGCAACAGGTATAACCAATTTAATAGTGAAACGATCAAAATGAGCAACAAATCAAACAGTATAAGGCAGTGACACAATTGATTCCAACTTCAAGTGTCCATTTTGATTATATCAAATGATGGAATATAGCTCCCATAGTATTTCATATAAATATGCCCGTATTGCTCATCCAACAACGCATATACTGCGTTTTCCTAGTCTAAAACATGGAGCACTCATGATTGGGGTACTTTGACGTTGTGTCAAGTTTTCGATGTTGATGGAAAAATATGAAGGAAGATATTCAATATATTTCCACGTAAACAAAGTTTTATTGTGAAACTTATACGAGATGAAGATTCATATGATGAAGATTGTAAGATTCATACAATCTGTATGGATTTATTGGCGATGCACTTCCATATGCATCCACTGACTGGTCGAACTTAAATATAGGCGTCTATCTGTAATAACTCAACCATTACGAGAAGAACATTTGTTAACGTGGATTCCACAATTCTACAAGAATTCTACAAGATCACGAGATTTCTTATCAAATAAGAATAGATTTTCTCTACTAATTGTAATGAACTTAAATTACGTACTCGTTCTTCTCTTTGAATACGTCGTTACAAGTATGCACATTTCTAAATTTTGTCACGTTTCTCAAGTTGAAATCTGAGTATAAATCTTGGAAGATCCAACTAGGTCATGCTAGAAGAAGGGTAGCACATGATGAAGAATCTTGCTCATGGTGAATGTCACTCATACACTATTTTAAATATTTAGTTTCTGCGATTTTGAGGTTCATATAAACACACATTGCAAGCAAACAACTGAAATATAGGTGGTTTTATATGAGTTTGAACACATAAATTCGAACGGTGTTTATTATATTTCAATCCTGTCGGGTACTGTGAAATGTTTTCACATGCACCTTTGATTGTATTTTCCTTTTCGAAAAAAATTACATGCAAACTTGTTTTTGAGATAAAAAGAGGTATAAATACAAGATATTTAATTTTTAATCGGTCATGGCAGACTCTGAGTTGATAATTTTCAGATAGAAAATGCAAATTGGTACGAAAATGAAATTCTACAAAATGAGTGGTAAGTATGAAATATTTTAGAATAACGGTGGTGCTTCACAACTCCAAGAACAGTTGGGTTATATGGGGGTACGAACGAGCGGTGAAGAAACTATATGAAGTGATTGATGATGAGTGAAAGAACGTGTACCCATAACCTCATGCCAGATTCAAATCCACATCCAATGATCCAACTTTGACTTCAGTCTGTGAAGCGGTTACTTAGTTGACTGAGCTTCGGAGGAGAGTGGCTCAAATTTTTTCTTGTTGATGAGTTTCATGTCAAATTGAGTCACCTTGGTACAATTAATATTTCATGCTATTATATTAGAGTTGTGACTGTCGATATGAAAGCAAAATTTGAAGAAGAATATAGTTCATTATATAAGAATCAAAGTGATGTAATATTGTAATGAGATTGAAAACCTTTTCAACAATCATATCAATCATAACCCTATCAGAAAGATAATAATTTGTCCAAAGAAAATTACTTCACACTTGTCACAAAGAGCCCCAAGAGTTGGCATGTGTAATAGTATTTTTTTTTTCTCTCTCTCTCTCTCTCTCTCTCTCTCTCTCTCTCTCTCTATCTCTCTCTCTCTAGGTCCATTCGTCGAAGAAAGTTCTTTTTTGACATGTGAATAAATGTGTTCATTAACACATGAATACCTACCCATAGAAATCATATATAAGAGTTTTTGCTCAATGAGAACCGGAATAATTGAAAAATTGTATCGCCTTTGGTTACCCATTGCGTGATTTCTTGAGTAACTATGGTAACAAAAATCCATCGATATAATATCCAACTAATTACTTCAATACGAGTCGCAGTCTCCACCCCCATGATATCAGAAATAATACCGCCCAATCAACAGGGCTGTTATAACTGAGGTCAAATTCAAATATCCAATCGGGGTATCTTAAAATGACTACAAATTATATGATCCAATTGAACGACTGGTAAAGCCACGCCTATTGCTATTCGTCAATTGCCTAGAGAGAGATAATAATTAGGTCTATATTTGTCTGGGACAATAGCAACTAGAGAAGTTGAAGAAAAAGTGTGATAAGATACTGAATAACTGATACTGAATATGTGATTGAAGAATAAAATTTGGCACTCATTACCATACTGTGCTATGTCACTTGAAATAAACCCACTGCAGTTCTTGACTGAAGTTCCAGTGTGATGAAATAACAACGAGCGATAATCAGCGGATTAACACACTTTTATCTTCCGTAAAATCGGGCTATAAATTGGAAACGAATATAAATATGTGTACATAATAACTGAATCCTTGAAAATTAGTATGAACAATAAATGCACCAAAATCGAACATTAAAGTTGTTGCTTTCAAAAAGAGAAATCAGTACAGCTGCTGAACAAAGTGATGTAGGTTGAAAATAAAGAGAAAGAGAGAGAAAACTCAGATAAATCCATGCCAAAGTGATGCTAGTTTTCCGCTAGTTGCCCTCTCCTCTCGTCTGGCATATACGTACGTGTCAATATAGCAAGGCAGAGAGAAGGCACTGATGTATTAACTGCTGCGTCGGATGTCTCGCTGTATTTTCCGGTCGACGCTTGTGCCACGCGATTGGACGTTCGCGCGTTTGCTTTAAGAGATTGCTTTCCGACGTCGATGGCTCGGCGAATACAACGGTATATATGGCACAGTATAAAGACATCCCAGTACCGTCACGTTCATTGGGAGGCATCATAAAGAGCCTATAAATGAAAGAGAGTGGTCATGCGGTCATGTTTTTGCCAAATTAAACCTTCATACTCTCAAGTTATTCCTTATTCCGATGACTCATTTCCGTTAAAAACTATCATGATTTGTATGTAAATGATACATAAATCTGCCTATAAATAATAAAGAATGAACATTAAAAAAAATGGCAATTATGTTTTGGCTCAAAATGTTTCTCTATGTAGGCCTAATATGTATTATATTATATTATAGACTCTTTAGATAAGAGAAGAAGTATATATGTCAGTGAAACATAACATTCGATTCATCAAAAGATCGGTAACAATGGTGGCCATCAGAAAGCGACTAATAATATAAGATGATAGCACGTGGGTGTTGGCTGTGGACATATTTTCAGCTAGTCATAGCAATTATGAAAGTTTTGGGTGGTCAAACTGATACTTGATGATTGTGATCGCAAAATACGTGTAATTGATGAAGATTGTTGTCAAATTATTTCAATAATTAATATCATTATTGAAAAATAAAATAAATAAAAATCGAAGCAAGGAAAAGAATTGACCAAATAAAGAAGAATTGAAAAGTGACAACAGAATGGGCTCTTGAACCTGATATGACTGACAAAATTTGGGTCCAAAACGTTTAGAGAATGGGAAATTTAGAAATTTCATCATTGTAATTTGCGCACTCTTCTTTTCTGATGTTTTCTTGAGTTCTACATTTCCCCACTATACAGCACCTTACCTACAACGTTTACTTGCGAGTACAGTCTACGTTCATTATAAGCTGCTATGTACAATTCAGTACTATTTATATTACACAGCGTATTTAATAGCAGTAACTATACTGATGCCTGCTCAATGGAACTATTATGTGCTGCTAATATGAATCGTTTTGACTATCAGAACACCTTGTCTGCTACTTTGACAGTATTCACAGAAGTTATAACAAGATTACAATGTTGCCAGTAGCGCTTTTACCGCTTTGTATGACGTCTATGTTTCGTATCCAACGAGGTATATATACATATATATATATATATATATATATATATATATATATATATATATATATATATATATATATATATATATATATATATATATGTATATATATATGTATATATATGTGTATATATATATATATATATATATATGAATACATGACTTTCTGTTGAAACGTACAGCACGTGATGTGTTTTTCAGTGCTTTTCAGATTCCCCGACGAGGTAGTGTTTTTCAGTGATAATAATAATACCTTGACAATTTGAAAAATGATTTTTTATGTATTCCATAATTCCATAATATCAATCTTATTTTTATTCTCTCTCATGACGATGGCAATATCATGTATATGATCAATCTGTACAAATAAACATTATTATTATTATTATTATATATATATATATATATATATATATATATATATATATATATATATATATATGTATATATATATATATATATATATATATATATATATATATATATATATATATATATATATATATATATATATATATATAGTAGACGACTTTACTTTTATACCTTGTTTTCGCACCACATACTTGTCTTTATGGGCCTGCTTTTAATATTTTTCTCCATACCAATTAATGTTCACATCCATCAACGTGTCAACAGTTGCACGGGGCAACATCAGATGCGCGCGTAAATACATTCAGTTATAAGCTCGAACACCAGGAACGACTTGACAAGCGTGGTCTTGTTTTTGCTGTATACGCAAGATAACTCGAGTGACTTTACTGCAGCTGTGTAATATACTGTGATATAGGCCCTACCATACAGCGCCTTGTCGAAACTGCAATCCAATCGCGAACATTTTGACCTATTACGCGCCCTGTGTTAGAAGGGGGGTGGAGGAATACTCATTTTCTACATGACATATAAAGAATGATTTTCCATCTTTTGTTCAACCCGGATGAAGTCTCATTCCGTGCGATTTTTTCAACCGATGAGTTTATATTTTGCTTTCACCATAAATAAGTCGAGGCTGAAATATTCCAAATGTAACAATGAGGAGATATCAAAGTCAACAGTGCCATTCATTTTATTTCCAAGATTGGCATGGCTTAATATACTTGTGTTGTTGTTAAAAATCAAACATCTGAATACAAGAACGTAACTCAAATGTAGATATCTTGAATCTAGATCCTATCAGGTAACGTATCCCAGCCATTACTTGACTATAACAAATTCGTGCCAAGACAAAACAATGGATGTAACGTCTGATTTGTTCGTTTTCTCAAGACTAGCTAGACATCCTTGATTAATTTCGCTCATTCAAAAAGAGAAAATTAAAATCGTCTTTCAAATATAATGTCTTATGAGTTGAAATTTTCACTGTGGATATTATTTGAGAAGTTTTTAAATGTTTCCATTCATCCATATTGATTGACGACGCACTCTGATAACCATGATCTATGGGCGTCGATGAATGATGAACGAAGTGATCGATGGGAAGATGAGATGAGAGGTTATTTTATCATGTGACAGTGGGAAAAGTAATGAGTCGTCCTTTTAAGGAACCATCTCTAAACGTCATTATCCCAATATGAAGAAAAAACATGGCGGAAATCGAACCCCAGTCTCCTGGATGACAGTTCTACGCTAGCGACTGATCTATCCGACTCAATTATTTCAGTAGAAGGGAAAATACACATTCTGGTTTCTCTGTGGCACGCCTCTCTTCCCATCCTCACCGCCTATCATTTAATGATTATACATACTAATCTTCAACAAGAATACCACTGCTACAACTTTAACAGGCTGTGAATGCTCGTGCATTTAATCTGGCCTTGTCTAGATCGTAGACGCACACGCGTTGTACGTTAGGTCTCTATACAAGTTGCAACATTTTAAGAGCACGTGGGAGTCGAATTAGCGTTAAACAGTATGCGACCGGATTCATTCATAGAAACACAGTTGCACGTGTTTTTCCGTCCTCGTTATTCACGTGAACCAGTCAGAAACTTTGTGGATAGTTTCTGACTAGTTCACTTGATGACCCGGAACGGAAAAAACCGTGCAACCGTGTTACTATGAATTACGTTCGAGATATCTCAATTCTAAAGCCTGATTCTTAGTGATACAGCTGTACGTTTTTTCCGTCACGTGTTAGTCAGGCTCGAATCGAAACCTATACGAAACATTTCTGACTGGTTCACTTACCGTAACTTACCGGGACGAAAAAAACGTGCAACGGTGTTATGATGAATCTTTTTCCATGTAATTAGAAATGTATTTTTCTTTAACCACCTTCAAAATGATGTGCATTACTAATATTGAACGCGGGTTTTAATATTTTCACAATTGTAGAAATGAAAAAAGGGTCTTCAGCTGTCCCTACCCATGATTGTTATACGATGTAAGTTGGATAGCTTTTATTAGTACCTCAAATATGAGTACCTCATATTGAAATGCTCTGTATTCCTCGAAGGTTGGAACTTTGATCTCTTTCGCGGTACTGTTTGAAATCTAGAGAAAATATCATTCTGCTAAATCGCCTCACATACTCTCTTAAACGAAGAGGGACTCAGATGAGACCCGAAATATCTCTTGATGTCTCCCATCTCGTTGATATTCACACTTGGTTGTTTCTTCTCCTCCAGAAACTAGGTATTTTTCTTCGTCCTGCTCCTCTCTTTTTCTTCCCCCCCCCCCCCCCCCCCTCATCTACACACACACACATGAACTCTTTTTTTAATGGAACGTTTTTCGTCGCGTTACTGCGAAACTTCTCTTCAGCTCACTCCAGTCCTTTTTCTACTATTTAGTATTCGGATGTCGGACGGGGTTTCCTTGGGGGACTTGTGCTATCTGCACATTCACATACCGTTGCTATAGACAAACGAGGAGCGGGTCAACATAGAATTGGCATTGGTACCAACTCACCTCACAGTCACATGGAATTACATTTAGGTATACGAGAGGGGATGGGTTGGATGGTATCGTGGGGGAAGGGGTTGGTACGAGTGAATTGATAAAACTAGCACGGAATTGAACTGACAAACTGCATTTAATAATCAGGAGCGCTGAGTACATGATAAGAGGCCTCACAGTCGTGTTTACTCGACATACCCCACTAGCGTCACTAATGGCAAACAGCAAACATCCCTTAGCACGAAAAAACCGACGGAAATAATTGGATGAATTTAGAAGTAAAAATCGTGTTATTTCTTGGGTACTTTACACTTCAAATCTTTCATTTTATCATTATCATTTACTTTTACATTATCAACATCACAAAATGACATATCGTAGTGTTTTCCAATTAAGGCCAGTGATGATCAAGAAGAATCGTTTTACGAATCACAAAAAGTGAGATCTTACCGCTACAAATACATAATTAGATTTAACTCGGTTAAGAAATTTTGCTCAATCCGAAGATCAATTCAGTACTAGATGTTTGATACGTTTCATCTGTAAATGAAGTGGAAATTACACTTTGGCTCACAACAGAAATAAAACAAACATTGAGTTATGTTTGTAATAATGAAGAGGAAAGAGTGGAATATCATAGTGTTATCAAATTATATAGTTGATTGGTATATTATATTTATTGGTAATTATGCACCCTTCATCATTTTAGAGAGAGAAGTTGAAAACTTGTCATCTGACTATAGATACTAATTTCAGCACATACGTTTGTTTTCTATATAGGCTCTATAACTTATATATTGTTACCATCGAAAACACAAATCACTGTTCTCCAAACTTCAAGGTTGATGAAAATCATAATGGCAGATCATAATCATAATTATAATCATATGAATCACAACAAATCATAAATCAATCATAAATCAATAATTAATTAATAATATAATTAATAATATGATTAATTAATAAATCATTATACATAATAATTATATGATATCATATTGGTAATGGTGAATCGTTTGAATAATGTTGAACTTATCACTTCAAAGGCAATGGTTATAATTATAAATCAACTTATCAACCGAACTGTCGAATTATTAAAATTGAGTTACTCAATTATTGAAATTAGATCAGAAATCAATTAATTTGTCATACAAATGTAAGAATAATCATGATCTAAATCTAAAAATTGTATCAACCGAAGCTCCAAACCAATATACAAACAACAGGTACCGGTAATCTCAGATAACTGTGGGAACTAATTAAGGGCAACCCGATTATTGTTGTGATTATAATTATTACGTTCACATTCCGAGTACAGCATTGCAATTAATAATTATATTCATATTCCCCCGCTGTCATCACAATTGAATGTAGTCGACAATAAAGTTCAGGTTGTATAGTGCTTCCTGCATGTACAAGTTCCATACATATATTATGTTTAGAATAACCCACTGAAATTATGATCATTCCTTTGAATAAATTATATCTTGCGCTACGGAATAAAGTAAAACGTCCCTTGAACATTGTTCGAATGTCTTGATAAACGGCACAATTACTGTGTATGCATAAGTTTGAATACATATATGCCTTCCCAACGTTGTCTGCAATAGGAATCAACAACTTTGAATACCTACAACTATTTTATACTAGGAAAAAGCGGGATTTGCGTTGTGAGATGAGCTTATAGGCCTATAGAAGTATGGTAATCTAGAGAAGAAAATATTTTGTCAGTTCAATCCACATCTACGGTTCTTGGATTAGGCCTACTTCAAACGTTCAAAACCTCACCTGCAACTTGTTGATATTTAAAGAGCTGTAACCTGTCGCATATACACTATAGTCTTTGCAAAACCAATTGATCCCGATATTCAATAAAATGTATACTTGTATTGCGTTTTCTTTGTTATTCCTTATCCAATTATTTTGAAAATCACTGAAAACATGTATGATGGTAATTTTTATATTCGATTACATTTCTACTGCTTTTGAAAATTTTCATATCGTAAGTATTTTCCATCTGGTTTTTCTTATAGGTATTTTCCTTCGATTTTTTTTCCATAAAAACTGTTCGATCAATTTTCCTGAAAATCAATACCAACCTCTTTTGGTGTGACACTATAGTAATGCAGAAAAAGTTTCAAGTTGAGTTTTTTCTTACTGGCCTGTATGCCACGTATAAAAAAAAAACATGATGAAAAAAAAAAATTAAGCTCAATTTTTTGTTTGTTCATGTGTTTATGTTTTGTTTATTGTTGTGGAATGGAAATCTTCTTTACGCTCATCTGATAATCCCTTCTGAATGTTCGAAAACATGGATGATTTTTACGTATCATTTC
Organism: Brachyptera risi; assembly: GCA_964007535.1. Classification (NCBI taxonomy): domain Eukaryota; kingdom Metazoa; phylum Arthropoda; class Insecta; order Plecoptera; family Taeniopterygidae; genus Brachyptera; species Brachyptera risi. The sequence goes on from OZ023326.1 coordinate 23,581,001, forward strand.
ATCATTAGACGAGCGTAGCGAAGTCTCCATCCCACTCTAATAGGGTTTTGTCTGTGTGGGTTTTTTTGTTTTTTGTTTGTTTGTTTGTTTTTAAGCACTCCACAGATCGCAGGGTTCGACTGATTGACATGAAACTTTTTTTGTACACGCAAACTTATCCAACTCAGAACTGTATAGTTTTTGGAATGAATCGGTTGGACCAATTTTGAGAAATATCATCTCAAAGTTTCTAAAAACCCCATGAGATTTGGCTGGTCGGAAAATATTGAAAAATAAAATCTCTCCAAATGAGATAACATTTTCTCTGAATGTGTATACATAGATTTTACACATTATCGCCATTTTGTATGCAATTCTAACCAGCCGTTTTGAAGAAGAAAAGAAAATAACTGGTTTTATTCATCAATTTAATA
>OZ023326.1:23586413-23616413 GCA_964007535.1 Brachyptera risi
AATTAATTGAAAATGTATAATTCAATAATCCCACAGATATTTTTTGATTTCATTGATTTTTTCAATAATATTGTTCTTGGGGAAAGAAAATCAGATATCAAGGAACATACTTACATATTTTACATTAAATCTCTCCTGCTGATTCGATTTTCGTATAGGAAATATATTTCCCCATTCAAACTTCAACGTTTTCCTAGTAATTGTAAAATGTAGTACACACACATTACTATGCAATGAAACACGAGGGTATAGTCCTGCTATTATTATAAACGTACGTTATCGAGGGTATGTGGGCGTGGCTGGCCCATAGAGCAGTTTCGAGTCTGTAGACAATAAAATGTGTCATTACATCCCCATTCCCTCATCTCTTCCGAGTCTGGGACTTGGCTCCTTCGCGGCGACCCTTTATCGACCAAACGACAAGTCAAAACGAAACGATCAAAACTAGGCCGAGCACTGTTTGTCTGACAATATCTGAGTGTTGTTATGGACGGTCTTGGTCTACAGTTTGAGGTAGGTTAAGTTTAGGTTTCAGATTATCAGTACTGTATGTTACCAGGAACTTTCAAACGAATGTAACATCACCACTTGATAGCACACATTCAGGAGACTGGGACTCGATTCTCAGTTCTCACCAAAATCGCGAGTTTTGCATGGTATATTCCTCAGTTGTGACAGTCTAGATCAAAGATATACTTTTATAATATGGTATATTATCATCATGTTGGAAGTAAATATTGAAATTCACTATTTTATCATCTATACATACTGATTTGTTATCATATAACATTGAATATATACATCAAATTGCCACCAGGTCTCAAGTCAGTCAATCAAGATAATTTTCTTGGAAACTGATGTCAGGTTGGGAGTAGGTTCAAGTCCTGCATGATGCATTTTGTTGACGTCATCTATGTATCTACCGCTCATTGATATCTCAAAATAACCTAGCTGTTGGGGGACCTTCAAGCCAACAATCACCATCATAATCACATCAAATTGAAGAGGAGATTGCAGGGTGAATAAGTGTTTTTCGATACTGGCTGAAGTTGCTCTATGACTTATTGGTTATATCAAAAGCTCAACTTATAGTCGGTTGCTGTTTTGTTAACTGAACCTGTTGAACTTACAATTCAGGATATGATTTCGATACTGTGAGACAATTTCCATTACATGCTTTTTCTCATTAATGTACGTTTTTTTTTAAACCTTACTTACCAAAAACTAGAGATCATTACACCATAAATACACATAACATTGGAAAACTGAATTCTTCTAAGTGATATCACACATTGTTGTATCAAGAGAACAACAAGTTTTCAATTTACCTCTCAATTAAAAATTTATGTTTCAGTTATATTTGTCCTCGACTTTTCTACTTGCCGTGAATAATTCACATGCCGTGATGCCATCTCTATATTGAGAACTGAAGCACTCAGATGACAAAAAACATATATTTTAAATATTGATAGCTATTTCGAATTCGAATCCGAATGTCTTTGTGATTGTTAGGTTGTTACCTTATGGCCACCATATCATGGTCACCAAGTTCTTGATCGCCCAAACGTAACAAATAACTGTCAAATTCTTCACGCATCCACTTCTCACTCAATAAATTGAGAATATAAAAAATAAATGAAGATAAATATGATTATAATATTTTTCGCGTTATTCATCCAGTATATTCAAGTTTTGGACGATAATCGGTGTAATGCTTATTAGTTTTCAGATTACATAGGAATAATTCTTAACCTGTTGTATCAGCTCATTCCTGATAATGATTCATACAAGTACGTTTTTCAAGGTAGAAGATAGAGAATGAAATTATAGTCTATAGATATATTTCAAGATTGCTGCGCCAGCAAAAACTAGAACCTTAAATTAATATACAATAAGAGAATTTTATCACCAAACTATTAAATTCTAGTCAAGTCGACACAAACCAAGATCGTCTCATTTCTTTCACGTACCGATCGAGACAAATTAGGTCTTATACCAATTACGCGATTTTACACTTGGTTGGTATCACTGCACGAAAGAGAGAGAGAGAGAGAGAGGGTGAGAGTATTTTTGTTCGTTTTCTATCGCTAAATCAAGTTTTCTCGATTGGTATTGCACTGCAATTGTAGAAAACTGTTATAGTTTTCTTAATGGTTTGGCAGAAGTTAGTTTTTGTCTGTGTCGATAGTAAACTTGGAGTTTTCAAGTTGAGACAAATGAATTTATATAGCGTTTTCGACAGGAATAGGTTTTTCTGGGTGTGTATTCACACTAAATACGTTCATCCATGTGCGCTTGTAAGCTTACATTTGATACAGGCATTTAGAATGGATTAACATTTCCAATACTCAATCAAATCTTCAACTTACTTCTATACAAGGCAATTGGAGGTTACATAACAAAGATTATTAGCCACGTTATATTTGTATTGATTTGGTATTTCAAGTACCAATGGTTTTTAAAGACTGAATTCAACATTAGAAACCAAGTCACATCTTTTAAAAGCGTTGTGTGCTTAAAACTGATTCAGGTTTTTCTACAATTCCTTAATTTCAGTTCATGTTCGATTTCAGTCTCTCTAAAAAAAAAATAGCTTCACAACTGTTGTATTATGGATTATGCTGGGGATTTATATACTATATTTAGTAATTTTGATTTCAATTTCATTTGCTGTCATCAATTAATAATGTGTACTCATTATCATGATTTAAATTATTATGCATGTTGTTACGAGACCTCCTCCCTATTCTCATTATACCTGCTTGCATACACTGTAAAACAAATCGAATAAGTAGAAGAATAAATACAATTCAGGTGATGGATCACCTATACATCTCTCGTGGATATAAGTATATTTATATAGTGATGTTAAACGAAACATTGAATGAGGATACGATTCTACAGTTTTTATTCATACATAGACCCACTATCAGCGTATACATTGCCAAGATGAACATGCATCAAAATTATGCAACGATGCATAACAATGTCAACTTTTAACCCATTAATTATTCAAACATCCACACAGAATGTACAATTTTGCTCGTCAATATTATTTTTAATTTTATTTTCACATTTTTAATTCATGAGTATGAGACGTGATGATTAGCCACTAGTGCAATGAACCGGTGAACCGCCATTGAGGAGCCCGCTGGGTTCGATTCCCGCCGTGGTCGAGTATCATCAGAGAGGTTTTTCGTAGTTTCCTTCAATCGTTGAAGTGGATACTGGGATTGTTTATCAAGAGCACGTCACGACGACCTTTTCCTTCACATTTGTCCAAAAACAGGTGAAATAACATTTCACCTCATCTGCACATCATCTCATTCATCATCATCTTCATTTCATCATTCATTCAACAACGCCAATGGATCTTATTCATCATTAGAGAATACGTCGCTAGAACTGAACATAAATAAATGTATGAAGATCTCTGAAATATATAGAAAAGAGTGACAAATCGATTTGTCTCATCTCAACATGTTTAATCGTGAATTTCAATTTGATTGATCCATCATTTGTGCGAGAAAATCCATAGTATTATAAATTATACAAGAAATCACAGTCGACGGGGTAAAAGTTGTGATCAGTATGTGAAAATAAACCCCTGTTGTACAAAGAATTTCACTTCTTATTATTTTTTTGCCCCTTTATCCATGTGAACAGGTGGAAATAAGATATCAATCGTCGATTCAACAGTTCATACCATAATGTGAGAAATGGATTTCGAAAATTATAGACTTACTTTCAATGAGTGCAGCCAAAATGATCCACCCTATATATATATATATATATATATATATATATATATATATATATATATATATATATATATATATATATATATATATATATATATATATATATATATATAAAAACTTATATCACAGAATGACAGAAGATGATTCATTCATAGCAAAAAAATTGCTCGAACGGAATACACATATGATGACAAATTTAGGGAGGAGAAAAAACATTCAAGAATAGAACAAAGTCGTGGGTGAATGTTCATGATCATATCATAAAATTTAGATACATTTTATCGTCAATTTAGCGTAAATTGACGATGTGACGATGCTCAATGTTGTAACATGCAATCTGATGAGAAAATAAAAATCACCATCATTATTATTATTATTATTATTATTACTTTTATCATTATTAAATTCCAGGGTTAAAATATGAGATCAAATATTGAATCTTGAAAGTTCTATGAAAGTTAAATTTCGAAAACTCAATGCATATAGTCTCTGATTCAAGCTTGTTTGACATGTATCAATACTTGTGTCATCTTTCGATCACACACACGGATTTAATCACGTCGATTATATTATTATTCATTCTTTGTATGCTGATTAATGACACAAAAATATATAATCATTACCATCATTGGGCCTATTTATATTATTATATATCAAGTCAATTACACATTGTTCACACCGAATACAAATATTAACTATTCACTTTATGTGACTATCAACTGTACATACACTTAACATTGAATATAGTGTGTATCCACGATAAAGAGAACAATTATCACTTTTACACCATTTGCAAAGCACATTTTCATTAATAAAACGAATTATAACTCTAGTTCGGTTACTAACCTACTTATTAATAGACTTAAAAGAAACACTAGTTTCAAATGTTCTCTAAGCATTACACCGTTTCATATAATTGAATAATAATGCTATCCACATAATGTCACTAATTATGTACAAAGTACATTGTTAACTAGACTTCCGGGAGATAATAATTGATTAAATAATGCACAGGATATGAGCTTAAAATTAAGCGAAGGGTAGTTCTGAGCACAGCTTACCTACTTTCTAATGTGCACTATGCTCATGTGGATATAGAAAGAGGTAATGGGCTCGGAAAGCTCATTCCGTGTGCTAGGAATTGCCTCGTTTTGTCAGTTCCATTATGTCGGTTTGCAAGGCTGTGAGATTACTAAGGGATTTGCTCCACGTTGGCCAACGTGCGCCGGTATTGAACGTGAGAAATCAACTTTTGAAGGTTAAAGAATAGGTGAATGCAGATTGGATTCGTAATGAGTTGAGAACCTTAATACTGAATGGCGTGTGGAAAAACTATTCAGGATTGAAAAATGTGACTATTTTCTATTTTGAACGAGTATTTTTTTTTTAGGGAGTGAGGGAAATTTTGTTCGTTTGTTGATCAAGTAGGTTAATTTAGTTCTCTTGTTGCGTTTAGGGGTCAATATACCCTTGAATATATGAAACTAATTAAAACTCTTGAGCGATTTCGATGTAAATTCAACGAAAGTTTTAATTATTTTATGTGCCTCTAATATTATGGACCTTTTATGTATTAAGTTTTCACAGTTTTCGTTTTATGAACGCTTGATTGTGGAGTATAGCACAAGCAAGTGTGCTCGGAATAGACTCGTCACGTGACTTCGAATGCAACCTTTCTATACGGTGATGTTGCGAAGTTTGGTTTTCATGATGAAAGTTTTTCGACTTATTTATAGATATCGAACAATAAGTGAAATAAGAATATTAAGAGTAAAACATTATTTGTAGCGTCAACATAAGTTTTGTTTCAAATCAGAGATCAACGTAAGTTCAACGTGAATTTCTTGGTAAAACTCAATGGCTGCTTGTAATCGGTATAATATCATAGATTGGACTTGGGATGGAGTGAGAATTAGTGAACAAAGTTTGCAATGTATGATTAATACATGGAAAGTTATGAGTGTTTATTCATCCGAAGTGTAGGTTATCGCATGATGAATTGAACACGTTTATTTCACGGATGTGTCCATGCTGCCGTTATTAATTCATCAATTTGTGATTTCTGTTTGAATCCTCAGAAATTAGGTAGGCTGTACTTGAAATACATGCGGATGACGTATCTTACATGTAAGATTTAGCTTCATGAAAATTATTCCCAATTCACCAGAATATTGAAATTAATGTCGACGTATTTGAAGACTATAGATGATTATATAATTGAGGACTATAGTGACAAAAAAGGGCGATTCGTTTGTCTCTCATCAACCTGCACTATAGGAAATGATCCTTACAAATTGAGGTTCAAACAAACACTAAGGTGCAGAATTTAACGGTCTCTTGACACACATGGAAGCAGACCCGTTGATGGAGAAAGATATTTTAAATTACATGGAATATAATCAATGATATTTAACATTTGCATATGTCAACAAATCTTGTGTGATGTTTTAGGCCCATCTATAGGTTATAGCTAAGCTAGGAAGGCTTTGGCCAGTATAAACTTCGATTATCGGTATCAATGCCAAAGTTCTTTGGATGATATCATGAAGAAGATGTTGTGTATGCTTACTAGATTCAAAATAATGACAAACCTCATTTAATTATATATCTTTTCGTTTTCTTCGACATGAATGTAAGCGTCAACAACCTAGTAGCATCCGCTTACAACTTGATTTTTGCGCCATCTAAATGAACATGAACTAAGCACACAAATTCCGTACCGGTAGCTGGTGTTGGACTTCCTGAACTAGTGCTAGTGAACCAAGACAAACAAACACAAAAGTGCAAGAACTGAGGAACCATTGCAGAGAGTGCAGGTCAAACAAGCATCCAGGCTTATCGAGAAGTGAATAATTATTCAAGGTCGAATCAATATATTGAATTTCTGAAACACGTACACCAATAGATCTTATCATAACAGTGCATCGTGAAACCCAATTCATTATACCAGTTCAATTAACGTTAGTGGAGGTGCCGGGTTTGTACCAAATGTTGAATTTCTTCATTATTATTGCATTATTGTATGTTTTGATTATTCATCTCCGTTATTAAAACTGACGAAACGGTATTTGATCAATTATATAATTCGAAATGGCTGTAATACTGAATGTGAGATGTTGAGCCAATTTCAATCGTTTTTCTATTTAATCAGATTCATGTTATTGTTGTATTTTCATGATACTTCACTAGGCTTACGTTCATTTATGACCATTTTTTCTCACGGGAAAGAATTTTTGTCAACAACTGAAGAAATACTGATTCTGGACGGTAATTATTGAGTTACATTGAACAGATATTGAGAAATGGGTCACTTCGAATGTTTCTCTATGCACGTAGTATTTGCGTCATAGAATATTATCATTGCTGCTCATTTCATTATTTGGGATGATTTTATCTGATTATTGAATAAGAATGAATACATTTCCTCTTATTTGTAGAAGGTGTTGTTAACTATATGCAAACGTAGCACATGCGTTGAAAGATGAGCGAGATATATGTGAGATCTACTCGTCAATTCTATACACCTTGACTTATATGACATATTCGGGCACTTTAATCATCTTGGTTGAAACTGACAAATCGACGGAGCTGTATTGATGTAATCACCGTGCGTAAGATACTGAATGAAAAATGACGTTACTATATCAAGCTATTAGTTGAAAATTCAGCCATTAGTCATTATCTATTTGATTATCTAAAAACGATGAATCTGATCTCAGTAAAGATTCGTAATAATGTGTATTATGTTGACGTTTGAATTTTGGTGTGGAGAAATTATTTTCAAAACCCCACCGCACGCCTCATGTGGTTTCTCCCTAATGTGTGATTGTATTTGTCGTAAGTGGTCCACCCAATTTGGCCTAAAACTCATACAGGTGACTCTGCGTATTCAAAAACGTTTGTTGTTGATCAGGCAAATCGTGCAACTTGTGCTGCAGTGCGTGAAAATAAACAAGAATAAAGAACACACAGACAAAGCTCCATAAGAGTGGGATAGAAGTCTTCTAAGTCCGTCTTGTATTGGGGCGAATTTTGTGCAACGTCGGAATAGAGACTTGAAAATATGTTCTTATCATCTTGAGAGAAGTTGGACTAGTGAAAATCATCAACGTTATGAATAATTTGAAAGAACAGCCAAAATTTTTTTTTTTTCATACTTCATTTTCTGAAAAATCATCAAATATCATGAAATACTTTCACCGTTCACTTAGTGGTTTTTCACAACGTGATTTTCTTCTCAAGAATACCCCAACATATCACCTCAAATGTACACTGGTATATATATATATATATATAAGTTAAATATGTATATATATATATATATATATATATATATATATATATATATATATATATATATATATATATATATATATATATATATATATATATATTCCCCTTGATCATGTTTTTTCAGTTTACTGGCTGACCTTAATGGCAGCCGCTATGTTTCGGACCATCGGTCTATGTCACCATTTGCGGACGTTGTTGTTGTTGTTTCTGCGTGTAACCCAAATTAACCAAAATAACCCTATCTAACTAATTCAATGAACCTGACCCATCCAAACAAACCTGAACCAACTTATCTAATCAAACAAACATTCTGAATCAATTTTATTCAAACTGAAATTAATCTAACCCATACTTCCCGTCCATATAATTATTACTTCGGATCTCAGATTACTTCGGATCTCAGTCCCAATTGCATGCATTCGCGTCGCACACTATCGTGGAAGTGTGGTAGTACTATATAGTATACAGGAGAACTCACAAAATAATAGTGATGTTTTTTTTTTATACCATTGCCTTATAAAGCTTCAACACAATCGTGATAGTAAGTATAGGAATCTACAATGACATCCAACCTAACTCATAGTTGTAAGGAAAGAGAGATAGGCCCTACGCCAACGCTATATGTACGGATCATCTTCGCCAATCGCATTACATCTTCAATAACATAGCCTGCAGGATCTTGATTCCATCCCGAAATTCTCCTGATAGATATTCCCGAGGGAATACTATTATCTTTGAGTCCTGGAGCGTACCCGTCTGATTGAAGGACAGTATAACTTCATCGTGCAGAAGATAGATCAATCAGGATACGTGATGGAAGTTGACTTTATTCAATAACTGTAGTATAGACTCGGCCGATTCTTTTTGTTATTCATCGTGACTAATTCATATTGTATTTTATGTGCTTTGGGAAATACTAGTCTGAGAATATCGACTGGAATTATCCATACTCCAAATATATTCATCCGTTTATTTATTCATTCCATTTTTCATGGGCCCATTCTTTAAGAATGGTTTGGTTTGTAGATGCACGTCACAACCTCTCGCCACTCGTACTTCATGATACGGCAAACATAAACAATGCGTACAGAGATACACATGGTTTCAAGATATTTCACATCAACATAAGAAGCTTGCGTAAGCATTTTGATGAACTTGTTGTAATTCTTAATCAAATACAATTTTTTTTTGATTTTATAGTGTTGTCAGAAACGCACCTAATATGCGATGAACCTTTTACACTACCTGGATATACTACACATTTATTCAATTCAAGAAACTCGGCCTTGGATGGCCTAGCAATTTTGATTAATACAACCCGTATCAAAGATGCAATTGTGACAATAGATTCTGTAATAATTAGTGGTAATGCAGCTAACATATATTTCACTCTTTTCACAGAAACTTACCATATTTTAGCTATTTATAGGTCGCCATCTACTAGTGTGTTTAATTTTGTCAAGGAACTAGAAAGTGCGGTAAAAAGTTTTATACACAGCTCGTATGAAATAATAATTGGTGACATTAATATTGATATCTCACGTGAAGATTTGAATATATTACAAAGTGACTATTATACCTTACTCACCTCATTGGATTTTTTTCCTTGTATAAAATGCCCAACTATAGAGTTACTCCGAATTCGAAATCGTGTATTGACCACTAATTTATAAGATCAAGAAAGAAAACGCAACTTTTACCAGGGATTCACACTACGTCTATAACAGATCACTATGGTATTATACTAGGACTGCAGCAAGACGACGCAGAAATTAACTCTACCAACAATAAACAAGAGGCCCCAAAGAAGAAATTAGATTTGGATAAGTTTATGTACTATATTAGTGTAGAAACATGGGACAATAGTTTAAAACAAATGGTGCTGAAAGTGCACTAGGTGAGTTTATTAGTACTTTTCAACACCACATTGAAAATTGTTCTCATTTTGCTAAGAGAAGTACACATTCTAAAGATAAAAAATCAAAACCATGGGTAACCAGTGGAATGATAGTATCGATTAGGAAAAGAGATAAGATGCATAGGAAAATCGAAAAATTAGAAACGTATTTATTAAATCACCCTGAGCATAATGATTTCGAGCTGGTAAACTTAAAGACTAGATATAAAATGTACAGAAATTTTTTAAACAAACTGCTCCACAAAATGAAGAATATGTATTATGTTACTAAAATAAATAACGAAATGAGTAATCCTAAAAAAGTTTGGTCAACTATTAACGAAATAACTAATAGACAGTCCAAAAATTTCTCTTCGATAAATGAAATAACTGTGGGTGAAGACACATACAAAAGTAGTACGGATTCAATCACAATGGCCAATGTTTTCAATGAATATTTCTCTAATGTAGGACCAACCATAGCTGAAATAATAAAAAATAAAAATGTTGCTGATCCTGAGGATTTACAAGAGGAAGTTAATAATATTCATAGCATGTTTCTGGATCCTGTCTCTAGTAATGAGGTGAAAGAATATATAGCCGTCTTGAAAAATGGTTCAGCCTGTGGATTGGACGACATTAAAGTAGATGCAATTAAAGCAGCAAAAGACCACATAGCCTTACCCCTTATGCATATTTTTAATTTATGTTTTGAAAATGGAATTTTTCCGAATAGATTCAAAGTAGCCGTTATTATACCTATTCATAAGGGAAAAGAACGAACACTTGTTGAAAACTATAGGCCGATATCACTTACTACTCACTTATCTAAACTCTTGGAAAAGTGCATTAAAACTAGGTTATTAAAGTTGCTTGACAAGTATAATATTCTATCACCCAAGCAATTCGGATTTAGACTTAGTCACAGTACTAATGATGCGATATATCACCTTACAAGTACATTATATGAATCTTTAGATAATAATCGAAAGTCTTTGGCCGTTTTTATAGATTTAGCTAAAGCATTCGACACTGTTGACCACTCACTATTATTAAAAAAGTTATGTCAAATTGGAGTTCGTGGAATACCTCACAAACTAATTGAGAGTTATTTAGCTAATAGGGAAAAATTTGTTAAAATAGGAAACTTTAAAAGTGAGAAACAAATTTTGAAATGTGGAGTACCACAGGGTACAGTTTTAGGACCGATTTTGTTTATTATATACATCAATAGCCTATGCAACCTGGTAATAAACGGTCATTTTGTTACATATGCAGATGATACGGTTATACTTTTCCAAGATACAAATTGGGAGAGAGTCTTTAATGCGGCCAATGAATCCATGAAAAAAGTGTACTCATGGTTAAATAATAATTTTTTAACTCTGAACAAATCTAAAACTGTATATTTACCTTTTTCTATCAACTCAAAAAGTCAACCTGGTTCAGATGACATATTAAAGCTGCACAACTGTCGAACGGAAAATCAAGCGTGCGATTGTTATAAAATAGAAGCAAGCCAGACAGTCAAGTATCTCGGTATAACAGTTGATAGATTTTTGAAATGGCATGAACAAATTACCTGTACCTTAAATAAATTAAGACATGTTGTTTATATTTTTTATAGGTTAAGAAATATTTTATATAGGAAATTGCTTATGATGATGTACTCTGCATTAGTGCAATCCACTATTCAGTATGGTATTATAGGATGGGGAGGTACAAGCAAAAATGCTGTAGAATCCATCAATAGAATGCAGAGGACTATTTTAAGAGTTATACTTAATAAAAATAAACAACATTCTACAGCTTCTACCTATTATAGTACTCAAGCTATGGATGTGAGACAGTTATACCTGAAAACAATCTTGACTTTCATATAGAAGAATGCATATATATTCCAAAAAGTAGTACAAATTAATCAAGAGAAGCATTTCACTAGATCTACCATTTCTAACTCTTATAACTTGCAAACAATATGTAGAAAAAAGCAGAGAGGCCAGCAGCATTTAGATTTCATTGGGCCTAGAATCTACAATAAGCTACCTGAAAAATTAAAGTCTTTATCAAATACAGATTCATTCAAATATAAAATGAAGGTGTGGCTTCTGGACCAAGGTCGTGATTTCTGTAAACAGCAAATATATTATTAATTACCTTAATTTCGGTATAAATTGTGAAATATATTGAATACAGGTATCAATCATTTATGTATATTATATGAAACGTTGTAAAACATTTTGTTTGTGTAGTGTATAATGTATAATGAAGTATGTGTGTTATAGAAGATATTATATGATCATCTATGTATTTTTCATTCTTCATTTATTTTGGTCTTCTCTTATAAATCTGAATTTAGCATTTAAAACTATCTTAATTTTTGTAAAATTATTACTTTGAGAAAACTATACAATTTTTATCCTGTCATCTTGAAAAATCATGATACTCATTCAAAAATGTCTGTCCGCACACAAGAGTCACGCTCTTATGCGGATTTCCCGATTCTTTATTTTCCAAGTAAACTTTATTAAATATTACATTTTTTTGGTTTCAGCCGATATAGGCCCTAATTATACGACTTCTTTTTCTCGGCTGTATACATGTATGCATATTTGAATTTTGTTGTTTCATTTGAATTTGAATTGAAAATAAAAATGATTTCATTAGTATTATTATTATTATTATTATTATTATTATTATTATTGATTGAGATACAATGAATTCATGTCAAATTTTCGATGTTAATTAATGATAATATTTATAAAAATAGCATCTACTATCTATTTCAATTCATGTATATTTTCTTCTTTGTTTGTTGTGTGTGATATATTATCTTTCATTTTATCCTTGACTGTCCATATGATTGACTCAAAAATGTTGCATTTTACCCTTCCACTTGGACGAAAATGAAAATAAATAGATGATTTCTCATTATCTAATATCAATAATGAAGTCTACTCATTACATCTAATATCAAGTACTTTAATATTGGAATTGAAAATGTTGAAGCAGTATTGTAGAAATGATACTCTTCGTCAATGGTATACAAATTAGAAAATGAGTATAATAATTACTTTACATCAGTCATTATATTATTGACAAAAAAAATAGCAATTCTTATACTATTGAGAACTTACTATATTTATTGGGTAGTTTCGATAAAATCAAGATAGTCCTTAACTGTGTGAAAATCGTCTGATAAGAGAATGCTTTTGGTTGTTGATTTGAATAAACTATATTTTACACTAATATAACTACTAAAATAACTTTATAATATATAATTATACCAATTACACTGGAATTCAATATGTAGTTGATAGGAGAACTTTAAATTTGAATCACTTCAGACAGGTCTAAGCGCTGGAGTCGTGGTTTGTCAAATAAGTGATTTGATGATGGATTTTGATGTTGAATATAATATAAGTTCTAATTTCTTGAGAATACTGATCATGCCCACAATGATGCAGGATATCCAATAAATAATTGTTTTTTCCAGCGTATCTCATAACTTGAAGTATGAGCCTGAATGTTTTGATGAAAACTCTTGTCTGGTGGAAATAATGAAATTGGAATGATTATCATATTCAATTGAATTAAAAAGACGTGTTTCAAACAAGTTGAATATTGTATTTCTCATATCGTTCGAAATGTATGTTACAAACAGATTCTTTAATTCATCTTTATATTTTGTGGGTGAAATTAATGAACTGTTTTTTTCTTAATTTTGTAGGCCTCTATCACTGAAAAGAGTAACAAAATGTGGATGGGTGTGAATCATAATGTTTGGTTGATCATAAGCTCGATGACCATAGTGACTAACAACAACCAATATCCAACTTTCAGTGCCACCCTCTCCATTGGCTACCCGAATGAGTACCAAGTTATGCGATTACTAACATAGCACTGAGAAAAGTATCGACCAATCAGTGACAAGGATTAAACACTGCACTCGGTCATTCGGGAGACCAGAGTTCGATTCTCCCCATGGTCGATCATCCTGACGTTTTTTTTTTCGTGGTGTCTCTCTGCCGTTCAGGTCAATTCTGCGATGGTTACTTAACAATAGGCCACGACCTTAGTCCTTCCCACTATCCAAAAAATACCCAATAAAATAACCTCTAATCTCATCATCTCATCATCTCATATATCATTCACCGTCGTCAATATATAATAATATATGTCATTAGTATAGTGCGTCGTAAAGACCCAATATGAAAGATAGCAGAGAAACACAATGAACTAAATAATATATTCTGCCAAATCTTATATTTATTCAAATGATTTTTTTAAAAATATTTTTGAAGGGCAGAATTCGGGATATTGATATTGATTCATTGTCATCTCAGAACCAGGGTGGTAAGAAACTCAAAACTCGAAATAAAAATACAAAATCAAATAAGAATTATAACATGAAAACCAAAATTGAAAATACGATGGACTAATATCAGTGTTTTCAAAAGGGTTTCAAAACTTTGAACAAAAATAAGTTGGTTCCAATTCGTTGCTAATACCGTGATTATTTCAATAAATGAGACAATCTATCAATGACCAACAAAATGATTGTGTTGACTCTCACCCAGTAAGGATATATAGTTTTCCAGTTTCACCGAATATTTCTATTTCCTTCCTCATGGTCAATGTTGTGAAACCCTTTTACTCGCACGCCGTCGATTACAAATGGCATATCCACGCTAGTAGTTTACGAGCGAGCTTTTTAAAGGGAATAGTAAACTATCATAGTGGTGTCTGTTTGAACTATACTAGGGAATGAGTGTGAGGGAGAGAGAGAGACGAAGAAGGAGAAGGAGGGAAGCTAAGAGTTAGATTGCTCCTGTGGCGTATGGATCGATTTAAGAGTGGATAGCTTATCCGACAGGCTGGCTCCAGGCTGGCATGGCATGGTCCAGAAGGATGAGAAGGATCCAAGGCATGTTTGTTCTTGGATGATGTGGACATATACATCGGCAATACACAGTTCAAAGAGGATCGAGAGATCATATTATACACTATGGCTAGACGATGAAAAAAACATTGTTTATTCTTGTACTGTTTTTTTTATGGATATTTTTGTCATGTGTTCCAGAGTGGGATGAGAATTTCATTGTTGTCATAGAAATTCATTAATTGGTTTTGAATTTGATTTATTTTTCCATTCATTTTCCTCTGTGTGATAACATTACCTCGAATGAATACGTTTCAACGTATTTATAAATCTACAAAAGCATGAAAAAACTGAATTGAACTTGAACTGAATTTGAACTGAAACTGAACTTTAAGTTACTTGGCAAATTTATGGAATATCGTTCATATACAAATTGACGACCAGCTGGGACTGGGGTTGAAACTGCCGACGATGCGATAATCGTATGCTTTCAAAAATGAGAGATTTTTACGAATGTTTTCATGTAATGAATTATATTTATCCCAGCTGTAACATTGAGTGTCTTCGATGTGGAGCATTTTGTGAATAAACCACAATATATGTGCTCGCATCCAAAAGGGATGACGATTCAGGTCATAGCAACTAATCGAATGTCGGTAATTGAATACAATTTTGCTGCAACATTCAGTCATATTCATATTTTTATGAACAAAAACTGCTGTGTCACATGTTATATTTCTGATCGTCATCGTGGTGCCCTGTTCAAACGATCCCAGTTTTCATCCATTGTCTTAATTGGGGAACGATGATTTTTTATCAAATTTAGATGTTATATATGAAAAAAAATTCAAAAAAGTATATATATATATATATTAAATATTTCTATGACGTTCAACCTGAATATGATTTTCCTACTGAATCTTCGTACCTATTTAAATCGCTATACAGTCAATTGAACTAGATATTAATCAAGTTAATATGTTACTTATTATATCCAAAATCGCACACATTTTGGGACGACTCAAATAGAAGTTCTTTTATTTCAGTTTTTCCAGAGAGCGAAATATGATTTTTCAAATTCCGATTCTACTTGAAAACCAAGAAGGTATGGGTGTATATTGTTGTTCCTCACGTTGAATCATGCATATTCTCAATGATTATTGTTTATTATTGTAGGTTTGATCAAACTGATTAGAGTATTTTCGAATAACATTTTTCTAACAGTATGACCTTGCAGTGCAGCAAACCATGGGAAAATCACAGTGATTGTGAAATTAGTCAATATCAATTGTAGGACATTGTTCACTATCTCTTTGAGATATGTGTGATTTTGATTAAGAGAAGGTCATGAATTGGGAAATATTTCCGAGATTGGATCTTCCATTAGATCACTCCTATCACCCCTTTCATTATTCCCAAACTTCTGATTATGCCGATCGTTTGTCCTACGTCTGTGCTGGTTTGTGTCTCTGACAATTAAGTTGTTCTGCTCTCCTTCTGCCCAAAAGTTGGTTTTCAAAGCAGGGGGTGCCAAGGGTACACCATCAACTCCTCTCACAAATTTGAAAATGAAACCATGATAATTGTATGTGATGTGTTTGTGCTGGCTTGTGCCGTTGAAATAACCGTTTGTACTGACCTCCTTCGGCTCTGAAGTATCATTTAAAAGATGAGGGCGGCACCTCTTTTATTTTTCTCAAAATTTTGACCATATACCGATCGTTTGTTTTGGTTTGTGCCATGGAAATATTTGTTTTTGCTAATCGTCTCTTGCCCCGAGATTTGTTTCCAAAGAAAGGAGTGCTAAGGGTAAGTCTACGGACATATTGCATGAGCGTAGTGAAGATCCAGAGAAAAATTGGAAAATGAAAAATGGAATGAATAGGGTTTGGATTGATATTCTTTTTAACGGAATACCGGTCAGACAAAATAACCGACTATCTCAAAACCTTTTCTGGACATTGACGTTATGACAGAATATGGATTGAGATATTTGTAAGCCAATTCGGCCAATTACGCACGTTTTCAGAAAATGATGTTGAAACGATTTGAACATCCTCATCGCTCCACAGTTCAAACTAAAAAAAAATGTTGATGAACTTGGCATACACATATGTTATCGTCTGACTCAATACGGCACTGCATTATTTTGAGGAGCAAACGAGCGAATCAATTTTGAGAAAAATAATCAGGATTCAAAAACCCTCATGAGAGTAGGCGAATCTAGAGGGGAAGATATAAAAAAGTATCCATACCGAATGCATTAGGCGAACAGATGATATATATTATTCCAAAGTTTAATATGAATTTGGTAAGCCGTTCTTCAAGAAGGATATTCATTTATATGGTATCAAATGTGTATATATATATATATATATATATATATATATATATATATATATATATATATATATATATATATATATATATAAACTCATTACCAATACTCATTATTTTATTACTTCACATTTTTAAAATTTATTTCATGACGTTGTACATGTCGAGGAAGCTCTTATAACTTCCTCACCATTCGTTCCATAATTTCATGACACACTTCTAGTTCCACTATAGGCCTGTGCAATCTTTTACGATATTTTTATTTCTCATATTAACACAAACTAGTATAGTCGTAACTTTTTCACTCGCTTTTTAAAATAATTTTGCAAGTTTTGTTTTGTTACTAGAAAACAATGATTTATATGACAATTGTCTGTGGAAGTACTTTATAGTACAGCGTGCACTTGTTTCAGTGCAGTTTTCAAAAGTTGTGTCGTTTTTTCCGGTCGTTTTCTTATTCGTATGATGATTACTCGACGAGTGCAGACTGATTCATGGGTTGTTATTTTATTTAGTGTTGCACAGAATCGCTGGGTCTCGGGGTCGACTCTTATTACGGCGGTATGGCTCGCAGCCAAACGAGATAGCACACGCGGACGACACAGTAATATGCAGTATGGGATGCAGTTATTTGTTAGATTTCAAAGAAACTACATTCAAGGATGCACAAAAACACTAACACTGAGACGTCCATCACGTCACTAACACCGAGACCTGAACTGTTATTTTGTTTGTCATTATGTTGCGGCGTCTGATGGCGTTATCAATTTAGTTGTGTTGGTATTATTTTTATAGGACATGATCGATGTAAGAAGATCCAGCAGGTAATCTGAAAGTTGCATCATACTATAGTGGGTTGCAATATTCAGGATATTGCCCATAGTTTATTTTGTACCAGGATCTTATATTTCATGAATAAGTTTCGAATTATTCATGGGGTAGATTTATCTGAACGTTGAATGATAGGAAAAAAATATTACCGGTACTTTACTTCTTTCATTTTACAAAAGTGTTTGATATTTATCGTTGGATCATCATTTCACCCCCAACTTCTTATTATAATCTGAGATTATAATCGAGACTGGTAGATCGCATTGAACCGTCTTTCAGGAGAACGGAGTTGTGGATTCTTGCCATGGTCGATCATCCTGATCGAGGGTTTTTGTATAGTTTGATTTCCTCCTTGGTTGAATACTGTGATAGTTCCATGATAAGAGGCCACAATTGCTTTCTTTTCACTGTTTGAGAACACTCTTGATGATTAGCTCATCATCTCATTCATCATTTACCGACGCAAATAGATACTTTTGGTTGAACTCAATGTGAATAAAAAGTTAGCATAAAAGGATAGGATAGTTTCCATGATTGGGACATGAATTTTAATCATTCAGTAATGTAATAGGTTTGCTCACTTCTCAAATAATGATATGAAATTGAAAATATTCATCCTGACAAATGTTTTTCTCATTTGGATCGAACAATGAATCCGCCCTACTTTCGTTGAAAATGAAAAAAATAGTTTCTGATATATTTTTAGGTAACATTTGGTCAATTCAGCAATTTATTATTAAATCCAAGTGCTATTTTATGTCTTTATAACATTGTTCGTTCGTATTTTATGACTTGAAACAGAATGATTGTAAAACGTCTTCAAAATAGAACCATTTCATAATTAATTTTTCCTTTATTCATACTTCCCTTTCAATCCAGTCAATAAAGCCTTCCGTACCATGAAGACTATGAAATTGAATCTTTATCAAGATTCAAATATTCTCTATTGAATCAATATAGAGTATTCTAATCTAGAAATTGAAATAATAGTGAAAACATTTTTTTTTTTTTCATCTGAATCTAGAATTGTTTTTTAATAATTGCTTTTCACATTTGCTTAGGATGATGTGTGAAGACCGTTCAACTCGAATCAAATTAATAATTTTTCATCATCCTTCCATCCTGAGTACCCAAATAATTTTTCCAGTGAATGGATGAAAAAAAAATCAGTAAGAATGATATTCTTTCGACAACTTATACATTCACATGACGAGATGAATGAGTTCTATTGGTTCACAACGAGGGTACAAGTCTGTGTGTGCAATATATTTAACTGAATCACATAAGCAACGTGAATCGGATAGGCCGTTACACGTAATAGGCCTATTCTACAACATTTCTTCACTCTCCACGTATAAATCTACTTCACTTTGCAGTTTGTGGGACATTTATTCTGTGTGCGTATCCACAGCCACCTGTAATATATACTTTGTTGATGAATAGTTTCCATTGAGAGAGAAAAGCAAAACGTGTCTTCCCAGAAAATACACGGAATATGCATCGTTGAAAATTGAAAATTTGTGTTGAAAATTTGAAACTTTCAACTGAATCATTGACCATTCAAAGTAACAAAAGCATCCGGTTTTGATTAAAATATGGTTGACAGATAGTTATAGAAATACTGGCAATAATGTAACAAATAAAATGATTGTCATTGTTAAATTATGTGCGTACTTCATTTTGTAACTTTCTCTCCAATTTACACTTTTCACCAAGAACAGCGTGCTTGTGGTTTTTCGAGTAGGCCAACCTTAAAATTCAAAATGGAATTAAGAGCTGGTTTCACCTCACCAATAACTATTCACCAATAACTACGTCCTTGGTTACCATGATGTTGTTTGACCTCAATTGATTATAAGCTTACTTGATACATTTTGATTATTCTTAGGACGCCATCTTGTTTTCTCTTGAAATTCCCAATAGGTCAAATTCATATTGAGAAACTATTTACTGAAATTTTGAAAATACCCGAAAGATGAGAAAGAAGCAAATATATTTTCAACCGGAAATATTTAAATTCCGAGATGAAGAGACATCAATGACGGACATGTTCAAAACGTTCACATGAAAATCGAGTGATCGGTTACCAAGGTGTGGAGATTTTCATCACATTTCATATAAATATCTCGCCCATCTTACATGGCGCGTGCTACGTTTTACTAGTGAAGTTTACGATAGCATTTAAACGAGCTTGTGTCTAGCGATGTTCATCCTTGTCTGCATTGCATCAACAGATTGCATCAAACGCATTCGTTTCGTAAATCGATTTAATTTACATACAACACATTCTAAGGGATCACTTGATCTCATCACATTTAGAGCATATCTTCCTTTTGCATCAAAATACTATCATGCTTGTCTATAGGGACGCCATAAAGCAACGCATATATGGTTAAGTGAAGCTTAGCTTTAGCTTAGCTTAGCTTTAATTTGCAGCTAATTCGTTATTATTATCAGATACTTTGAATGTGATTTGAAAACTTAAATTGTGTTATTCAAAATTATAATCAATAAAAGTACACAAATAGCATTGATTACCGGGGACAATAATGAAGAATTGACCGATAATTGAAACTATTTCATTCGTCAAGCCAGACATTTCTAGGTTCATCCATAATAATTGATCTGTTATCGTAAGTTTATCTCGTTGTTTTTGTGTACTGTGATTAGAGGTGGTAGAATCACTCTCGTTGTGACTCGTCCGAACGATGCTTCTTTGTAATAATTGACCTTGATTAGCCTGTGCCATTTTCCCTATGTTGATGAAAATAAATGAAGATCATAAAGGTTGTGAAAGAAAAAAATGGAGAAAATAAATATTGAATCACATTCGAATGAACAAAGCTCAACTCTCGAGTGTGTTCTTGATTCAAATTCAAGACTCATAAAATGCATGAAATATTTGGTTTTCGATCCATCTATCAATTTAAATATCGCTGTAAACTATGAACTACTTGGCATTATCGTTCGACTATCACTGATTTGTACTCGTATGATTCACACAGAGAGGAAGTGAACATTGCCAAGGGAAATGAGCTCAATGATGAAACACTTCAGTGTTCTTGCATTTCCCTCATTCTCATGCTGTCAGTGATTTTTCCAGCAATGCAATGGTTTATGAATAAGGCAACTGTGTTTCAAAACTGTACAATTAAGCAGACATTCTCAAACATTTTGGAATAGTTTGAACTTGATGATTTCAGAAGGATTCTCTCTCAAACTTTCTCTCTCTAGCTCACTATGTATATATATATATATATATATATATATATATATATATATATATATATATATATATATATATATATATATATATATATATTTATATATATATATATATATAAATTATATATATATATATATATATATATATATATATATATATATATATATATATATATATATATATATATATATATGTATATATATATATATATATATATATATATATATACATATATATGTATATATATATATATATATATATATATATATATATATATATATACATAACGTCTCTGGTTCTCTCCACAGTTATCTTGAATTGTATTGTTCAGAAAGCTACATTCACAACATTCACATCGTCTTTGCACTTCGTTCAAGAATCGGATACAGTAAATTAATTGTTTTCGGGGAAAGTGTAGAATCGCTTGGGCGGTGCTTTTTCCCAGATCCATTGGACGGGAAGCGATCGCTTTCAACACATCCCAGTAACTATCAACAAGATTCATTCATTATACCGCCTACACGAATCGACGACTGCTATTGCCGGAGTCAAATGAGGGAACAGTCTTACCCCAAAATCAACATGCGTTCTTTACGTCAGTGACTTACTGGTACAATTTTTTTATTCACTTTTAAAAGTGATCTAGAAATAAAATGAATGAAATTGAATGAAAGTACTTGAGCTGTGGTGTTCATGTTTTGCACATTCGAATATATTATTATTGATATGATTTTCTCTGTAGTTTTACTGGCTAGTACCAAAATACACACATTCAAAAACATTATGTTCACCGACAACGCAGTCTCGGTTTCAAAGAGCTCATTATTTTTTTTCAAATTTGAAATAAACTATATAACAGTACATGGTTATTTATGTCTAGTCACAAGACCGCCTCAAATTCTTGAAACAACCAATCCTTCTAAACCCAACGTTCCTAAACCAACCTTCCTGAAGTGTCTTATTAATGTATGCTTTTCCTTAAGTCATCTTGCCTACCGAATTGATTGCAGACGTTCGGGGCCCAAGATGGCAACGGAAAATAAAAAATCGTATTGACTTACAGTTCTCAGTTAGATGATCACTAGTATTCAATACGTGCTCGTACGAAGAGCTTTGGTTCGTGGTATGTTTTCAACCCTTTCAAAATAATTGTCAAAAATCAACATGTTTCTACCTGTTTTTCATTGTTTTCACGATTTTTTCAGAGTAATTCAATAGAAAAATATGATTCTTAGTGAAGGTAAAGGCACAGATATACTCATTGTTGTTTCATTTCAACATAAATCAGACTGATTGGTCCTACCGTTTACACACCATGTATTGGAAGCTGAAGGCCTGTATTGACGCTTTTTGTCCTGTTTTGTTCGTTTCCTGCAGGTTTTACTCATGGATTGTGAGATGTAAAGTAGCCTCTTAATTGGGAAACAATGATTGTAAATCAAGATCTCGATGTGAGTGAAAGAAAAAGAATATGATGTATCAACTGAAAAAACGAATACTCTATTAGTGATGTCGTTCAAATAATATCAACGAAAATTGGATCGATATTTTGTATATACCAACCTTGACCGTTTACGACGTGTGGAACAAGAATCAATATGATCATTCAGATACTTCCGTTTGACCTAATTGAATGAGATATAATCAAACTGTGTTGGATGTGAAACATGATTTAATTAAGCGTTGTTGTAATATTTTCAAAATGCTAATAATCTTCATTCTCCTAAACACTAGTTTCATTGTACGAAAACTCCATCTCACTGTGCTCATCATTCTATTAGCACGGCTCATTTAATCAAGATAAATCAGGATTAATACAATTAAACACGGAAATTATTCTCAATTTATGTAAATCGACTCACCGCGTGATGAAGTTTTTCATTCTTTTTTTTATCTGTTTCAAAACGTATTCTGGTCGTAACGATAACGGGAACGGCGATAATGCACTTAGAATGTAGTGTAAAGTTAGCAAGCACATTTCACGAACCAATTACTCTCGGTTGGAAACATATGAAAATTGGATGTGAAAAGTTATAGGAGAGTGACTCGTTTTTTTTTTTTAACTTTATACCCGCGACTACTGAAATATTTCCGCATTAGAATGAGCTGATGCATTATGAAACATTTTATTCTGAGATGGGTAGACCGGCACAGTATATTGTCCGTTACTTTAGAAGATTCGTTTCTAGCATTTGTGCCGTATACAGTCACGTGAAATGATTCTCTCCAAAATTATAATTTTGGATGAAAACTATGCATATTTCTCCGCTGAAATTGTTAATGGACTTTACTTGGATTGCGTGTGTAAACTGTCTTCTGGCTTAGTGAGTATAATGTCAATACATTTTTTCTAGGGTACATTACAAAATGGCTTGATCGATCACTTTATGAGACCGAAAGTGTAATCATATCATATATTAGGGGAGAGGGGGTATTTCCGCACTCCGTAGCTCAGTCTACTTAGGCTCATCTGTTGAAACTGAAATTATCGTTCCACATGGATTCGAGCCCCGCATAAGGCACGGGCTTTTGTAAACGACCTCTCAATTACCATCATTTCATAGTTTCATTGTCACCTGATCATTCGAGCCCAAAAACACGTACCTGTTGATGGAGTCGTTAAGCAAACAATAATCAATTAAATTTAGAATAATTTGAAGTACAATGAAGTACATTTTGATTTCTTAAAGAAGAGTATACGACTTGATGGAGATTGACGTGATTAGACTGTTTCTTGGTGCTCGAGGAACCATTTCAAAGTTTTTCACTAGAGTGACCCTACGCTTGATTTGAATCCACTCGAAGATTTATTCAAACTGACAATAAGCTACAGGTATTATTCTGATATTTATTCACGATGTAAGATCATTTGAACAATGAACAAAAATGATTCCAATAATCACCTCAGCATGAGCCTCAAATATATTGTTCGTCCAGGAAATTTCAATTTGACTCCCAAAACCAAGTTGGTTTCGTGTTTTGTATCAAATTGCAATACGAAGAGTGGAAATTCGTTTGTTGAACAACTATTACCGCATATTCAAGTGAACATCTATGGTTCCTGTGCGATGTTCAAGTGTTCTGAAACAGAAAAGTAGAATATTGTATGAAATGTTGGAAGAAAATCACAAGTTTTACCTGTCCTTATAGAGACCTCTTCATGTCGAAATTATGTGACAGAAAAGTAGTTGAGTTTCATGCGATACAATTAAAAGGGTAGCCCCAGTCAAACATGTAATAATACAGTATACTTGCTTATATTTTATATCTCTTCAGCTATGATATTGATTCAAATTAATCTTCCACCAACAATTTTAGTTCAAGTGTTCAACGTGTCACTTTTTTTCTCATTTTTTTCTTCATATATTTGTCATTAATGCAATGTTTGTAATTGAACATTTCATTTTCAAAAGTTTAAATATTGCATACTTCAATACAGGATAAATGTTCCATTATTGGAACAATCAACAATCAACAAATATTCAGTTGTTGTTGAAAAAATCATTGGTCATGGTACAAACCAGAAAAAATATCTAGGTGTTAAGATGATTGAATTACAATTTAGTCATTGTTGCTTATAAAGATGGTCGATTTTTGATATATTTTTACACTTGTTAATATTTATATTTGAAAACAAATTAGGCTCGAATCAACAATGGTAGTTTTCGCGATAAGCAAGTTTAAATTGATCATGCTGTGAAAATGTCATGCTTATATGTCTAATCATTCATGCAGTATCTCATATTGATGATATTCAAATATAAATTCAGAGGAAAGAGCATCCAAGGATTGGTACACATGAGTGTTCGAGTGAGAAAACTACCTCAAAATAATTGTGATGAATCAAGGTGACAATATATTTCAATAAATTCTCCTCAGGTTGACGAAAAAAAAAATTGGGAAATATAAATGAAAAAAAAAAAATATATATATAATGACTACCTCCTTAACGTAGTAACGGTGGTGTATGGAGGAGTAGATTACAAAACAATTGCCCCGTCAATGTCGTACATCGACGTGAAAGATAATACCAGTCTTGAGCCATGTGCCAATTGTTTGCCTGTTTGTATCTGGACAAAAATCCTCAAGAATATGAGAATTACTTTTGGTGGAAGACGCATTATGAAGTGAACATGAGATGGGATATATAAATAACCTTTATTGGTCCCTGGCTTATAAAAGTTTACAGGATAACAATCAGTATAAAATACAATTTTGATATAAATATGTATAGAAATGAAATATAGTTGAATAATTGAAAAAAGGGACAAATTGTGAATTGAAATAAGTAATGATAACATTATACTTACAAAATTGAACTGATAATAAAAATTGGGAATATAACTGAAGGAAATTAATGAAAGTAAAATATTTTAAAATAAAAAGATACTGTGATCTATGTGATACTATGATACTGTGCACCCTGTGCAGTATGCTCAACAATCCAAGCATGCCATCTGAAGTTGATAGTAGTTTAGAGAGATGGTGGTATGCTCCAAATGTATGCTATCAGTACAGAAAGTCGTTTTAGTAATTCACCTCTAATACAATAATTTACTGGTATGGTGATATTCACTAGAACTATCATGACAGATATTTTTCTCACGTAGATAAATATTACTGAGCTTTTCATAACTGGGAGATGATTTATCACATCTTGACGATAGGTAGGAAATCAAAAATGGAAAATTATGTCTCGAATAGTATTTCTCAAATATACTCTTTACGAACACGCTATACTCTAAGCATGTAAAAATCCACAGTCACTCAACATTCCGTGTTTAGGGCAACTGAACTGAATTTTTACTAGATTTTGACTCAATATTTAATATTTTCGGGTGTAGCGAATACACCCTATTATATGTATTTTGCGGGTGTGCATTATCTTTTGAATTGAGAAAACATGGGTGAACGCAGGTTTTGCATTGCGAGATTAGCGTGATATGTATGTGAAATGTTCTCGCGAGTTATATTAATACCTTAATTATGAAACTAGCACATCTAGTCACTCCCACCTTTTATGGAGCAACTGGTTTATCACCCATTATCATCTAGAGATCTTTATCTATGATTTTTGCGATACAATACATTTTTTAACAATGATTTTGTATCAAGTTTCGATGTTATTAAAAAAAAAAAAAATACATTTATTGTATTGTAAATGTTTTATTCAAACTGATCATGAACTGATCAGAGCATAATACACAGTGTGAAAGTTTAATTCCAATCGGATAAAATATGAAAATTGAAAATTACTCCCTCTGCTATTCTCACGAGGATTTTAGAATTTTCAATTTGATTCCAATTCGATATAAATCTCTATACGATACATGTATACAAGTGACATATGATCGAACACAATATCATATCAGTCATTAAATGAATTCAAATCAATTCCAATAAGACACCAATGTCCAGTTGAAGTCGATTGATTATACTGTGTCTGACATGTATGTCGTTTCACAAAAATATTATGAATATGTATCCAATTTTTTCAAGTATATAAACTGAAATCTCCACTCACGCTCATCTAATAATTGGATTTGTTTCAAAATCATGGTTCATTGATTTTTACCACATTGTATACAGATACCTCTCTTATGCTGCGTTTTCCCAGGAAAATCACACTCATTTATATGGAATTTCTCAATATCCAAATCTATCGGAAGCCGTAGCGGTCGAATACCAATTCTGGTATAAAGAGCTTTGTTTACTTGATACTGCAAGGGATTGTATTCGAATCTTATCTTGGTTGGGTATCCCGAGCTTATAATCAACCAATCTTGAAAATTCAGAACCATCTAGATATTTGTTACGCTTCCATGATCGCTCTTTACATTTATCGAACAAATAAAAAAAGTCCACCGATTGTGTTCAGATTCATGACGGCTTCCTTATATTGCATAATGATTCATCAAGACTATCGTGTTGTATTTTGGTTCGTCAATACAGGAGAATTACTGGAGGTAATAAAATTATTGGAGTAATGAAAACTTTATGATGCAAGTTTAATATCTTTTCCCAGTACGCGTTATACTATATTTCAATTTTTTACTTGTAATTTCTACTTCGGATTGATTTTATTATCAAAACCTTTCTTGAATAAGTCCCTACAAATTTCAGTACGATAGAGGTTCAGGAGTGAGTAAATTCAAGTCTCAATCAATATCATACGTAGGTGGGAAAAACAATTTGAATACAATATTCCATTTCGTAATCAATTCAAGTTGAATTGAATATCGGCATAGTGCCATTTTGATGCTATATTATTCTTAATTTTCAAGTCCCATAGCATTATCTATCCGAGCATATGTCTCGATATTTTGTCGAATCGAATCCTTGGTGAGAGAATTTAATTTCACATCTTTCCATGTGATGAAAATGGAATAATCAGATGAGAGTAAGTGGTGTTAGTGTGTACGTTTACGCAGCAGGTTGCACGGTATGACTGATCATTACGAAACATTCAGTGGACACTCGGACTCGTGCAACTTGGGGTAGCTTAGAGGTATAGTTGTTGGGTCAAATGGGTTGGGTTAATTTTGGAAAAATCATTACAATATTTGAGAATCCCGAAAAACAAATGGACTTTTTCCAAGGGTGGAAGAGAAATTCAGAGAGAAATCTCTTGAGAAAAAGTAATTTCATATTGAATGTGAGCAAAGGAATGATACACATGGTCACCAATTTTCACTCAGATAGGGCAATTTTTTTTTTGAAGTAAATAAATAAATATTGTTTGTAGATCAGAAAATAGTAGCTAAAGAACCAATAATAATTGATTGAGATGCTGTGTGTGACAATATTCTAATTGACTATATTTGTCGGACAGGCTTGGGTTTTAGATTGGTTTTAGTTCAGATTAATCAGTTCAGGATTTTTGTGTGATTAGGTTTGTCAGTTTAGGTCAGTTTGGTTCAGATTAGGTTGATCGAGCTAGTTAGATTGGGTTGCTTTTAATTAGTTACGACTACGCGAAAATACAACGACAACAGCGTTCACATTTGGTGACATGAACCGATGGTCCGAAAAGTGGCGGCTTCCGACAGTTTTCAGAATCACGCCACCACTGCTTTCTGGTAATGATAGCTTCCGAGTTCAATGAGTCGGTTGCGATTCAATTTCACACAAATATCTCGCTCATCTTTCAATTCATACACTGTATTTCCCGATAGTAATACAAAAAATATCAGTTTAGCCAATCTTACTTTAGTTGATTTACATGAAAACATCGTTGGCAGATAGCATTTCACTTTTGTGACCATGCAGTTATGCTCCTTGATCCAAATAGCTTGGAAAATTTCTAATGTCTTCAACATATGGACGAGTCAACGCGAATTATTAATACGATTATGTCTTTTGTACTCAAATGTGAGTACCGTTCAAATACGTATTTGATTTTCTGTAAAGAGATAGAAGATGAGTAAAACGGATCTGAGAGAGTGAAGGTGAATTTCTTGCAGTGACGTGAACATGGCTGACAGGTAATTACTGAACGCTGGTCAGGGAATGAAAGAGAGAAAGAGAAAGAGAGAGAAACAAAGATTAATACAACCCCTTAGCCTCTACGCGGCGGAGCAAGTCACTTCCATTGAAGTTATCTTCTTAACCTTGCTCTCTCTTGAGTCAAGTAATTGATTGAAACACGTTGTTGGGAGAATATCTGAGGAAGGAGTTAGGGTTCAGGAGAAGAAAAAGGGGGTAAGAGGATCGAAGTAAATACTTCATCCGTTTCAGTTTCATAAACACATCAGACTTGGAGTGAACAGATATGTCTTATTAATCTTTCAAAAATAACATGATACAAGTAAAGATATATACTTCTTATTGATAATATCCTCATTCCTCGATATGGATTCACTCATACTTTAATAACTGTTCGTATATCACTCAATAAATATCCTCCATGTGAAATAACAATACAACAATATTTTGATTATTTTTAAATTTTTCCTCAAGAGTCGGCAGGAGTTTCCACGCCGAGTTGAGTACGCGTATGACATCGTATTTCTCTTTTTTCCATTTCCTGAATACTAGATGGGTTTTAGTGAGAGAATGCAACAGAATATTGAAGTCATATCGCAAAATAAAACGAGAATTAAATTAGTCATTCCTGGGCCTCTATTCTATTACAGTGAACGAAATAGAGTCATGACAAAACCGTGAGTGCCCACCGTGTTCAAGTATACGGAAACATCGGAGCACATGCAGCTCAGTTGCTATAACGCGCTCGCTTCATGTGAGGCGGAAGGTGATAGGCATATCGGATCTGGCCCGATCACCACCACCTTCCATGTTTATAGAGGTTTCTCGTGGTTTTCCTCTGTAGTCCAGGATAATTCCCACAATAGAACCCACGACTACTTCCTTCCCACTTATCTTCCCATTACCTCTGTAACCTTCATCTCATCATCCCATCATCTCATAAATCATCTATCCGACGTTTGAAGATCACACTTATCATTAAAATGCGTCGTTGAACTGAATTCCAATATCAATATAATATAAATATCTATATAAAAATGGGGGCAATTTTTTTCGGTTTTGGAATAATAGCTAATAATAGTTTTTCTATAATTCAGAGAACGGAATAAAAGTTGCTCATCTTATTTTGTCGATACAATTTCATATACTTCAACGTCATATGGACTCTGGCACTTTCGTCGATCTTTCATTTGTGTTGGAGTTATAGAATATGGGCCCTTATTCTATAACTGCGAACGAAATGAAAGAGCTACGAACGCTTGTTCAATCCGATGTAATAATAGTTGAG
>OZ023326.1:23621413-23631413 GCA_964007535.1 Brachyptera risi
AAATGTGACTCACGAAAAATTGTGGATCATGAACCAATACATATGAACATTACCACAATAATTATGAATACAATGATGAACATTTTAAACGTTTGAATTCAAATTTTTCAAACACTGAAAAATCATAACAAATATTTTAAGATTTCCGTAATTTATTGTCATTGAAAGTCGGAGCTCTCGAATACACATTCAGGGGCCTTGGTCTCATTCCTGTATGTTTTGACTGTCGTTTCTCCAATTTATCTCAAAATAGAAGAGTAAAATGCATGTTGTGATCAAGTAATTTGATTGAATGTAAGCTACGATAAAAAAGTTCACTTTATTGAATATTTATTGATATGTAATTAAAGATACGACAGGTCAATTGAATGATCACTTATGATACTCATAGTTAATAGCGTAGGCCCTATACTATTGGGCCCTATATTGGTACTATTGGCGCTATCAAAGCTATGAGGCCTCTGGCAGTTACAATTAAAAAAATTGTTGATATACTGAAAGTGCACCTATGATAGATTTCTCATGGTCACTATGATCATGTAAACTTGATGCGCTACCTTCAATATATCTGCTGTGTTACCAAAACATAAGTTTCCCCCAGAGCTACGCCACTGTACTCAGTGGTTTAGATAGTTGGGAATGTGTGAAGTGATGTGGGGATGTTTTTGCGTAAGGCGACGCATTATTTATGTTTTGACGCGTATAATCACTCTACGTAGGCGGCGCGCGTTTTCCAACATTTTTAGAGGAAGAGAGAGGGAGAGAAAAAGAGTGAGAGAGAAGAGAGAAAGAGAGAGAAAGAGTGAGAGAGAAAAGAATTGTCGGGTTAGTTTGGAAATCAACTGTTTCACGCCAACTAATCAATGTTTTTTGTACGTGGTGAGGGTTTTTATTTTTCAAGGGTGACATTTTTTCGGATGGATTGGAGGAGGGGAAATGATTGATCAAAAACGAATCTAGTCACGTACTATCGATAATTAATTGAATTCACAATAAATACGCAATGTGTCCTGTGGAAAAAAGCGATGGACAATGTTGTGAATGATCGGTCCAATGAATTCATACAAATGTATTTTTTGTCAATAATTGATAATTAATTGCTGGAAGTAATATCGCAAAATCACAAATAACGAGAACAAAAATAACAAGAACGATCCACTATAGAATAATAATACCATCGAATGAATAAAAACGACATAACCACAAGTGGACATTTTTTTACAACTATCTCTATAAAACTATTGAAACATGTGAACATAGCCATACTTACTTCATGTGTCAAGTTCATATACGGTACTATCTTTTACAATACTCCGGTCCGGTCGTGAGATTCATTTCTGCAAAGACTTGAAACACGAACTTTCGTTTACCAGATCAGTTCAGTTTTATAGTTTACAAAAAACAAACGATTCCGAAAACCATTATTATACATTCAATTTCAATCTAGAATGAGTAGCCTGCAGCAAGGTTTGATCCGTGGGCGTACATCACACACAATTGAAAACCAGTGGCCGCTTTTCTGTACGTTGTGACTCGACCTAACTGTTATCTTCAATTTGCCATTCTATGATATTATAGAAGAGTAAACTCCAAGTGATTGTATTTTGTATTTGATAAAATTACTCAATTGAATTCTACAATAAATATTTTTCCCTCCCACATATTGATGACTTGGATATTCCATATCATTATCATATACGATCTTCATTTCTGGCGAAATTCGGCAGAACCGTTCTTACATTCAACCAATTTTCGCGCCAAAGCTAATTTAACCAAGTGAAAATTCTTATTTACTTGGAAAATAAATATAACCTGACGTTTCAGTGAGTTCTCACATACCCTGATCACAGGACCCCTATTGGCTATCTTTTGAAACAGTGAGATGAGACCGTTTCAACAAAAATAACTTAATTACATGGTGTGTGAGAACTCACCGAAACGTCAAGTTATAATTATCGTTCAAATAAATATAAGAATTTTCACTTGATGTACCAGAATTTGAATTTATCTCATATATATATATATATATATATATATATATATATATATATATATATATATATATATATATATATATATATATATATATATGTATATATATATATATATATATATATATATATATATATATATATATATATATATATATATGAGATGAATTCAAATTCTGATATATCACTCTTTTGAGTGGTATAGGATATCAAAATTCCAATGCGCGAGAAACATTGATATTTCTGATGCCTTCAGTTTGGTATGTATGTGGAAAGTATATATAGTTATATATATATATATATATACATATATATATATATATATATATACATATATATATATATATATATATATATATATATATATATATATATATATATATAGTTATATAGTTATATAGCTATATATAGTTTTATATAGCTATATATATCCAAACTGAAGGCATCAGAAATATCTTTGTTTCTAGTGTATTGGATTTTTGACATCTTACACCACTCAAAAGAGTGCATCAAAAGTCATACATTTCGCTCGATATCTTTTTATATGCATTTCTGATATTAGTGGTGTGAAATGTACTCCAAAGTATACGCTATTCGTATCGTGGTATTTCATTAAATTGCAGAAACAATTGCCTCGCATCTAAGTCGGTCGTCTTCCATATCATTGGATAGGCGATAGCGAACACATCCATTGGTTACCGTTGTGCATTTATCTGTGTACTTGCACATTCGTTCGTTTGTTCGTTTGTTTGTTTGTTTGCTGGTTAGTTTGCATTTTTTCTATGCGCTTTCCAGGTTGCAAGCCCTAATCAATACACACGAAACTTTTTGCAGGCATTATACTCAACCATTCAGCCTAGAACTATGTGGTTTTGGGTGATAATCAAACAGATAGACTTTGAAAAATTGATGATCGAAAGTAAAGGGAAAAAATGAAGTGTCAAACTGTATAACATTTGCATTCGTACAGATTCATATTTGTGGTACCGTAGTTGTATATAACGCCAACAACTATGTGCACCTATAACATGCTTTATAAGTTTGATGAAAATCGGGTGAGTCGTCTGGTTTCCAGTACAAACTTGTTCTTGCCATCCGTCACGATAACTGGGGAGGGGGAGGGGGAGGACCATTTTGTTCAATCGCAATCTAGATCTTTTCGTCATATCTGGTTACACTTTATATCACTATATAAATTATATATCACTTCATAGTTTATTCAACTTGAGTTAGTTATTTTAAGTTTAGTTATTTTAGTTTTAGTTATTTAACTTTAGTTCATCAATAAATATGGACGAAATTCATCTGGAACGTTTTGTATCAACTGTCAAGTGAATTCCCCTCACTACTTTCTGAACCCTTGGCCAATGAACCACTTGGAATAACCCTCCTACATTGTATATGTGAGAAACGAAGAGTTTCATATCTGGATGAGATGATCTGAACCGTCGAACGAAAGCAGTGAAGACTCAAATAGTTAATTTCGGGATCACGATGTGTCGGCCGATATAGTTTCGAATACTTCATATAAGAAAATGAAAATGATAGACAGTGTGCAAAACGAGTTCAAACCATATTGGTATTGACCTACCACATCGCATCTGGAATAAACAAGATAAACATCCAAGCCTCAGCGTAAGTGGCCGCACAAAAGAATACAAAATGGGAATCACTAGCACAGAGAGAAAAAAATGCTAGCCTCGAGTGCCTGATGGAGGCAATTGAATGTCATCCAGCGTGGCTAGAAATCACTAACACACCAAAATTCATAGAGAAAAATTACCACAAGCATACAATGAGAATTACACAAAATAGAACAAATGTTGGGCGCTACTCCTTTTTAGGGAGAACCATCAGAGAGTGGAACGAGCAGCCGTCACAAAATTATACAAACTCTTGCATCCACCAGAAAATCGCAATGTATCACACTTTGTACTCCTAAGCTTCAAATAAATAACTGTACTACTATAAATACATCGCGCATCATAAAATGCATATCAAGCTGCGTTTTCCTATAGTTTGGCTGAAACGGTTTGGAAGTCTGTAATACAACCGCAAAGATACGTGAAACCATATCGACCAAACTTATACTTAGTCACTTTGTAACGTAAGTCAATGTGTCCAATTATAATGAATAGTTTTATAGAAAAGTGTTTTGTCGTAACTGGGCTCAAGTCGATTGAAGAGAGGAGAAAGTTACGACCGACCGTCTCCCTTATCCCACACCACAATCGCGCATTCATCTCTCGTGGTTACAACTAGAGGAGTTGTATATTCACGTTTCTACCAGATGTACTCGAGCGTATAGTCATCGTGGTTTCAGTCGTTTAGCATCTGTGGATCTGTCATTTCCGTACCAAAATAGAGAATATGAATCAACTTCTCAACAAGATTAGGCGTTAAATGACGTGTTACTGTTATTATGACTAAAGGTAGAAAAGCGTACTTCATTCTTACTGTTGAGAGTGACAATATAACCACGTCGTTGACGCGCTGTTGAACCTCCATATATATCCATCGATTAATTATTGTTGACTTATCGAACCCCCCAACAATTTGGTTATTTGGGAAGTACGAATGAGCAGATGGTATATAGATGGCCGATTCTGTGTGTGAATATGTTCTTTATTCGGGATTCGAACCCACTCTCAACTGACTTCAATTTTCAGAACAGTGCTTTTTATGACCGAATCAGACGAGTGGCAGATTACTATTTACTCTGTGAATGGTATCAACGTGAACTGTCAAGTTATTCTTGAGTTCAAGATAGTCAATGTTAAATTTTGATGAGTAGGCCTATAGTATTGACATGTAGAATATTTTTCCTCTGACTTGCATCCATGCGAGTTGAAATTTCACCTCTATCTTACAATATAGCGTACGAGTGGTTCGCGCTTAGATAACTCGTGAATGCAATTGTAATGGATGGAATAATGAGAGCGCATTGTGTTGTTGTTTGGGGGTGTTTGATGAAGTCAAAAAGTTTCAAACCATTTTCAAAAAGTTTCAATAATAAACTGTTATTGGGACTTACTTCTTGATTTGCTTTTTTCTTTCTTTTTCTTCTTCCATTTTTTCAGTTGTAATCTGAGATTGCATTTGTGATAGACAGATATGACATTTGTGATTTTCTGTAGACAGTAGATCAGTCGTAATGGCGCACGAAACCGTTATTCAGGATAAAGTTTGATACCCGCCATGGTCGATCATTCTGACGGAGATTTATTTTCAAAGTTCTCATACTGGTGGTTACTTAATATCAGTCTACGAAATTTTCCTTCCCACTGTCCGAAACACGTAATACCATGAGATTTCATCTCACCATCTCATCTGTTCATAATGCATATATCATTATTCACGGAAGCCAATATATATTAGCCATCATTACAGTGCGTTTTAAAACACAATGCGAATAAAAATAAAATATATATCCAGGATCACTCACTACTCACTACTTCACAAATATTGAATGCATGCGATCCGAAGTTCATATATGTATATATATATATATATATATATATATATATATATATATATATATATATATATATATATATATATATATATATTAATATAATTGTATTCACGAGAGACGGAGGCGCGAACAACACGTGCGCTAGTGATGCTAGATGGAAGGAACGGTCGACCGAAGCCTTCGCTCATAGATACAAGTGTAGCAAAATTTCCGAACAGCTAATATATAGGCTTTCATCTATCATTAAACCATTTGGTTTTGATGTAGTTCCAAATAAACTCGATCGTCATCGGCGGCAAGGGGGAGGAGGGGGCTGGGGCGGGAGGAGGGGCGGGGAAAGATGTATTTAAACACTAATCCATCACCATCATTCGTCTTTCATAATACAAATAATTATTATGCCGTGAAGTTTGTTGGCTTCTTTATACATCTATACAAAAAATGTATCGCTTTTTCCTCCAGTTGATAGACCATGCACTATATACATTTGTGATATGGGATACGGTCCATGTACTCTCCATTATTGGTAGGCCTGCGATGAATTTATGCAAATTTTGAAATGATGGGTCGGAGTTGTTAGAAGGGAAACAATCGAGACATTCACTTTAACGACTGAGGAAAACTTCGACTATAACTTATACAGTTGCTGGGAATCTTATGCATTCAAGACCTCGCTTTGTATTCATTGATACCTGTAATTCAACTTGAACTTTAACTTAATACACACACACAAACACATATACACATCTATACATATATATATATATATATATATATATATATATATATATATATATTTATGTATATATTTACATATATATCAAAAGAATTTCTTTCATGCATAAATGGAATGAGGTATGAAATAGGGTCTATTTCATGGCTCTTATCATTTAATATTTCCCTAATTATTTATTTTTATATTTATAGCAATGCGGGATGGTTATGTGTAACCACGATGTTGAGGAGTGGGGTAAGTATTAGAAGTTTGAGGAGAGATCAAGTTCAGATAAATAACCTCTGGTAAAGCCATCAAAAACCATCCGTAATTTGATAGATAATTAATTTGATTACTTTAATTGTGATTATACAGTGAGGATACGTGATTTAGTTTGGACTATTAAAAATAATAAGTAGGTATTATGAAGTATCATTATTTCTTATACCGCCTACTTTTAATTAGAATATTCAAAGTTTATGAGCACATGTTCATAAGCACACAACAACTGAACAAAGTTTAAAAAAAAAAAATTTCACAGTTGCAATATGAAATGTATGAAATCTTCAAGTGAACCTTGATTGCGAATATTTATTAATACTGTGCGAGTGGGTGGTTCTTCTTCCGTTGATACGACTTCATGAAGATCATATTCTCTAAGTTGATAAAACAGTCTCTTCTTTCTTAATCTATTCTTGATGGGTTCGAACGTTCTCTTATTATCATCTTTAGATTCAGAATTTTTCCATCTCAACTTGATACGAATGAAATTATGATGATTCTTTGTCACTCAATTGTTTTTTTTTTCATCGGTCACACATTAAATACATTATTACATGAAACATTCATCATAAAATCCTACAAAACCAAAAATTCTGACTTGACTCTTGTTTCTCTTTTATTTCGTAATTTGTCCAGGCGGCCTAATAATTGAGAACCCGATCGGATGTCTCTTTCATCGATTAGCACCAACGAATGGAAGTGTCGGAACGATAAAACGACTGAATGACGGAATGGAAACAACTATTGAAAGGCTATGCTTATAAGATGACATTCAACAAATGCAGATAGCTCTGTCAAGAAAACTTGATGATTGGGTGACACAAATTTTACCATTCTCAGAATAGTTCATGATTGGCATGAAACCTGAATGAAGTATAATCAAATATTTCTGGTGTAATCATAGTTGTATATATCCTAATTCAACACTATCTTGCATACAACAGTATATGAGAATACAGAAGAAAATTTTAAAAATCATCTATACAAAATGATATGGTAACAATATATAATTATTGAAGATATGAATCGAACGATGGCAGAATATATATTCCCAATGTGGAAAGATGGTAATTCATATCAATAAAACACCTGAGCATATCAAAAGTCAATTAAATATAATAAGAAACATAAGAATTCAATTGAAATTGAATAAATCTCCACATTGCGTATACACAGCAGTGTTATTACTAGATATCAGATAAGGGATCCCACATATTAGATAAGGGATGTAGATTAACATCCCACTTTTATGGAGTTTTTTTCCTCGATTTTGCGTGTGTGTGTTTGTTTATGAGCACTGCACAAGTCGTACTGTTTAACTGATCAACATGAAACGTTTTTTGAACATGCGGTTATATCAAACTCAGAACTGTATAGTTCCGGGGGCAAATCAATTGGACTACTTCTGCGAAACACAATAATACATTTTCTAAAACCTAATTGAATTAAGCATGGCGAGAAAAGATAAATAAAAAAATAATCTGTTCAAAAAACTTCATTTTCTCACTGAACGTACACACAGATAATATACACATTATCACGCATTTTCATCGCGATCGGATAGGCCACTTTGAATAAAATAATTCAATTGATATTTTCTCATCACATAGCCAGAAATAGTGATTTTAATCTTCTTTCATTATCTTATGCACTGTGATTCCGTCGTTTCAGACTTGACCGTTTCAACTATATAAGGAAGGTGTGTAGAGTTGTTGAGTATATTTCATGTAAGTAAATTTGTGTGGAATTTTCGAATCAAATTCATACACATATATCTCGCTCATCGTACAACGCATACGCTGCGTTTGCCTATAGTCTACAAATGTCACAACGCTGATAAAGTGCACGATAAAACAAGAAAACCTCAGTGAACACTAAACTCGTCTAAACGCGCCTTCAAATGCACACACATCCCCGTACAACAGTCACGTAAAAAACATCTCAAATTCACGTTATATCCCCGCCCCCCATCCCTTCCTCCTCACTCGAGTCGCGTACTCGCATACTATACTACATTGCATACATTCGGTCGTGCATACATGGTTAACACATGAACATCAATAAAATCAATCAATTAAAATGTAAATTGACGAAACAAACATTAAAGAGATGGACTGAACCAATATTGGTAATAATAAATCTTTATTAGCAACAGGGCAAGCCCCACGAGTTACAAAAATCATTCATGATGTAACAGAATAATAACTTGCTTGTACAATAAATTGTTATTGGCCGAAATTACCAACACAGGAATATATTTTCCAACTGGGGAACTTCACCATGGTTACATATGGCATTTGTTTACTAACTCCAAGAATAAACATCTCAACATTCAAATGCCCTCAACCTTGTCTGTCATTTCCTCTCTCTAGACACGCATGGCACCTATTTAGCCCGTGTATATCTCTATTTCATTCTGTCGTCAATGGAAAATGAAATAAAATGAACGAAATAAAAATCGACCGATTAAAAATGTACAATTGAAAGATAATTGCGTACTGTTCAAAGAATGAATTGGACCAACAGTACGAACAAATATTCGTGGCAAAGCAAGAATATTCCACTACATCAATTTTTCAAATTGAATGATTTTAATAAATGATAATTGGACACCATTAACTGAAATTTGATTAATCCACAATAGGTATCATAAGAAACCATGAAAACAATAGAGAGATTCACACACGACAACGGGTGCGTAGGGAGAGGGGTGGGAGGTCTGTCACTAATGACTCGTCCACTAACGTTCCTGACACCCTCCCTTCCTCCCACTATATGTCTTGACACCCCCGCAATCACATACAGTCGTCAGAATACACGCTAACTTGGATTAAATATGCTTTCAGAATGGTCAAAAAACAATGATTAGGCTTGAAATTTCATGCCTCTGGCGGAGACTCAGTATATTCGAGAGCCCGTATATATATATATCATGTTTTAATTCACAATTATGCTTCCGTCTCTTGTCTCCACTCTTATTTAAGTTCTTTCGCGCCTGCATACAATCAAAATCCTCAAAAACACACACCGATCTCAAAAAAATCTCAAATTTCCTCTACTTCTCCCGCCCTTTCCCCACTAGACTCGCATGCCACCTATTCATCCAGGGTTATATTATCTCTATTTCATTTTGTCTTCCTTACAAGATTATATAAATAAATGGAATACAAATCGATCAACTAAAAATATGCGATTGAATCATATATGATATAACGAAATAGAAACATAACAATACAACAATTTTCAAAATGCCCCCAAAAATAACAAAAAATAACAACTTTACGATACAAAAAAATGAGATTAATCATTATGTCATATTCATTCATATTCATATTCATATTCATATTAATCATATTCATTCAACTGAAATGTAACACATCGACAATGAATATTAAATATCGCGAAACAATCTACAAAACTACACACGCCAATCAAAACCTTCAGAATCACACACCGCATTCTCGGAACAAAAAAACAACTCAAATTCCCTCAACTTTTCCCGCCCTTTCCTTACTAGACTCGCATGGCACCTATTTA
>OZ023326.1:23636413-23758913 GCA_964007535.1 Brachyptera risi
ATAATATATATATATATATATATATATATATATATATATATATATATATATATATATATATATATATATATATATATATTATATATATATAATATATATATTGATATATTTAATATTAGTATTATATATATAAATATATATATATATATATATATATATATATATATATATATATATATATATATATATATATATATCATATGGTGAGCGAGCTTTTTATCAACTGAACTTGATGATTTACTGCTATATTGACATTTGTTGCGCTTGTCATTAGGCCTATCAATTGAACAGTATCGTTCCAAAAGTATCGCAGATTGCTTTCACATTGCTTTTTAGGTGTCACCCCTACTTGTTTTTCGTAAGATTTCAAACAAATATCAAGAGTACTCATGTGGTACTTAGGCCTAATTAGATGAAGACGAATGAGCCAAGTTCAGTTATATTCATGCTTCAAAGTGAGGTTTGCGTGTTGTCAACAAGTATTTCACTGCTCGTCAGTACGACACTAATGTGAGTGCAATAATCGTACAGTGTTCGAGCTATACGGCTTCGTGTGCACTGCAGTGCATTGACAAACAAGTGATCTATTACATCGAAAAAATCACTACTGTCGTAATAATGTTATCGATAGTTACATTATGGTTGAACACTTTCAGAGAAATTTAATAACTATAAATGTGCCTTGGATCCGGGGATAAGGTTTTTGTTTGAAAAGGCTGAAATAATGTATTATTGCCAGAGTTTAAAGTGTTGATATTGCAAATAAATATCAATCCCAATTGTTTCGATTGGATTTAATAGTCTTTCACTGAAAATGCTCGTTATACTTTTCTTCGTTTCTGACATCAAAATTGGAATTACGTTCATCATTTGACAATATATACTCAATCTGAATTGTCCATTTTACTAATGATCATTATTGTTTGCTCAGCAGTTCAACCGTTCGTCTGTTTGGGGGTTTATAAATGTGCCTATGATAGATGAGTGATGTTTACAAGAACCCTTGTCTTATGCGGGAAATGAACTCATGCCCGTCTTGACGTCAGTTGTCAAGGCAGTGGGCTGACTGACCAAGCCAATCGGGTGGTTGTTCATCTTACTATTAAACTCTAATGATAACATCAGTCAGACAGGTTGGTCATTAGCTAGTGCACATAGCCTAATTCAGAAGATCAGAGGTGGATAGTAGTCATGATCCACAATTCTGACGTGGTTTATTTCTTAGTTTACCTCTCTCGGTGATGTGAATTTTGAAACTACTCATTTACTATAGGAGGCCACAAGTATTTCTTTCCCACTTTTGAAAACCTATTGAACTAATCTTTCATCTCTTCTTC
The DNA here is from genome assembly GCA_964007535.1 of Brachyptera risi. Classification (NCBI taxonomy): domain Eukaryota; kingdom Metazoa; phylum Arthropoda; class Insecta; order Plecoptera; family Taeniopterygidae; genus Brachyptera; species Brachyptera risi. Next base: position 23,637,751 of record OZ023326.1, read on the forward strand.
TCATCACCTCGTTCATCATTCACCGACGTTAACAGATCTTGGTCATCATTGTAGTTCGTTGCTGAGCCCGATTTAAATACATACATAAATAAATAATCAATCGCATTGTTTGGAATTTCATAGTAAATATACGATTGATAGACTAGTTTCATCTAGAGAATAGCAATATATATTTGCGAGAGAGAGAAAGAGAGAGAGAGAGAGAGAGAGAGAGAGAGAGAGAGAGAAGAGAGAGAGAGAGAGAGAGAGAGAGAGAGAGAGAGAGAGAGAGAGAGAGAGAGAGAGACTGAGAGAAGGAGAGAGAAAGGGAGAAAGATAGATGGAAAGAGAGAGAAAAAGTAAGAAAGAGAGAAAGAGAGAGAGACAGACAGAGAGAAGGAGAGAGAAAGGGAGGGAGAGAGAGAGAGAAAGAGAGAGAAAGGGAGAGAGAGAAAGAGAGAAAGAGAGAGAGAGAGAGAGAGAGAGAGAGAGAGAGAGAGAGAGAAGAGTCTGAGGGCGTAACGCAAGTTCACGTCTAGTAAGTGGTTCCGTGACCAAACAGCTTGTGGGACGCGTCTCAATTGGCGCGGTGCTACGCCGCGACGGCCGCAGACGCCTTATTGCCGTGTTTGTGTTGTTATGGCAATAAAAGATATTTTCTCACTCGATGCTCTGGCTGGGTTCAATTGAGACCAATCACTCTTGGGGATATAGCGAAATAAGGACGGGGTATATAGTATGTGCACGCCGATCGATGTCCATCGTTCCGTGCTAGACGGAGATATGTCAAAAACTATTCAATTTTTATGTCTTGTTTGAACTAAATTGCAGAAAGCTATATAAAGTATGCGTTGGAATTGATCAATCAAAACTAACATCCGGAAATAAAAACTTGAATGTCAATAATTATGTAATCGCATGTTGTATTACGGAAGTTTGGAGATTTTGTTGAAATATTTTCATCTTTTATCTGTCTTTCCTTGATAAGGAACAACAGTTTTGACTATTAAAGTATACGAGAAAACGTCATTATGGTAAATTAGTAATGGACTTCTAACATCGAAAGAAGAAGATCGTCCACCAACATCATAGAAACAGTTATCACCGCGTGATCATGTTTATTCTCTGTATACCAATGATTTTCAGGACGAGAATTAAATGAAAACATATATATCTCTCAAAATTGTTTAATCTGCAATTAACGGATTTAGAACGATTATTCTCCTCGTGAATCATGCACATTCCACTTTGAGGATATACAGTCATACTGATGATTATGAAGAGTAAACAGCAAAAACAGAAACATACTAACTTGAGTATGGGTTATCAGTTCATGAACTGATTTTAAAAATCGTATAAACTTCATTTCAAATAATAGTAAGAAATAATTTCACCGTTTTACTTAAATTTCTTCACCATCAAATAATTAACATCAACCTATCCAATGTACTAGAGTTTTATACAAGCCATATTGTTCCTCGAAATCGAAGTAATTTTTATCGTTTTAACCTCAATATTGCATTCATGGGATGAACTCGTTTAAAAGATTCATTGCGCAATATTGCGGTAAAACACAAAGCTGGCCAACGAAGAAGAGCTGTGGGAAGGGGAGGAGGGGGGTAGGCTGATGTGCTTTGCTTGCATAATGATGGTTAGTTTACCCCCCCCCCCTGCCCCCCTCGACCGCTCTTCATGCAGTTGTTATATCGGTGCGTCCCCGACACAAAAACTACCCCCGAACGAGTACTACATAACATGGGCGCAATCATTTCACGATCACGCTAATCTACGAATATTGTGTATCATATTTTGTGATACATTACGATCTGTGTGTTCACGTTGAAAATGGTTTATTGCCGGCAATTTGTAGCAATGCTTTTCGTGTTTTCATAACGTTTTTATTTTCGATTCGGGAAAACAAGACTGCATGCCGTCGAAATATATTTTTTGTGGTTGGTTCAATAATTAAATTAGAGCGAGAGAAACGGAAGATGAAATGCGAGTGCTGATAATGATTGAATTAAAAGTATTCTTCCATAATATAATTAGTTATCGAGTGGGATGTTTTTCAATAATGAGTCGATGGTAAACAATTGAAATTATTCATTTGAAAACCGACGAGTATTTTTTTTTCGATTCGATATGTTCGGTGCTCGCAAATAACACATATAGCATCTATACTTGATTACTTTTGTGTACTCCTTTGTAAATCACTTTTCAACACATGTTGAAGGCTGATGATATTATTATGATCTATATCTTCAATTATGTAGGCCCAATGTTATTTACAGTGAATATCTTGCAAATCTACCGTGAATGGAGAGTAAAATGGATGGATAAGTATCACACGTTCATTCTAATGATTTATTCGATTCATTCTCAACGGTGTTCAGCAAACCATTATTCTAGAAAACACGTGAGTTATGTAAACTGGGAAAACGTATGCGTTGTAAGATGAGCGAGATATTTGAACAGAATGACTCGAACACTCGATACATGCCTTGATTTCATTTCATTATTATAATCTTCATTGACAGACTTCAATCTCAATATTGGTTATTTTTTCGATTTGATGATTAATTTCTTATGAGTGACAATTTCCAATTTTTTCGAACTTGATGTGAATATGCATCAGAACAATATCCACATTCTGGGAAAATTTAATGTTGAATTAATGAAATTGAAAAATTGGAAATTGTACCCTGTGCTATTCTTACAGGGATTTTCCAAAGTTTCCACTTTTTTTGCAAAACAACCGTTCCTATTTGATTCTGGTATCATACCAAGGTTCGAGAAGTTTCGTGTCGATTGGTTACTTCTCCTGAGCCGCGTACAAAATTACAAACAAACAAACAATAAACATGATAATGAAGCCCAATTTTTTTTTTTCGGTGAGCGGAATGGAAGTCTTCGCTACGCACTGATTATGATCAACCCTCTCTCCCAACAACAATTTGCTATTCACTTTTAAATGAAGAATGAGAATAAAATGAAATGATGAAATAAAATACTTCAATTCGAAATTGATATCTAAATTTGAACAGATTCTACGCACATTCGACTGCTATAGTTTTTCCATATGCTATGCATGGAGTAAGTATTCACATCGTCTAGTGTGAGTGCTTTTGATAACGGTAGTTTTCTTCAGAATGCATCTTCATGTAGCTCAATCGAACACTTTAAGTGACCGAAACCGAACACACGAATTAAAAAAAAATCTTCTTTTGCACTCGATTCCCATATTTTTCCCATAATTTTGACCATTTTGATCATCACGGACTGTGCCAAATATTTCAAATGATCAATGATGGTATTTGAATTGGAGTATTCAGATTTTTTTTCGAAATTCATATATATTTTTGTCATTATATAACGATGTTCGTGACAAAAGTTGAATTGCAAAAGAGTTTGGTGACCTATTCTTGCACGGTAGTCTACGGAAACGATGAGCTCTTCCTCCAATGTTCAAAACTATCCGAAAAAGATTCAGTGACCTCAAAGTCAGGTTTGAATATCTTATTCCACATTTTCTTTCATCGTACGGTACGTAACAATGGATGGTGATTATTACTTCTCTTCAGTTCTCTTCAGTATATACGAACATTTTCCATCTCCGTCTATCTCTTTCTTTACATCCATGTGAGTACCGTTTATTTGTGTTGTCTCCGAAAATGGTAGTCGCAATCAACTCGATAGCAGTACACAGGTGAATAATATATATATATATATATATATATATATATATATATATATATATATATATATATATATATATATATATACATATATATATATATATATATATATATATATATATATATATATATATATATATATATATATATATATATATATATATATATATACTCCTATTCACGAAAAACGGAGGTCGTCTACCAACTTGATGATTCTAGACATTTCTGTATCTATGTTAGGCATTCATAACCCCGCTGCAACTTCGTCTTGAAGTTATTATGAGTTTTGATTCATTGGCTTCAACTTCGTCTCATAGCTGAATTATGATTTTTGATTGATTGAATAGCTTGGAAGCCAGTAATTTGCACATGACATGCATTAATTAATGGGCAGCATCTATATTCTGAGGACACGACTTTCACGCAGTAGGCGTATTTACTATGGTGCGTATGCGTGGATGCTAGGCATAAACTTGAAACACCTGAATTTCACGAACTGTTAGTTCAGTAATAATCCCCTAACTATCAGTTATTTTACGAAAATAACAGGCGTAACCGACGGTCATAACAAATTTAATCCTCCAACTATCTTCAATCCACTAAGAATCAGTTCGTAGGACTGGACCTGAATCAAGCTGATTGAACTGACTCAATCGATCTAACCTAACCCTACTAACCATGACTTCTAAATTGTGACACGATAATTCGTGCCCGATAATATGTACGGGCCAGATTCATGCTTCTCGTGCCACGAGAACACGTAACTGCTCGTGTCTGCTCGTGTTTGCCCGTGTCTATAGCCACTTCGAGAATAATGTGACATGTCACACACATATGACAACAAAATGACACAATCACAAACAATAGTTACATAAATTAAAATATAATAGCCTGATATAATAAAACCTAGCGTGCCACAACTATTTTTATTTTCTCGTTCATTTGATGCAAGTTAAGAACAAGCTACAATTCTCAAATGTTTGAGTTGATTCCACTGGTGACTGGACAACTCGATCATCACAGTCTTCCACGTACCCCATCATGTCATAATAAATACCACGTTGAAATGGGCTATTTTTTAGCCCTGCAATGTATAAAATAACATTTCCCTATAGCATGCGTGTAAATTCCTTATGTTATGAACATTTGCCACATATTCCACATATTATTGGAATATAAAAAGAATTGTCACAGAAAGCGCAGTCCTGAAGTCAAAGTTCAGTGTTTTTCATTCTAAATAATTTAAATTATGTGATGAGATCGCCCTTGTTGTGTCCCGTTTAGACAATCCTACTTTTATTCATGGCGTCAATTGGGAAACAATGATTTTAAATCAAGTTTCGATGTTGATGATGTTTTTTTTTTAAAGATGTGGTTGCTTTTCATATTTTTTCACTCAAAACACTTTTCACTATACATCTATAAGCGGTTCACTCAATTTTTCATATATTAGACTTGGTAGATGTTGAGTATTGATGAAAAATAACATCCACAATAATCCCATATAATGCCTTTATTTTGACATGTATTTTGATGAGCCTTATTGGGGCGCTTAACTGGTATATTTAAACTGTTATTATTAGTTATGTATAATTCTTACAATGACTCATATTAACGAATTAATCTGATGGTCAATAAAACTATCATTAATATTACCATCATTATTATTATTATATCTTGAATTTTATCCATTGAAAATCCGAATTTCTCCTACTAATGATACAGATATGTAGATGTACTATACATATGTGACGGTGATGTCTGTTCCGTTGGTAGACGACCTTCTTTATTCGTGATCATAAGTATAGCTTCTACATTTTCATATGAGACTTTAAAAACTATTCGAATACGTACTACAAGAGAAATGAGGTGCATATATTTATAAAGCATTGAAATACGTTTTCAAACTTGTATAATTGGGTTCGCCGCTATTGTGGTAGAATATAAGGGATGTGAGATCATAAGTAACGTGAGATTTAATCTTGTCTATGGTCATGATCGTTTTGTGTTTTTTTTTTATCTTGCTGTGAAGATTTCTATTATAGACAGTGGTACAGGAGGTGTAGTGTTTCATTAGATACGATGCGATCAAAGAGCCACTTTATGCTACACTTCACGACTCGGTTATATACGTTTAACAAGAGATACGGAAACCAAGTACGATATATCATTATTATAGATTAAATCCTCGTTCGTATGTGGTACTGTTAATCCTCGGATACTTGAATGAATGCGGTACGTGAAACACTTGAAATGATCGTTCTGGGAAATTAAAGTGAAAAACTATTTCGGTGCATGTTTTTCACTTTTCTTAGTTTGATTATGCCGAGAGGAATATCCCAGATTGGTAGCATTCAGATGATTTCTGATGGTGAATCGATGAACGTGTTATAGAATAGACCTCTGAATTGAGATACCACTGAGTACTATACCTCACCATTTCCTTCTGGGCAGTATACATTTGAATATATATTCATATATATATATGTATATATATATATATATATATATATATATATATATATATATATATTTATATATATATATAAATATATATATATATATATATATATATAAATATATATATATATATTTTTTTATATATGGATATATATATATATATATATATATATATATATATATATATATATAAATATATATATATATATATTTTTTTTTTATATATGGATATATATATATATATATATATATATATATATATATATATATATATATATATATATATATATATACATGTATATATATATATATATATATATATATATATATATATATATATATATATATATACATATATATATATATATATATATATATATATATATATATATATATATATATATATATATATATATTCAGCATCTCATAACAATACATCATGTTTCAAGTGTTCACACTTTGGATGTCAATAGAACAATAACAATACAGCTAACTGTTCGATCGACATGGCGTGCCATCGTTGTTAAATCCGAGTCAATGTTTGGTAGCATCTATTATGCACCGCATTGATACAGGTATTGATTCTAAGTCTGTTATCGCGTTACAATCAATCGACTTAAATAGCTATCATTATTGTTTGAAGAGTGACCCATTCATCAGTGTCAAGGCGCGTTCATGCATCACGTCCTGATACTGTTTGATGGTCCCACCTTCATTCAAGAAATGCATTCGAATGCATCCTCATTATCGAGGAATGTTGGAAACAAAATTGAATATCGGAAAGAAAGTGTGAATGTTAGGTATTGTCACAAGGTGATAAATATACAGGGATATAATTTTACACCTGACAAATTTTGATAGTTCAAAGTTTGATTATTGAAACGATGCATTTAATAGGTTGAGTTGAATGATGCAGCTGGGATTGATGTATGAATCATCAATTCATACACAATTGTATATACCTAATATCACGTTTATTCATTAAATCCAATGTAATCCATAATATCTTTATCTTATATTCGTTATATATGCTACCGTATGTTTTGTGTGTGCACATATGTTGTATCCAACTTATATACACGTAAATACATATGTAGCCTTTATAATATGTGTGAAATATAACATCGCTTAATGAATATCATATGCTTTCTCTGTGAGATCAAAATGACAGATCACGTCTTTTCATCTTCTTGCAATGAATTCTTGTTTCATATATGAATGTCCATAAATATAAATATATATATTCATAACTCATATGAATATATATATATATATATATATATATATATATATATATATATATATATATATACATATATATATATATATATATATATATATATATATATATATATATATATATATATATGTATGATTATACATATGATATGATTATGATATATATATATATATATATATATATATATATATATATATATATATATATATTCATTCATATATATATATATATATATATATATATAAATATATATTTAAATATATATATATACATGAATATTCAATACAGAATTATAACTAGTTGAACATGAGAATTAACGGAACTGCAGGCATAGGATACATGAACTATGAGAGTCAGAGTGTATCATCTTTTTCCCAATAATCGTCCCGTTGTATCCATTGACTTCCACGGAATGTTTTTTATTCAATCCATTTGTTCATGCTGATATTTTTCGATTCCCTTGATCTATTTCATCTCACACCTCCGTCATCAGTTCATCCACTCACTCTTTTCTCTCACTCACTCATTCATTTTTCGTTAGCATCAATAATTACATAAAACATCGAATTTATCCCGATGATAATGTCAACTTGATAAAGTTTTGGACAGTTTGCTGGCGAGCTCCTGGTAATGCTCTGATGCTGACCGTAGGAAAACCTCGGCCACACTGCCTATATATTTTATTCGTTGTTTATACACCTATCCATATATAACAGCGAAGAGAAATTGTTTTAGTAAGGTGAGAATCTTATAGTTTTTTTTGTCTTGGTGTGCCGTGTGTATCCGAAATAGTTGTAAAGGGGAAACGAAAGGTGTCAGGTCGGAGGGAATAATGGATTTCCGAATGGGGCGTTAGGGCCAACTCAATTAAGATAAACATCACATTACACCGTGGTGTTTTGGGAGTCAGTCCCGTCCCTTTTCATTCCCGCCCTTAAACTCTGCCTCGTTTCGCCCGTGGGCTAAGCAGCGGTAGCTGGCTAGATATCGCCTTCTATGTATGTATTATACACCTCGATTGCCATGCATAGAAGAAACAATACAATTTATGAGGTATTTTGCTTCTTCGTGTATACGCTATCTAAATAAAGAAATATACATTTTTCCACGAGAGAAGATGGTCGTTTACCAATACCAAAATAACGCACAAATATTATCGTCATATTTATCGTCATATTGTCGTTCTAGCTGTAGTATTATCTAGAGTAATATAATTTTCAGGACGAGATTGACGATAAGAAACGTATCTTCATCTTTCGAGAACATCAAAACTCCAAGAGTTGGATTGCGATTATTGAATTATTGATATGTTTCACAATTATTTATTTGGTATACACGCTTTTCTTCTATCGTGGATATGCGTATGAAATGGCGTTGTCGTTCGATATGGAAGTTCCAACGGTATCGAAGCTTTAATATTGTATATCGATCAATACATATAAAATTACCTAATTTTCAATCGATATCGAATCTAACCAAAATGATTGAATCGATCAAAAATATCGACTGTGAAAAAATGCGAGATTGGAAGTAATCGTGTGATATACATTTCAGTTTATTTTCCACCCATTAAAAACCTGGATTAATAAACACAGTTTATTTTGACTTTTATAATAGTAAATTCCAAGGGGAAAAGTTATTGAAAATAAGATTTGATCAAAATTCATCCCTTAATAATCTCCTAATGGTAGTTTGAAACACACATCACGAGGATGTCAAGCTATTTCGCTCACATACATATTAAACTGAACCAACACCATTACTGACAGCTACGAGTAACCGTGCGCGAATGCTCTTTGTTTAGTTTATTCAATTTTGGTTGGATCTCAACTTTTTCACTTCTTTTCACTTGATTATTTAACTCATGACATATTTGAGCCATTTCCGATTTTTCAATCCGATCATCGTTTCGACATCGAATCAATCGAATAACGAATACTCCAATTCGAAATCGATAGAGAATATCGAGATCGAACGGTAACTCTACTATGAAATACTAGAACTTTTTCGGTATAGAGTAATATACCAAGTCTTCTGATAAAGAAATATATAGCTCTGTTTATGCTGCAGAAGGAAATTTAGGAATGTTATTTCTAAATTTTCGTACTTAATATCAAAAGTCTTTAAAACTAGCTATGGGTTTGTCGGTATATAGACACGATATGATGGATACTTTTATTGAACCTCCCCATAACGTTAACGCTCTAATAATAGACAATTCACAGTTATATTTCATATATATAAGTTCAAGTTATCGCTTATTTATTACACGATGAGGAATGGGATCGATATATTTTTATTATTAACGTAGGAATCTTTCCTCTTGCAAGTTTTAGAGCACGTTTACGAAACATACGGAATGGTCTTAAAACGTGAATTACTTGATGCAATCAATTCGAAATATCACCAAATAAATAGCACATATAATACTCCATAATTCTCTGTTAACAAAAAAACCTATCATGATTACATTTTCCACTGACTTCCTATACCGCAATACCGTTTAAAAGTGAAGCAATATTGTCCGCTCGGTTTTCTTGTATGTAGTCGTTATTTGTACAGCGAAAATGTATATAGTGAACCTAACTAATTGCAGTTACTTATATGAAGTAACATACTTGCACAAAATTCTTCTTGAAATACAGAAAGGAGAAGACCATGCCAAATATTATTATATCATTCAAAATTGGTGGGGATTATTCAATTACGTTTCATTCACAGATAATATGTATATGTGTGTGTAAATATATATATATATATATATATATATATAAATATATATATATATATATATATATATATATATATATATATATATATATATATATATATATATTTATGTATATGTGTATATATATATATATATATATATATATATATATATATATATATATATATAAATATATATATATATACATATATATATATATATATATATATATATATATATATATATATATATATATATATATATATATATATATATATATATATGAATAGATACAATGAATGGAGAATATTTTCAATTTGTTATCAGGGATAAAAATACATGTGAAAGATGTAAAATACAGCTTCTATCTTCAGAAGTCTCTTTTGTAGTAATATATGATCAATATTTATACGTCTATAGGCACAATTACATGTTATCTACTTCATGAACCACTACTTTTCTTCACATATACAATGCATTTGTAGAATTTGATGTGTTTGATATTTATAAATTCTTCATCAATGTTTCCTGATTTTCTGTCTACGAGTCATGAAACGGTCAGTTCGTATAATCAGGTTCTCCCAGCAGCATGCTATTTGTTCATCAAATGTAGAAGCGTGTGGAAATTGATTATGCTCACGATTGACTGGAGTCGTTTATTCGGTACTTACGCTGCGGCTTACATGTACGGTACGATATACATTTGACATTTGACATACACAAGAGAGAGTTATAACATTGCAATCGCCGTTTGAGAAACCATTATAAAAAGAAAATTTGAGAGAATTATATGATTTCTGTGAATCGTTTTATTCAAAATGTTTAAGAACGAATACATTACGCGTGATTCAAGTTTTTTTTTCTCCAAATCAATCCAAGCTAATAACCTCTTGGCCTACTTGATGTATCTTCGAAAGAAGGTTGACTATATGAAATAAATATTCGAAAAATCTCGGGTAAAATCGATTACTATTAATAGAATTCCAATCAAGGAGTTAACACATTACATAAATGAAGTTGTGCTAAGTATCGTACTGAAAAATAATACCACTATGAAAATACTACACCCATACAATGGAAACGGCGATGATAGTGGCCGTTATTTTGGTAGACAACTTCTCTTATTTCAGGGATTTGAGGACAAATGAAAAACTTCCGACTTTTCGTATAATACCTTAGACTGAAGAGTACTAGTATTCTTCAGTCTATGGTAATACTTATTTGGATCCTTCAATCCTCGAATATATTTCGCTTGCTATATACTTGATAAAGTATATGACTGCGAGATGAGGGTGTAGATTGCGGGCCTCGATTCTATCCCCGCCTCCGGTCATCTGTCAACAGAAGTTTTTTGTGGTTTCATTTTGTAATCAAAGTGAATGTTGGAATGGTTTCCACAATATTGGCCACAACAGCTTACTTCCCACTGTCTTTTTCAATACTTAAGAAACTTCCATACCGGTACCATTATCCCACCAACTCAGTAATCATTCATCCGACGCCAATATATATTGGTTGTCATTTAATGTATATATCCAAATCCAATATGATACTATTTTTCAATGATGATATATAGCACACTCTTCCGAATCGATGAACTCTTTCCACTTCGTTGTATTTAAAATTAATTAATTCATTTTTGTAATCCTTGATCAAATTTTGTGTAAGCTAGTGATCGACATATTGCAAAATCCAAATATGTGTGAATGGAGAAAATACAATAATTGATTCAATTTCACATAAGATTGAGGTAGCATGTTCTCTAATTTCCCTAATTATATTCTAACATAACATAGGTCAGATTCAAATTCATTAGAATAATTTTCAATCCGTCATAAAAAAAAACAATCTTTTTTTCGGAAATGTCTTTTTTTCATGTTTTCGAAATATATATATTTGATGATGATGAATGATAATTTGTATGATGATCGAATTGATATATATATATATATATATATATATATATATATATATATATATATATATATATATATATGTATATATATATATATATATATATATATATATAATATATTGAATATATATAATTATATATATACATACATTTATGCCATCACAATAGTGATGAATGTTGTATGCAAAATTGAACATTGAATGTTATTTCCAGCCAAATTGAATAAACTACAAAATGCAACATGAGAATTAGTCGATTGTATTCAAAATTCGATAATATCGATTGAATCACATATAGACCTACATTTCAGATCCATGCTAGTGAGCAAGTTCTGATCCATTTTGAGCTGCAAGGTTTGATTGTCAATTCTCAGAGAGTGATTTATAACTCGAACTTACATATTTTTAATAGATATAGATAATAACATGAAATAACATCGCGCCGAACTCTAATGACGTCGTATTTTTATGCTAATTTGGCCATCAAAAGCATCGTACTATGCAAAGATTGAGCTGGTAAGAAAATTATATAAAAATATAGTATGAAACTATCTGCATTGATCCCAGAAAAGAATTGGAACAATGGGCCATCATACTGCATAGATACACACATTTCCACAAGTATGCTTCAACGGGTATTGATGCCACAAGTGATGAATAAATCAAATCAAAAAATGTACTTGTACATTTGTCAATATTCAACCACATGATATTTTTTCTCCTTATTCTTCCGCTAGCCCTCATCATTTTCTCTCTCTCTCTCTCTCTCTCTCTCTCTCTCTCTCTCTCTTGTTCATCAGTGCCAGTTGCAGCCTAGCAAGGGGCAGGGGAGAGAGGGGGGGAGGAGGTTTAGTTTGCAAGTGACAACACAAGCTGAATAAACAAAAGGACGACATTTTTACAATCATTCGTCGTCGCTAATAAATGTCACCATCACGTGTGAGGCGCCTGGGTTTAATTCATTGCCTGTCGTTTGTTGAGAAAACTAACGCTATGTGCGGTTATATCGGTGAATGGAATTCTTATATCCACGAGAGAAGAAGGTTGTCTACCAACTGAATATTTGTGAAATTTTTTTCAATTACTCCATCTCGCTGCAACTGTGATGATCCAACGCTTTTGAAATATACGGTTTCTTTTCTCATTTTAAAGATTTTCCTTATTCCTTATTTTCCTTAGCACTTGTTACAGTGATATTCGAGTTTTTTTATGTTGGTAGACGACCTTCTTCTTCTGTGGATACAAGTATAGATGGCTTTTTTTTAGTTTCAATGACAGAAAAATCGAGCTCACGATGTACACTTAACTTATTGTCTCAAACGTGACACGGCTGACATAAAGAGTAAATCTTAGCGACTGTAAGGTGGAGTTACTAATACCAAATATAGAGTGCGCTAGACTATACGTACAGATCGGAACGATAAAGAATTCGTGTAATGTTACGTGTTTCTAATCTTGACCAAATACGATAGATTTACTTCGAGATATGTCACGCAATGTTGAAATGAATCTGATTCCATTTTACTTTACTTAAAATCTACTTAAAAACAGAGTTTAAGTCTGAGTTCAAGTTGGAGGAATTATAGTTTCAGATTGGTTTCCTCTTGTATGTTTAGCCACATGCGTATAGAATCATTGTTCCCCTTATTGAACAGGCATTTTTGGATGAGCGAAGCAAAAGGAGAGATATTTTCCTTTTCTTCTTTAATTTTTTCGAGTTCCACAGACGAAACAAAATCACAAATTGTGTTGAAACTTGGCATACACATCACGTGTTACCATCTAACACGATACTGGATGGTATTTGGGTGCAATCGATTGTACCCTCATGAAAAAAAAAACATTTCGACATTTTCAAAAAGTGCCCGGAGAGGAAAATTTGGCAAACATATTCTTTTGTAGTTAATTAAAATTCTAACTAAATTTGAACGTAATAATCATACACATCATTACAAAGCTGCACAAAAGTCGGATCAACTGTTTTGCAGAAAATAATTTTAATGCTGTTTCTTTCATATCAATGTCAAAACGCTATTCTTGATTTCATTTGGGCTAGAAGATCAGAATAGATAAAACTAATTGAATTGTTAAAAATTCGAAAAATTAGCAACAACAGGTACAACAGGAGGACCTTGCAGTAATAGTTTCAAAATCAATGTCCGTCTATAGTTTTCCATTACATTTCATATAAATTGGCCAATATCGTTTCTGCTATACAACGCATGGACCTATGCTGCGATTTTCTGATCTACAAACATAATTTCTTTGAGAATGTATACATTAAATATGGTTGGTCAGATGATGAGCTCAAAAAAATATATATATCATCCCAAAATATTCTAGAATTGAACTCGGTGCCCACCGTCTAAATCAGTCGGTCGAGTCATCGCTTGACAAATAAAAGTCAAGTCGAGCACGGGAGCGAGTCCCGCATAAAGCATGGTGTTTTGTAAACATCGATCACACGCTCATTCGAACCCCCAAATAACTCGGATCTTTGTGGGTTTGTCAACCTGACAGTGATAATCAACATTGCACTCGGTTCTCACGAAGCGAAAGTTATTTTATGTGCACAGCCATTGACCTTACATGCCAGTTATCAAATTTATATTTACTTTTAAATTTTATGTCTTAATTAAGATTTTTTTATGAGTATATATACTTAGTCACTACTTGAAAATAATAAGCTCTATTAAAGGGTCCATGACTCCTAAAAGCGTTGCAGTAAAATGGTGGTTTTTTATGTCATTATGATGCATAGTGACGTAGCATGTGTTTTCAAGATGCAACAAAGATTGTTGGGATTGTCTCTCGATCCTCTTTGCTTTATATCTTCGACCGTCAAAACAAAATCTCATTTTTTCACTTACTCGCATCTTTTTTTTCCAATTCAAAATGCATTCACCAATTTTGTGCTCACTAGTTTTATTGAAACTTGAAATAACTATGGAAAAAAGCAAACATCTGGATTTCTGAAGAAAACATATATTTTATCTTGGATTGAAGCTCTAGGCCAACACCAATGCTCAACTCATGCTTATTCTGTGATCGGACATTTCCAAGCTAAGAAACGTCAAGGTGAATTGTTGAATCTTTCAGTTTTGCGTGTGAAAATTCAAAAAATCAAATATTCAAATCATATTGTGAATCGGATTATTATGATCCTTGACGTCTTCTTGATCGAGTAATTAAAGTTGTTTTTCCGATTTGGGCGAAATATGTTGTACGAAGGTGACTTCAATGTAGACAGGAGAAATGGTACGTGAAAAAAATACTCCAACACTTATATTTGCTCTTCTGTTCTTATGCATAGAAATGTTGAATGCAGATTGAATACGTTGAACTATATGTTGAATGCTTGGTGCAGCAATGTGATGAAGTTATGTAATTTGTACCACGATAACAGCACATTTTTTGCTTTCACTGGTTGAACAGCTCTGGTACGCAGTTTTGCCTATCCATCGGTACGATAGCTTCGGGCCATAATATTCATATCTTGAACCTTTTTGTACAATCATGAGTTTTTTTCCATCTCATTGAATTGAATTTGATATTGTACACCGAATCTTTATGATAATTTAACCTTGAGAAAAACCTCCATCAACAGAACGATTCTTATACGAACTGTTGTATTTTTCTCTTCTATTGGATTCAACGTTGACCATTTGCATCACAAGAGTTGTCGTGACGTTGTCGATTTGTCGTATTGAAATTGGGTCAAATATGTCAGATGGAGTTGTAATTGAAGATGTTTTTCGTTTCTCATTTCAGAACGGGAATCGGATTGATATTTTTTGTAAAACCATCATTGCCGATTTTTAAAATATATCACAATAGTTTTGCACCTATTTATTCAGTCTTGGAATTCATCACGGCTTATAGTCTTGAAGAGAATATAAACGGTGCGTACGATTGACTTGGTGGCGTTTATAACGAGTGTAGGCGTGTGTTAATATAGGTAGGCGCGAGTGAATATTTTAGCAGTCGTTGATGACTAATTCTCCTGGCGCTAGAGACTTGGCTAGACTATTCATATTTGCAGACAAATTATCATTTTACATAACATCTGTGCCTCCGTGTCTGCGACCTGTTTCCAAACGTGTTCGGTTTATGTTGAGAGGAGAGTTTTAATCACGAGCAAATTCAGAATAAAATGATGATGCTTCTCAAAACCGGGAATCAAACTCGCTCTACATTGACCAAAATCACGAGCGAGAGTGGCTATATTCACACGCCTACGTGAAGTGAGACTAGTTAACCAGAAGTTGAATCTGTCGTCTATTTGTTAAACACCTGTTTATCTCATGCGATATCACAAGGCCGACTGATTCAGCCGGGTAAAAAGAAACTTCCATTCAAAGTTCAAGCTGTACCCTAGGTTACATCGCATAACGGTTTGTTTAAGCTCAGATTAGATTAGTTCTGGGTTAGAATAAATTTGTTTACATTTAAAAATAGGTTCATTTGGTGGTTGCATGGATCCTAATTTGGTCTTTTAATGTTGGAGAAGTTTCTGAGAGGAACTTTTCAAAAATTCAGTTCATGGCAAATTAAACGATTTTTTTGAAAAGTTCAAAGTTCATTTTCGTGGCTTTGATCACGAAGATTATGGAGTTTTTCAAAACATGAATGTATATGTTTTCCTCAATATAGGCTATGTCTCAAGTTGAATAGTTATCGATGACTGAGTAGAGCATAATTATATAAAATTATTTCAAACGTGAATTATATATAAAAGTTGTGTTTAAGACCTTCACTCTATTATGATCGGGTTGATTCTATGCGCGCGCCACCCCTTCAATTCAACCGAGATATTACTATGTCAATCCATGGTCAAGTGACTATCACACTGAAGCGTCATTGGTCGACCATTCTGATATTTTCAGTTTTTCCTCTGTTGTACATGGATATGGTTCCTTAAAAACAGGCCACGACAGACTTCTTCTCCAGACTATAATCCAGTTGGTTAGTTCTATGCTCATTGGTGATCAGATGACTTTTATGTCCATCAAGTATCATCTCGTGACATTTTCTCAGTTGCATGTCTCACGAACATTCTCCTGTAAGTTGGTTCATTCACGAACGTTTTTTTACTTCCGAGTACAGGATGTAGTCGTCTGCAAATAGTCTCAATTCACATGTAACGTCCTGTCCTAAATCATTCATGAAAATCAGAAACAGGAGAGGGTCCAGTGTGCTACCCTGTGGCACTCCTGAAGTTACATGTAATTCTGCCGAGTATCTTTTTCCCACTTCAACAGTTTGCCTCCGTCAATTCAGAACTTCTTTATCAATTGAATGACTTGCTTGTCAATTTTCAGTTTGTTCTACTTCTGAACTAGAATATGGTGAGGTACTACATCGAAAGCTTCAGAAAAATTGAGTAGGATTACATGCACTTCCCCATGACTGTCCATAATCTCGGGAATTGTCTTAATCAGGCCTGTCAGTTGTGAGTCGCAGGAAAAAAACTAAATCCGTGCTTATGAGGATATAAGGATTTTTTTCTGTAGCGAGTAACGCATGCCCTTTTTAAAGTCTCAAACACTTGACATGTACTTCTAGTAATACTTATTGGTCTGTAGTTTGTAGACTTATTGGTAGTGCCTTGTGTACAACAGTGTACAACAGCAAGATGGGCCTGTGGGTGTTAATAAGTTAATCGGTCAGAACCCGCTGATATACAGGTATGACTCGCCAATTTACTGGTATGACCCGCCAATATACAGGTATGACCGGCTAATATATACGTGTGATCCGCCAATACACACGTGTGACAGAAGATGTGGCAGTTTCATGTGGATTATCTTTGCTTTCGCAACCTCTAGAGTACAAACAAAAACCAAAAAATAATACCGATTCAGACCACGGTACCGTCGCTATCGCTTATCCAATCCTCCATCAAAAAAGCAAGTATTACATCAGGGCTAAGTATCGTTTGGGTATGGATTTATCGAATACTTCGTAACTGTTCCATGAAATCCCGAGTTCTCTCTGTTATTCACATCAATACACAATACAAAAAATGATACTGTCTGTGAGATTGAAACATTCCTTCGATAAAAAATTCATGGACCATCAAAGCTAACAATGTCGGCAAAGAATTCAATTTTGAAGTCTACTATTTAAATACTTTCGACAGACACACGGAGATCGAGCAAGAGAGAGAAGGAGAGAAAGAGAAAGAAATAGAGAAATAGAGAGAGAGAGAGAGAGAGAGAGAGAGAGAGAGAGAGAGAGAGAGAGAGGGGGGGGGGGGAGACGGGCGAGCGGTCTGTTAAGTGGTGTCAAGCAGTCGAGCTCGTTGACAAAAAATGCCCGATATAATCGCATCATTCTGATTATCCTTGTTGGTTACAGTAATCTCTTTTCACAGCCTTCTAAATACTGTGAGAACTGGGAGAGGAAATCAGTTGATTTGACGTTTTATCAAATGGTTTCTTTTCCCTTTGAGTCGAGTTTGTCAGAGGTATATCAGATTAAACTTGCTGTGGCCATTTTTCTAAATCTTGAACATTTCTCCACGAAGACCAAGTCGTAATTAAATATTAATTCGTTCATTATCAGTCGAAGTACACAGATATCATGAATAACCGATGGTGATAACTAATCCCCAGTTGGTTCAACCGATCCTGAATATAAACAACCTCTTAATATATTGATTTCAGTTTTCATTGTTCTAATTTGTGATATATTCAGGATGTCCATATAGAAGGGAATGTTGAGGGCTGAATATATAGTTAATTCAGTTAATTTCATTCAAATTGTCAATTTGAAGTCTGCGTGGGAAAACATGATTTTTATAATTATTTCATAAAAATCCTCAAGAGTATTTCTGACCGGGATTGGACTGAGTATGAGCTACAGTTTTTCTTCGTCAACATCGAAACTTAACACAACATTTTTGTTCCCAAATCAAGGCTATGAATGAAAGTAGAATCTTTCGAATGGGGCACCACAAAGGCGATTCCACAACCCCACTTTGATTTTTCAAAGATGAAAAAAAAACTTTGACATCAGAACTACGCTGTTTGTGACCATACTTGTTCGTCGCAGGCAAAAGTCTTCAGTTTCCGAAAGTACGGAACACATTATAAGTGTAGGCTCAACTGTTTTTGTGATATATCCCGACTCACCAGCATTGGTTGATTGCTTATTGTTTGCTTAACGACCCCACCAACAGCTAGATAATTCAGGACTAAGAATTAGCAGGTGATTGTGAAACTATGCAGTTATGATTATTGAGAGGACGTTTAATGAAATCCTTGTCTTATGCGGACTCGAACCCATGCCACGGTGACTTCAGTTTTTGAAGCGTTGCCTCAGCTTACCGAACTACCGGAGTAAAAGTGAACCGATCACACGAATGTTGATATCTTCCACTTTGAACTAGGTCTTTAAAAGTCAGTGGTCACTTCTCCCCATTAACAGCAGATGTGAAGTTTATCATTATACTGTACAATTTGAAAAAAAAGTTAAGGGCCTAAATTGGTATGATCAGACCCATCACTGTACTATTTAAGGTAATGACCAATTAGTACTCCATCCAAGCATTTTCTTCGAGGACTGTGAGTATAACCACGAAAAACTAAGTCAGGATGGATAAAAAAGGTGTTTGTTGGTCGTGAATGATACATTCTCTTCTTTTTCTTTATAAAATATTTATATATATAATAGATATATATTCATATATGAATATATGATAGCATATTTCCTCATATATATTATTGAGGTTGAAGAATGTTTATGGTTATACGCTATTCGAAGCTTTCCTTAACTTATATCACTCACTTTATTTAATACTCTACTAAAAATATACATTATTCCGAGAACTATATTTTTACTGTTGTCTATCTTCAATATCGGACCTCGTTTATATATATTTATATATACATATGGGTCATAAAAATGATATCCCTTATAATATTTGATATCCTGTATTCTATAAACTCTCATATTTTGGAGAAAAAAAACATTAACACAAGAAAATATCCGTCATTTAATTTCTCGTCCGGTATTTCTATCATGTGACGGCGTAATGCTGAATTACGTTCATTAGAACAGTATCAAACACCTGAGCGCGTTAATTATCTCGGGACCGTGAACAACAGGCGGAGGATTAACATAAAAATCCAATTAGGTTATGTTGAACGAGTTTTCATTCGATTGAAGATGAGCCCGTCTGGACCTGCTTTTTATGGCCATTTAATTATTTAATTTATGCTGAAAACGATCGTAAAACATGAAACTTGGACGGGTAATTCGCATAACATTGTAAATGTGGATAAGAATTTCAAAGAAACTTTGTGGTCACAAATAAAGGCAATTTTCCGTGTAATATACTGGCTATTATGAAAAAGAAGTATGTCAAATAATTGGATGGAAATAAATTGATAGAGATTTATTTGATAGATACACGATGTAACAACATGTCACTGAATAATCAAAACGATTTTCATTCCTATGCATTAGTCTTGATGAAATATTATTGAGAATTCAACAAAAAAATTTGTTTTGTCAATTCAACAAAACAAATTATGCTGCTGTATTGTATTTCCATATAAGATCGTGAGTTCAGAACTGGCGCTTATGCTCATGTTCAAAACCTCGGATTATACTCTCAAATACGCTTACATTTTGACCACTTCGGAGAAAATCAATATTTGTTATTCATCAATAAAATCGAATGTAAGTTCCGATTAAACCACCATTTTACGAATTTTGTGTTTGTGACAGAAGATTTTTTTCGGTGAATTATCACGTCAGAAAGATTTTTTCCACCATATGTTCCTTCGTTTGTCTGACATATTCATTAAATACTTTACGTCATTGAGCACATCCAATGAAATGGTTGATTGCAAGTTTGAATGTTCGCTGTATTTCACTCATCCTGCATGGTCCACTTCTCAGGCAAGTTGCAGTTCCATTGATACTTCAAGAGTTGGAACGGACTAAGAAGAGATTATACAAAATTAAGTTCCATTGGTAAATAATACGGTCAGATAGAATACTACAAAATATGATTAATGTTCAATTTCTACCAATGAAAGAGTTCAAACATTAAAATTATCATAATCGTTTATGAATACAGAATAAAATAGGTTGAATGTTATACACCATCCATATCTCCGTACGTTTTCTCTTTACCCCCTCTGCAGCTATTCAACGTTGAACCGACCTCTAAACGTTCTTAAAGAGATAACGCATAATATCATTTAAGTACTCGTTGACTACTGATTGGACCATTTGTACGAGTAGAATCGCGCCTACATCAGGCATTATACCACTAATAGTAGACTTGTTATCGCAAGAAATGAAGGAACGAACCACCCGTGTCCTAATGGTGTAGGATGGGGAGGAATACCGATCGGAACTTTCATCTCTCGGTGAATGAAAGTATGAACTTGTAGTCACGAAAAATGAAGGAGCGAAACACCCGTGCTGTAGTGTCGTGTTACATGGTAGACGGCCTATCGGAATCTCATCTCTCGTGCGTATAAGTGTAGCAGATAGGACACAAAATAACAATATTCGTAAAAACAAATACTGTGTATATAAAATTTTATAGATCTGTTAGTGTAATGTAGCAGATTGTGTGCCTCAAGACCTGGTTTATTACACATTCGTATTAGCATAAATCTGGCATTCAGATAATACGAGAATGTAATAGGAAGCTAATCCTGTTTCAAAACTTTTGGTCGAGTTTATAAATTATATTTAAATGGGTGTTAATGTTTGGTAAAAGACTGTAAGGTCAACAACATGAATTGTCTGCGAGAAAGAAAAAAAAGAACAAACTTACCTATATAAGTATAGTGTGGTATCAAGGGTGGGGTGAACTTATAGACCTGCTTGATATATATCATGAATATTAAGTATCTTTATACATGGAGTTCACTGATATTTTTTATATGAGGAGAATGACAACAAACAATAGAGATCGTGTCGAGATTATACAGAAATTGAGTGAGATTATGCGTTACAAAATGTTTACTCTTTACAATTATTACATATTATATTCTTGATCTTGAGTTGTTCTCTGTATATATTTGGTATTATGAACATTTTTCATATTTATATACGGTGTCTGATATGTTTCATTCCACTTTAGAGTTTTCTTCTATCTTTTCGTGTACTTCATTATTAACATGATCTCTCAAATTTCTTCTGTTAAAAATATGATGGGAAACATATTTTATTATATTTCATTCACTCGTTTTTTTCCCGAGACTATTCACACGTTTGAAACAGAGTTCTTTACATACTCTGACAAAATAAGACAGAGAATTTGAAAACCAGAGAATTTGAAACAATCATGTTCTAACATTTTTTTAATCTCACATATAACGATCAAACATAATCTGTAGCAGTTGGAAGAAATGTGTGCATCATCTCAAGATCCTGTCACAATTAAATGACCTATGGCGTCTCATGAAGTGAATCAGGTGTAAGTGCAATAATATACGCTAATAATTTCAAATTACTTACCATGCTTCATTGTAATACTAGGATCCAGTGTCAGAGTATAGAAAACGTTGGTTATAATATTTTCCAGTGACACATTAGAATTGCTTCAGGTTCGTCACTTCTATGTTTGCTATTTATCTTCACCATATATATATTTTTTAGTCCTCGTTATACTATCAATTTCACTCCAAAAGTTTTAGAATATGCTATCATAATGTAATAATTCTACATTTTCCATCTCAATTGATTAATTGTCTGTATTTCATTATCATGTATCCACATGACAGCTGCGATTGGCAGCCCAATTTTCATTTATTCAATCGAGAAGTTTCTCTTCATTAGAAATTCAGGACCGACTATATTCATCTATTTTTTTTTTTCATTGATGTTAACGATACTGTTTTTGATATTTTTCAGCTGGATATACGCAGTAAGCGTTGCGTAAATTACGCAAATAATCCTGTGTGTGTTCAGTGCTCTGGAGTTTAACGGGTGCGTTTTATTGTACGCAAAGCATAACATTGCTTTGGAAGTAAATTATATTTCCTTTTCACAAACGCTTTTTTGGATCTTTGAGTCCATTCCATTCTTATGTATATAGAAATAGAAGAAACTTTGTGTTCTTGTTCTCAAACGCATCATACAATTTAGGCCTACATGAAGCTATTTTATCGGCAAATAATAAGCTTTTTCATCGTAGAGAGTGAATATAGATGATTTATAACATCATCAATGTCATCAATGATGATAATATAACAAATTTTGTATGTCTGAACATACAATTTGTAAATTTGAAAAAAATGACAGTCAGATTCTGAGAAATTTATTCGGAAATTCGGAAATTTGTTGCCCTCAAAAATTTACCACGTTGAAGTTTTCACTCGGGCTCATTTTAATTGTTCTCAGAATGTTGTCACTTTCATAAATATCTAATGCACGAAAATGACCACGTCGTTAATGCGTTGTGAAATATCACAATTCAATCTGAAACGGATAATATCGACAAATGCTTCTATCACTCGAGACAATTTGTAATAATCGTTAATAGTCGTGAAAACTGTACATGAAAACAAATAATGTTTCATCTTTCAAGAAAAGTCGTGATTGAATTCACTATGAAAATGGCCGCACTTGACCGGTCTGTAATAATATCAATCAACGTTCATCTTTTTCAAATCCAATGCCTGGGTCATTCATGAATGACTTTACGGTGCATTTGAATCGAACCACTGAGAATGAGGTATGATGGTCATAGGAGCCCCAAACTCAAAGCGAGTTCAATTTCTAGAAATGCTGTTTATCTTCAGACCAATTCAACCCCACTGCTGTAACTGCTTTCGACGTTGGAAGTACCTTATCAAAGCATGCCTTTGATATGAGAATATCTTTGAGCAACAATCCAGTGTGTGGTTATAAGCCTGATGTGATTCGATAATTGTTATCAGATATCATCTATATTATCAAAACTAGTATCATTATTTGGGGTGGTAAGATCGCTCTTGTGGGCGGCCCTATCTTTCATCCATATCCTTAATTGGGAAACAATGATCCTGTATCAAGTTTCGATGTTATTAAAAAAATATATCATTATTCTCATCTCCAATCACTTTCACAATTGTGTAACTCATCAGATTCCGATTCTTATTGAATTTCGAAAACTTCTGTTGATTTTTCTTTTTTATCTATATTTTTTCAAATTTCATTCAACTTATATTTTATTGAGATAGATTCGAGTCCTTGAGATCACCCAATTCATTCAGTATTGTTCTGTGTTGGCCTATGAAGCAAACCTCATAATTGGGCATAGATTTTCAATAGAAGAATTGAAGTATGTATAGTGATTGGTAGCAATTTATTTATTGATGAATAGAAAAGGAGGCGCAGCGGTCTGCGTATCATGGGTTCACAAGGGAGCGACATTGCATTTTTCTATATACAACCTCACTTATTTTAAATCAAGACAGTTCATTATATTATTACTTGAATAAACGAATTCACAATAATTCAACATTTTTCAAAAGGAAATATCACGTTTT
Organism: Brachyptera risi; assembly: GCA_964007535.1. Classification (NCBI taxonomy): domain Eukaryota; kingdom Metazoa; phylum Arthropoda; class Insecta; order Plecoptera; family Taeniopterygidae; genus Brachyptera; species Brachyptera risi. The sequence goes on from OZ023326.1 coordinate 23,662,252, forward strand.
ACTTCATTAATACATTTTAACGAACAGTTATATTTTATTCTTTTCTACATTCAAGATTGATAGCTACATAACAAGATACATCTTAATTTATCCAACAACTCAGTTTTGTGTGCTACTATACTTAACAACTCTACTACAGAATAAAACCATTTCAAATCTAGCTCATAATGATACTGTTTTGTTGTGTTTTCGAATTTACCGGTGCTATAAAGTTGCCGGCCCATTAGTCGACAAGTCCTTATTACATCGATAATTTACGATAGTATATACACAGGTTATGTTGAAAGAAAATGTTTTAATATTCATAATTCAATAATCTAGTCTGTTATAAAATCATTCTCAAACGAATACCACGAATCAATTCCGGTTCTACGCACGGAATACAAATTACAGGCTGTTAAAATATTGATGTCTATAATGGTTCTCAATCTATGACTAAGTTCACGCATTATCGCAGCGTTTATGAAAGTTTCCAATGTTGATAGAATACCTATACGATGTCGTGGAGATAAATGTCTTGCCTGCGAGCTATTGAATGTTACACCGGTTCTTGAATGTAATCAGAAGTTTGAATTCAGTTCTTGCGGATGATTTACTAAGAGTCAAGGTAATTTTATAGAAGAGTGATTCTATTTAGAATCGGAAACCAAATCAAGTGATATGTTGTTTGAAGGAAAGTCACAAATCATTGTTTCAGTGATGGTTGTAAGTTACTTGATGTTTGTGTTCCAATGTGGGTACAGTGATTCAGGCACGTGAGTTCTATGCTGGTTTAAAAAATTGGCTGATTTGGAAAATTGAACTATTCGGTTTCAATCGGGTCTTTCTAACGTTTTGTTTTTTGTCTGTCTGCTTTTTCATGCATGTTCCACAGGGACTCAGAAATATTTAATCCACGGCAAACTCAGGCAAGGTAGATTCAGTATATTGATGATGAAAATTTTGGATATACCCATAAAAATAACATGGCTAAATAGAGGGGGTAAATTATCATTCTTACTCAAATGATTCCAAAATGTTGTGAGGACAACAGTGATGGACATTTTTGACAATATCTTTGAAAATTGGGTGTACATTTCCACAACCAGGGTGTGTATATTACTTTCACATTTCGTATGAATATCTCACTCATCTTTCAGTATATGCAAATGCAGTGTTTTCCATGGTGTGAATAATTATACCATCAACACATGATAGCGTACAGTATATGTTGATAAACTATATGATGTATCGATACAGGGTTATAAAGGATATGTTAATTGATTCAGTAATGAAATTAGCTCTAATTATAGTCGTCGTTATGAAGTCAACTCAAACCAGAAGACCGTATAAGCTGATCGTTGCTATAATCCTGAATAGCCGAACACATTCACACCATCGAGTTGATGTATTGAACGTAATATGAATTGAATAAAATACACGCATGCATTCTAATATTCGATGACATTTTTGTCCATTAGGCCAACTCTTGAATTACGTCAAACCTTGGCAGGGGAAGGGATTGCTTGCTGAAGGGATGATTGAAGGGACGGAAAGGGGGTATGGACACTATTTGATACACTAGGAAAACGCTATATACGCGTTGTTGGACGAGCAGAAAGTAATAGTATGTCGACTTATTTGCCAAACTTTTGCCTAAATTCGCCAATTGGGTGACATTTAAGTTATAAATGGGTAAAAACTGCTTCGAGTGGTACCAATTTAGCACATTTCATGTTTTTTCTTCAAAATGGCTGACCCGATCAAGCTGAAAATTTTCATAAATGTGTATCAACATGTGATTCAACTTCACACAAAATGTCATTTTTTGTTCAAATACAAATATTTTTATTTTTTTCCCGCCGTGTTATTCTAACCAGTCAAACGCGAAATATGCGTTGTAATATGAGCGAGATATCCTAATAAGGTATAAAAGTCGTTGAAGTAGTTCTACCCTTGCTACTTTATCGACTCTGGTATTCTACACACCTTGATACCTGAATAAGCTATAAAAGTTGTTAAAGCAGTTCTAATCTTGCCACCTTATTGACTCTGGTAATCTACACACCTTGACGCATATAAAAAATACTTCATTGTTGGTCAACTCTTGAATCTAGAAAGCAGTGAATCTCAACAACTTAATTCTGTAACAATTTGCATGATATATTTGATGAATATTATCAGTTATTTTCATTTTTTTCTTCAAAACGACTGATCAGAATTGCTTAAAAAATCGTAATAATGTGTAAAATCTATGTTTACACATTTAGAGAAAATTTCATCCTATTTGGAGAGATTTTATTTTTCAACATTTTCTGCCCAGCCAAATCTTATGAGGTTTTTAGAAACTTTGAGATGATTTTTCTCAAAATCGGTTCGACTGATTCATTCCAAAAACTATACAGTTTTAAGTTGGATGAGTTTGCGTGTACAAAAAAGTTTCATGTTGATCAGTCAACCCTTGCGACCTGTGGAGTGCTTACAAACAAACAAAAAAAAAAAAACACACAGACAAAGCCCTATAAGAGTGGGATGGAGACTTCGCTACGCTCATCAATGAGTATTATTGAAATTTCTAGAATTCATAAAAATAAAGTTACCACCCAATATTGCCAAAAATCTATACAAATCCAAGTTAGATGAGGAACCATGACGAAAAAAAGTTTGAAGTTGATATCTGTAGCCGTTTGACCTGTGGAGAACCGACAAAAACACATAACCTCCCCCCCAAAAAAAAACTTAAGAATGAACACCAATATTTTTCAGTATGTCAAACTGAATCCTCGCTAAAGCTCGTCTAATCACATTGGGTAGAATGTGGATGTTGTATATAAAGATACTGGAAAAAAGCAACAATGCTTTGTTGGATGAGCAATATATATGCCTATTTGTATTACATGCAATGGAAAGGTACCTTTCCCCCTTGAGATTTTAGTATACTATACAGTATCGAGATGGTTTATGAGAGATGTGTATACCAAGTTCCAACCGGAGTGCTACTTTTCTTTCAGCGTGTGAAGTGCGAACAAAATAAAATGGAAGAAAAAAAACGTCGTTTGTTTTCGAGAAAAACAGCTCATCCGATCTGTGTAGAACTTAAAAATAATTCTTAGCGTAGGCTCGCATTCCGATCAATTTTAATTTATTTGGATGAATATTTATCACCATATTTTCTCAGCTCGGTTATTCTTATGGGATGTTTCAAAACTTCGGAATAATTTTTCTCAAAAGTGACTCGACAGATTTGCGCCTCAAACCTCAAAACTATAGACATTAGGTCTATCGAGCTGAATGGTGACATTTACGTATGCCAAGTTTCATCACAAACAATTCTCTCGTTTGACATGTGGAGCGCGATAAAAATAATAGTGAAGAAACTTTTTATTTCGAGTACCATGGAACTAAATCTTCGCTTTGCTCATCCTATCATTCTCTTCCAATCGTCATCATTATCATTCAGACAGTTGATGAAACGTTACTCACTTGTTGAGTATTTTCTTATTTTCGTTCGAGTTGTACGTTCGATTGCATAATTCAGACTTGCTATACACAAGATAAATCCAAATATACAAATAAATTGCAGGGGGGATTAACTCTGACATTACTTTTCTAATGGATAATTCGAACGGATTTCTCAAAATACGATGAATTTTCGTCATTCTCAATTTTTCTTTTCTTTCAATAACATCGAAACTTGATACAGAATCATTGTTTCCCAATTAAGGCTATGGATGGAAGATAGGATCGTTTGAACGGGGCACCACAATGGCGATCTTACTACCCCATTTTGATCATTCAAAACTAATGATCTTCAACACCAGGACTGCGCTGTCTGTGACCATAATTTTTCGCCGTAGCAAAATATGTAATAATAATCTTGATGATAATAATATTTTTTCATTTTTTTTTCATGTCCATAGATGTTTATATTTATAAATATGAGATTATACATTCGAGTTCACAATATTCCAGGACGCAAGGATTATCTGTGGTTTGCATATATAATTATAACACTAATGGAAACTAGATAATTTCTATTATTTTGTATTGTATAAGTTCTAATCAATACATACATACAAGAATGATCAGCACGCTCTTTCACGAAGCCAAAAAGGCATATCTGTGGGGTAAAAATCCAAATAAATGAAAATGAAATGAAAATGAATATTTGTTTTTTCCATTCATTTGAATGGTTTTGTACAATGTTATATAGTATTTTACGCTCATAAAATAACCACAAAGCCTGAAACAGGCTTGTCTGTAGGTGTACACAAATTACAAAGTATATGTACAGTATATGTGAGACATACAGATTATATAAAGTAGAATATTAGAAAAGGTATCATAATTTTTTTTTTTTTTTTTAATAACATCGAAACTTGATACAAAATCATTGTTTCCCAATTAAGGCTATGGATGAAAGATAGGATCGTTTGGACGATATAGTGAAAATAATAGTTTAATAATATTATAATAATCAAGTGCAGGGTTCGTGTGAAAAATGTTATGCTCAAGTTGTGAGTGATGTAAAAACATAGATGAATTCATTGAAAAAACGATATAAAGTAATAATCAAAGATAATGATGGAGATATTGAGAAATATAACTGATGATTGAAAATTGATATTGATTAGCTTTACGAGTCAAAATCGGTTATTCATGAAAAAAGTTCACTCAATATCAGCTTTTTTCACCTTTCTCATGAATCAAGATTACTTGAAATACGGACTTATTAAATAATTCATTTATGCTTTTTACCTACTTTCTTTTTCTTTCTTTTCTTCCTTTTTTTCTTTCTTTTTCTAGTGAGCCCAAGTATTCTAGATTTAAGATTCAATGATGATCATTTTAATCATCCATGGTTTTTATACGTGGAATTGAACAGTTATGTTAACTATTTTTATTTTGTCATGATTCATATGCAGTTCTAGCGATTGAAAAACAACAACACATTATACTACATCTAATTGCACAATTCTAGAAGTAAACAAAAACGCTTATTATTATAATTATTTCATATTTTGGGAATTACAAAAATTCATCGTATTTTGAGAAACCCGTTCGAAACATCTATTGGAAAAGTAATGGTAGAGACGTATTGAGTTAATCTCCCCTGCAATTGATTTGTATATTTGAATTCATCTTGTGTAGAAAGTCTGAATTATGTGATCGAACGTGCGACTCAAACGAAAACGAGAAAAATACTCAACAAGTGAGAAGGAATACAAAAATTGAGTATAATTATATATATGAAGAGGTCACAAAATTGAGAAATTGATATCACCGCATTGACAGATACAAATTATATAATATACAGCTGACGAAATAGAAAGTAGATATACGAAAGAAACAGGATATCTCATGCACCATTTAAGTCAATCATCTTCAAAAAAAGTATTATTCAGTAGCCATCTCTTCATTTCCATTTTGTATTCTCACATGTCGATATTTTTCCAGCTTCTCAAGATCGAGAGGTATTGCGTTAAATTATTTGTGCATTGCATATTATAAAAGTCATATGACATATTTATTATTATAGATTGGCATTTTGTATGACTCTAACGTTCTTAGTATAGTACTACGAATCACATTCGTTAGGTATTTTATGTGAATTATTGTAGTGACAATAGAGAATGAAACGGTAATTCAATCATTTTTTCATTGGCATAATATTCAAAATTCAATACAAACTCTCGCTATCTTGATTGGGAATTGCTGTTGAATGATGGGGTATGATAATTGTGATAATCCCATTCTGAATAATAATAATATGAATATATATATATATATATATATATATATATATATATATATATATATGTATATATTTATATACAAACTAAACTGTATATTCATATAATTTAATATATATATATATATATATATATATATATATATATATATATATATATATATATATATATATATATACGTACATATATGTTTTTTCACATTGAACATTCTCCTTCAAGAAGAAAGGACACATTACACTTCACATGGTCCAAAGAGCCCAAAATAGGCCAATATATTAATGATGATATCATAATTGATCCAATAATAATATTGTATCGAATTGTATGATATTGTGCATAGTATTGTTTTGTGACTCCTAGTTGGAGCGAGAGGCACAATTCCTCACTTCTTTGTTGAATTTTGTACACGATTTGACCTTAGTGATAGTTTTATTCATTGTATAGAGGCCTGAAGTTCTACTTGCCTTGAAAGGATCGATCCTAATTTTTAGAGATCATTCATATGGTTTGAACAAATCGAGCGTGTAAGCCTAGATGTATATCGCTTCTACATCATATGCAATTTTTAATATTTTTTTACAAATATTTTCTTCTCCTTTTCTGGTATTGACTATTTTCCCCTTTTCTTCTACCAAATGAGTAATTCATTACAATATCGTCTTGTCTAGTCTATAACTCAATGTCATTAATTATTTTATCAATTCTTTTTGTACCAAACACTATATTGTATTGTTTTCCTTATCTCTTTATTAATTTGCTATATTCATTCATATACATATATATATATATATATATATATATATATATATATATATATATATATATATATATATATATATATATATATGTATATATATATATATATATATATATATATATATGCTATATATATATATATATATATATATATATATATATATATATATATATATATATATATATATATATATATATGCTATGAATTGAATAAATTCAATTTATAGCACATGATGAGTTGTGAAAGCTTGAAGTCAAACATATATATATATATATATATATATATATATATATATATATATATATATATATATATATATATATATAAATAAATATATATATATATATATATATATATATATATATTTATATATATATATATATATATATATATATATATATATATATATATATATATATATTTATATATACATATTATTCTGTGTCTAATGGGAAACCTTTTGAAAGGCAGAGTCTCTTTCTTTCAATAATGAAGAATATGAATATATTTTTGGTGTATTATCAATCAATGCACCATACTGGTCCACCATTATGCCATTAATGCTTGCAAGCAAGCCGTCCATAATGCTGCCCTCGCAAAACTTGACTCATAACTTTGTATTTACCTTCGGTATAATGACTTGGAACTTGACTAAAGTTATCTCAACTGAAAATCCACGTGTCACACTCTGACCTCCTAATAATTATCTGGGTTTACTTTATTTCCTGTTGGAAAGAAAATCTCACTCCGCTAGTATAATGTTGTAGATTCCGAGCGACCGTTCCCCCCTAACTGACATCACTAGAGCGCGGGCGGTTCGCGGCTTCTCTCGTTTGTAATATTGTATTTTTACAATAACGTATCGTTCCTGTGAGTGTTTTGAGTAGCTAAGGATGTTTACATCCGTCTTTGGGTGGGGAACTGTTGACACTTTCAAAACTTACTACGTAGAGAGAGGAAGGAAAAAATATGGAATTCCATCAATATTAGTTTACACAGAATGCATAATTATTGTGACAACCTCTATTCGTTGAACTAACAGACTGTGTCGTCTTTTGGGAACGCTCACATTGTTGTTGTTGTTGTCGTTGTTACGTTTACACTCAAAATTACCCCTAATTGATCCAAGTGAACAGATATAAAATATAACTTGATAACAATGATATATTTTCTGATAAAAACATCATCAAGATTCGACAAAGTCAATATATTTGGTTCATGTAATAGCATCATTAACATTCAACAAAATGATTGTTGAATATCAAGGTAGGATCGTTCAAATAGGGCACCACAAAATCGATCGTAATAGCCGAACACATTGTTATCAACAATTACCTGACTGCTATCATTTTACAAATTATTGATTTCAATTGCAATTATCAAGCTATAATCCAACATTATATCGCACTGACCTATAACTAAACATATGACAGTGACGTTGAAATAGGCCCGTCCGATGAATGGCCAAATTGAACCAATATACACTAAAATGGTGATAACTCGGTCATGGGTAATTCCCGTTGGTGAATTGTGGGTCGGTGTTGTGTTTTGTCATGGAGAGAGAGAAAGAGAGAGAGAGACAGATTGGATTATGTCTGCTTTAATGATTATACAGGACAATCAAGTACGTCGGATCTATGATCACCATTGTTCAACAATATATACATATTTTTAACAGAACCCAGAACATTCTGACGTTCAACACAAATCCACATCCTAATTCACTACAAAAACATAAAACGGAATAATTCCAAGTCTGTTAATAGTGATACTTCAGACCGGCACATGTAGCTGAGTGGTTAACGCATTTGCTTCATGTGACCCGGAAGGCAGTGGGCATTTCGGTCCCGGTTCGATCCCCGCTACCGTCCATCTTTACAGTTTTTTTGTGTGGTTTTCCTCTGTAGTCTAGGCTAATGCCGGGATGGTTCCCATAATACGGGCCACGACCGCTTCCTTCCACTATCCTTCCCATTACCCATAAACCTTTATTTCATCATACCATCATCTCATTAATCATTCATCCGACGCCAATATATCTCAGTCATCATTACAGTGCGTCGTTAAAACCCAATATAAAAAAAGAATACTTTAGTCTATGGTAATACCGCGATGGCATAGTCATTATAGCGCTCGTAACGAATTCGAAGTTGTCAGTTAGTGAAGACTATATTTCGACACATGTCCGTCATAATTTTGTTCCACAAAATGTATTGTCAAGTAAATAAAAGGACTGGTCGTAGATAGCTATAATCCTAGTCTGTATATATATATATATATATATATATATATATATATATATATATATATATATATATATATATATATATATATATATATAATAATGGACACATGTCCAAGTACTTGATTGCTTTGTTTATCTATCTTTCTGTGTTGAATCATGGAATTCTTGTTGTTATTTGCAGCAAAAAATAATTTATCATCCAATCGGATTGGAATTATTTTCTTGTACATTATTGGCGAACATTCTGTTTTTGTTATAATGTGTCGGTATCACCATCATTCGTTGAATTTGTTTATTGTTGAAAATTGGAATGAGAATTCAAGTTTTCAATAACCGAGTAAATTATTGAGAAAATTATTACTATTCTGGGACCCATGCGGTATCATCAAGTCCAGTCAGTCTTTATCTGAGAGTTGGTGAAAGCAAATAGCATGAGTGATTTAAAAGTTCGAACTGCCAGTTAGACTATCAGTTATACGTGGGTAATTAAGGAATTGAGTGAATAATATTCATAATTGAAACAAAATAAAAAAGTGATATAAAATCTGACGTTCGAACCGTTTACTTGAAATACATATATAATGTTTAGTTTTTGTAAATCAGAAATTGAACAGTTGTAACTTGTTCTCCTGTCATCACTGTGGACCTTCGGATTCAAGTGAATTAAGTGAATTTGAATGGATAATCCCACACTTAAACACACTTCACAATGTTCAGTAATTACTATGACACTATTGTTATTGTGAATGGAGTGGTAAGATCGCCCTTGTGGTGCCCCTTCCAAACGATCCTACTTTTCATCCACAGCCTTAATTGGGTAACAATGATTTTGTACCAAGTTTCAATGTTATTAAAAAAAAATGTAATTTAGTTGAATGGTTTTTCCAACACATTTTTATATTGTATGAACTGTATTTGATTTTCCAGGGCTCTAAATTTGATACCTTGATAAAGTTATCAAGTATTTATGCATTTGTGTTATCACGATTTTCTATTCAGTTATTGAAATACAAAACGGAGTGCGGATCAATAACAAAGTGATTGCTGAATAATACTGCCTTTATGATGAGTTCTTATGTGAATCACTGCAGGAAACAGTAATTGACTACATTTCAATTAGTATATATTTGATATTGATCGTTCAGCTCTCAATCAAATTTATTATTGTTTCATTGTGTCGTGTAGTGAAGTTCAAACATCTTTTTTTACATCCAATTACTTCTTCAGATGAATAAATTTATCATTGAGTGCTTTTTTTACGTAAAACTCGTCAGTGCTAGAATATAATACAGATGAATCGGACCGTGATAACCGATAAACGCTATGCAATTTAATGACTTGTGAGAGTATTCATCAATTTCAACTTATTTTTTGTTGTTGTCAGGGTTTGCCTTCATCATAATTTAAAACTAGATACAATTGATTCTGAGGATTTCTAGAGGAAATAAATGATAACATGAATAATACATGAAGTAACTCGTATTTAGTTATTGATATTAACAGTAACTGTGTCATGATTAATTAGGAATTAGGGCTTGAAGGGTTGAAAGCTGGGATAATATAACATATATCATATATATATATATATATAAATATATATATTTATATATATATATATTTATTTATTCACATATATATATATATATATATATATATATATATATATATATATATATATATATTCCAAATATATGTCCAATATATATATATATATATATATATATATTGGACAACATTCCTCTCCATTTCTTCATGGATGTGGTCCATAAACGATATATATATATATATATATATATATATATATATATATATATATATATATATATATATATATATATATATATATATGTATATATATATATATATATATATATATATATATATATATCATTGGTATTTTTTTGTTCTCATACAACACTGAATCTCTCAAATTGAAATAGAATCTTCCAGGACATCCGTGGTGTATGAATGACTAAATGTGCCCGTATAACGACATCCACTGAATCTCAATGAAGTCTCGCAAGTTATACACACAAGTTGTCTTCCAGTTTTGCTCCACCGACATGTACAACATTGGAAACACTGCCTAATTGTTTGAACACAAGTTCTGTATCGGAGTGAAAACACACTTCACTTCACCGCAATTATATTAGTCGCGACCAGCCGACATGGAGGAGTGCATATACAAGTATTTTAATAGTTAGCAAACTTGCCGCAATCTTTCCATTGCCATGCATTTCACGCCTCCTCATCAGACAACTTATCTTTTGTCTCACTCGCTCTGAGTCAATTCATTTAATTAACTATGCATAAAGGCCTGTGACTATATCTATCTCTTTTTATATCAATGAATGAGCCAGAGAATTACACTCAGTCTCTCCTTGTTAGTTATAGTGATAAATAATGGTATTCTGTTCTCGTCATTAATCGACAGTTTCTAAAATGAGTAATGTTACTTCACGCTTGTAGGTGATTGAAAAATGTATGAAATGAATACCGCGGTATATCAATATATTTATATAATTGTTTTATATAACCTTATTGGTGCTACTTCAAAATTCACTGTGTGAATCAACTAAGGCCCGGTATCAACAAGTCCAGTTAGCCTTTATCTGACAGTTCAAATTTGTTATCACCATAGTTACCCATGCTATTTGTTTTCACCAACTGTCAGATAAATACTAACTGGCCGTGGTAATACCGGGCCTAAAAGATCTGGCCGTCATTTGGTGTTTCAGAGTATCATAATTATATACGTTGAATATAATTTTTGATTGAGAAAAAACTATGTGTAATCCAGATGGGGAGCCAATAACTGAGAATATATTAATGTTTGAGTGTTGTCGATGTATTTTACTACACTATATCAAGCTATCACTCGAAAAAAAGGCTTGTGCCCAATTGGAAGAAAAATTCTCATTTACTCTTCTCATTCACTTCAGAATAAAACTCCAGAAGCAATTTTGCATCGAACCATTTCTAAAATGGACGTCCATATTTTAAGTATAGTACAATCAAATATGACATTCACTCATCTTTTGAAGTTGAAATCATTTGAAGTCGCAATATATCGTGTTTCGTGCTCATTAAAATTACGAAAAGAATTGATAAATCAGACATTTTCACAGAAAAATAACATATTTGTTCATAATCATTTTCTACTTCAAAAACAGGAATTCAACCCAACTTTACTCCCGGTAATATCATCTTTCATACTGAGTGGTATGTGGGAAGTATTTATATATTCATTAGAATATAATTAGATTATTCACAAGGCTCTACAATTTGAAATTCTTTCAAGTTCCCAATTATTCCCAAGTCAGGCGCTGGAATCACTAGGATATAAATGAAAGTACCAACAATTACAATACTCTGTATATATGAATATATATATATATATATATATATATATATATATATATATATATATATATATATATATATATATATATATATATATATATATATATATATATATATAATTCATTATTCCACAATTTCTTACTTCTATCTGTGTCTTTCACACATCCCATAATGTTCGACCCGATAGGTATCTACAGCTATAAATAGGTGGAACTTTGTCATATTCATGGCGCATCAACGGAATAATATATATATATATATATATATATATATATATATATATATATATATATATATATATATATATATATATATATATATACGTCGCAATTGGCAGATGAGGTTTAAAAACAACTCCCCGAAGTGTCTTATCATTATTAATAAGGTTGTACAACGAGAGAGAAAGAGTGAAAGGACGAGAGAGAGTAGAAAGAAAGAGGAGAGAGAGGAGATTCAAAGAAAGAGAGAGAAGAGTTATATAGAGAGAGAAATAGAGAGAGAGAAAGAAAGAGAGAAAGAGTGAGAGAGAGAGAGACAGGGACAGAGATAGAGATATAGAGAGAAAGAGAGGCAGAGAGAGAAAGAGAGAGAGTGAGAGAGAGTGAGAGAGTGAGACAGGCCCCGATGAATATTAACACGATAAACATAAACCAGACGTTGCACGTTTTATAGTCTGTATATTCGTCAAATGAATTGCATTACAGTTCACGATAGTCGGAGGTTGTCGTGTACCATTCTAGCTAAATATTTCCGAAAGAACAAAACTGAGATATCTATTTTACGATTGGCGTACATAATATGATTTATTTACCACCTATAAGAAGGTGCAATACGTTCATCCATTAGATATGAAGGCGCGAACCACCTGTTCGCTAGTGGTGTTTGATAGGGTAAACTGACGATCGGAACGTTCATCTTACGTGGATAAAGAGTGAGTCATTCTTGCTGCATATTATCGTCGAGAAGGGCGGTAAATATCCAGCCAAATAATTCAAACCAATCACGTGTTCACTATATTCATAATATAACAACGATGCAATCAATGCCACATAATACGTCTGCAACGGTTGAATTATAGTCGCTGGCTTGCTGGACGGTTATTCAAGAGACTGAGGCTTCGATACTGAATGAAAATATTGTGAGCTAAATACTATGGCAACACAACATTATTGACAAGTCACGGTATCTTGGGGGGAACTCACCCACAGAAGTGTATCCATGTTTTGTCAGCCATCAATGCAGGCAATGTTGAAATAGTATATTGAAAATTTCAAATGAAAAAAAAAGTTGATAATTCCTAGAAAATTTGGAGAGAAACTAGTTTGAAAATACGGTAAACCGTTACATACAGGAAAACAAGTGAATAGTCAGCATGGAGATGGCAATTGACACGTTGGCTGAGTAAACCTACTTCTATCAGATAAACTAAATTCCATCATCATGCCTATAACCGTTTCAATACAAATGCATAGTTTCTGTTACCTTGATTCACAACAAAAAATGGCATACAGTTGATCTTCTTATTTTCAGATCGGCCTAAAGGCAGTTGTTTTACAAACTCATCAATACTATACACGATGAAATATCTCAAGAAGTGATCAAATCTGTACAAATCAATCTGTAAAACTTATGCACAATGTATTGTGTATCAAAAATAAATAATAACGATAATAATAACGCGAGATGCATGTTTTGTGATCATTTTCAGTGTACATTAAAGCATAAACAACCGTAGTGGCTTTCCGGATGAACGTTATTGTTGTGAAACTACATCACACCGTGCAGTGAAGTACTTTCTGGTATATTGTCGATCCATAATGAACCTTCACAATATTTTCACAAAAATCACCCTGGTGGAAAGTTTTCGCCCTATGGTGACTGCAGGAGACGCCTTAAGCTAGGTTCTCGTAACGGTTCTCTCATTACTTCGAACTATGAATCATCGAACTTTTTATGACTTCATCATATGTACTATCAGTCTCATATTCGATAGTTTTTATAGTTTCCAATTCTTCATTCTCTGTACACCTTGACAAACATGTTTAATTTACCCTATATTTTTGTAACGTGAATTTTGAATGTCGAATAAATAAATACCACTACTACATCGGTAGTATAACTTTGGACCAATCAGGCGCAAGAGAACACATCGTTGGGAGGGAAAGATTTCCCCCCACGTCCAAAATGTAAAGTCATTTTCAACTTTTGCCACCTGGTTTGGGACGAGACGTTTTACGGAAGTCGTGTCGGAATACCCCTATCCGAATATCGTTCGACCTTTGCACTTATTAGTTAAATGTTCAATTATTCCATCAGTTTGATGTACAATTATTCTCACTATCTGAATTATTTTCATCAGATTATTATGTCATGTAAAATAAATATTAATATTATTATATGACCACTTGATCATACAATTGCATTAAATCAGAATGTTATTCAACATGGATAGATTGTATTATTCTAAGCCTATTGTTTCTGCCGATAGATCTCATACCTGAGGTGATGTGAAGAAACAGTATGGGAACACACACCAACGATGCCGTCCAATAATTTGTAGAACGGCACGTGAAAAATTCAGGGAAAACTGTTTTGTAATATATTTAAGGGTATGTTACTGCACACTTTTTGAATTAAAACCATGGTCCATGTTAAAACTCGAATCATGACACACTACATGCAGTACAGAGTACTTGTTTTGAGAAATAGTGGGACATTAAATGAACACAAATAGAAGAAAAAACCTCATTATTTTGAATCATAGCAGAGAATAACCATCTACATAACCCATTAAATTCAACATATATAATCTACCACTCAGTTGGCTAATCAAACATATTATCCAACAGTAAAATGTGTGTCTGTTACGGTTAGAGGTGTAATCATTCATGACAATATATATACTATAAGATTAAAAGCATAACTGCATTGCATGCAGTCTTCTTGAATACAACTAATACATCATTATTATTGCATCTGCATCGTCTAAATAACTTTTTGAATCTCCTTCGGAATGTTGTTTGTACATGGACCGTATATATTGTGCATTACAACATAGAATTTGGCGCGGATATTCTCGGTCATGTCTCTAACCCATACAAGTCTCGCTGACTTATTGGGTGAGAGTGAATATAAACCCCTCCATTCAAACCACCGCCACTTTGAGTCTGTCCAATATGCCTACCGGAGACATTCGTCAAGACTGCAGGATTACTTTCCGCGCTCCATTACTTCAGGGGGTAGCCATAGCATGGAATTTACTTTTGGGACAAAAATATTTTGTTCTTATTTAATATTCTTCGAAGTATTGGTAACAATTATTCGAAGAGTTCGTGACCGCAGCTCATGTAGTTTATTTGTTTTTAATATTTCAAAATTTGAATGCGACACATATTCACCAAAAAAGTGGACTAAAAGCTCGAATTATGCTCGAATTTAGTTTGTATTTCACTAGTGGTGAGTATTTTGAGTATAGCCAACTTTATTATACGATGTTGACAAAATAAGCTAGGTCCACTCTCTAGCACTATTATTTCAAAGGTTTTCACCATGTGTCTCCATGGAGATGAAATAAACAAATGCTTTTTGCTTGATGCTATCTTTACTGTTGTGAAATTTGTTCAACTACAAAGTAAACTTTTGACACAGTTTGTTGTTATATAATTAATTGTTGAGAAAACCATGGATTGTAAGCGTAATCGAGGAAGAGGGAAGAAGAGGAAATTTTGCGGTAACCAATTTTCAATGCAGACTCCCGAAGAGGTTTCAGGCCTAGGCCCAGCTCAAGTTGAAATAACTCCTAGTACAGAACCTAACCTTACATGTACTCCTGTCATCAGTGCATCCAAGCGAAAACTCACACTTACACCAACGTCAACGATTGTAAAGGAATGTAAGAGTGGGTTTCAAGGTAATAGAGTATTTGACTTATCAATTCTAAAAGAAAGTATTGAAAATAATTTAATTTGCAAATCGTGTATTGGTTCAGTGACATTTGTCGAGGAATCGGTTTGTGGCCTCGGTGGTAGATACATTATACAGTGTGAGAGCTGTGATAAAATCACTGCATTCAAAAACAGTGTGATGTTGGAGAAGAACCAAACCGCATACGAAATAAATCGTAGATTAGTGTATGCTATGCGTAGTATTGGCCACGGGGAAGCCGGGACTGAAACATTTTGCGGCTTGATGGACCTTCCGCCACCTGTCAAGAATGCGACTTATCGACTCATCGTGGACAAACTTTTGAGTGCATCGGAGATTGTTGCCAACCGGTCAATGAAGGCAGCTGCTGATGAAGAAGTATCATTGAATAAGGACGAAGAGAACCCACGCGACGTACCTATTTCAGCCGATGGTTCGTGGTTGACGCGGGGCCACACGTCTCAACATGGTGTATGTACAGTGATCGGCGGTAACTCTGGTAAGGTACTTGACGTTGAGGTTAAGTCGGCTCATTGTAAGGGTTGTGATGCTTGGCAGGGTGAACTCAGTGGAGATGAGTATGATGAATGGTGGAACAGTCACAAAATGAAGTGTGCGGCCAATCACTCCGGTTCTTCAGGAGCTATGGAATGTAGCGGTATGGTCGATATTTTTGAACGCTCCATTGAAAAAAACAACCTTCGTTACACTGAATACATAGGAGATGGAGATACCAAGAGCTATAAGAGTGTAGTAGAAGCTAAGCCATATGGAGATGATGTCAAAATTGATAAAATCGAATGCGTGGGACATATCCAAAAGAGAATGGGAACGCGTTTGAAAAAATTGAAGACAGCATGCGGTAAAAGGAAGTTGGCCGATGGGAAAGGAATAGGAGGGAAGAACAGATTATCTGATCCTGTAATCCAAGTACAGCAGCGATACTATGGAAATGCTATCCGAAATAATTCGAACTCGCTCACCAATATGCGAATGGCGGTCTGGGCCTCGTTCTACCATAAATACTCAACCGATGAAGATCCGACACACAACTTTTGCCCGAAAGGAGAGAACTCTTGGTGTAAATATGAAAAGGCTGTAGCTGCTGGAACTGTCCTCACATACAAACACACAAATACGATTCCCAGAGCTGTCATGGATGAAATGAAGCCTATCTATAAAGATTTATGTTCGCCGTCTTTGCTCGAACGGTGTCTCGGTGGGCGAACACAAAATGCCAACGAGTCATTCAACAGCAAGATATGGAAACTGTGCCCCAAGTCAGGTTATTGCGGAGACAAGATCGTCAAAATTGCAACGTACGATGCTGCCGTTACGTTCAACGACGGAAGCGTTGGACGCTTAGCAATAATGCGACAACTTGGACTTTCCGTCGGACAGTTCGCGTATCGGGAAGCGGTGAAACGTGACCAGATAAGGATTGCGGCAGCCCAGAAAAGAGCCATGGAGTCCACCATGGAAGTCCGTCGACAGAAGAGATTGTTGAGAGTTTATTCAGCGGAGCAAGCGGCTCGCAAAGACGGTAATGCGTACTCTGCCGGCGCATATTAGTTATTGCAACTTCGGGTACGTTTTCCCAAGAACTACGTTTTTTCTGGCCTGTCACAACATAACTCGAAAACTACTGGTCCGATTTGAGAAATTTTTGTTTTAAAATGTGTATTTTGAGTGTCATTATCTTGTGAAGCAAAACTATGGAAATAGTCAGAACATATGAATATCCAGGTGTGAATGAGTGGCCTCAAAATCATATATAATCTATATTAGATATGAAATGATTGATTATATAACTAAAAATTGCAATAGATTTTTTCTGGAGGTTCACAAGATAACAGTGTACATGATGAACAATATCCACTGAAATTCAACAAGATAGATGAATTTTTGGATTTTAAACCATGTGATTTGTGGCTCAATGTTTTGTATTCTGGAAAAAAACATAGCATTGCTCAAATTAAATTAAAATTATTTATAATTTTTTTTGTTCAATTTTTTTCCGGATCATATGTGAGCAATAGAATGATGGATATAGTGTGCAAGTTTCAATGATTTGTGGTGATTGGTTGAGCGAGAAATAATTATTTCATTTAGTCATAATTATCCTATTCCATGCTATGGCTACCCCCTTCAAACAGTATGTTATATACTCGTATTCAGGGAAAAAGAAAGTCGTCTACCAAAAAAAGTACTGTACAAACTTTGATAGATATATAATATCGCTGCATCTTGAAGGATTCAACGTGTTTGAAAGATGTAGCTTCGTTTCCGGCTGTGAATTGTGTCCTAAAAAATCATAAAACCCCACAAAAAACAAAAAACAACCGATCAAATTGAATCTTTTTCGAACATTTGGTGTAATACCAGAATAGCTTGTGATCTTTGAGAATAATTGATCCGGCTGTAATTTATGAAAAAATTGGAAACCTGGGAAAATCCCTATGAAAATAGAACAGGATGAAATTCCAAATCTTTCAATTCTATCCATTCGACAAGAATATTGCACAGAATGTTGATATTGTTCTGATACATATTTCTAATTTAAATGACTCATTTCAAAAAATAAAATTTTCATACTGAAAAAACGACCAATATCTAGATTGAATTTGGTCAATAAAAATCCACAGGCTACAAGGCCATGAATTTGTCATGAGTTATGAGTAATACAATATATTAATCAACTAATGTATCAATGAGGAAGGCCAAGACATTTAAAAATCGAGGTAAGTATATACCGATACATTTCAAGAATATTCTATAAAATATAATATATCATCTTTTAACGCATACGCTGCGCTTTCCTGGTATTCAACAATTGTGAATCATGGAACAAACAATAATTATCATGCTGATAACACCGATCTCCACAGAGAGTTCGATTGGTTAATTTATCAGACATTTCGTATGCTGTGTACACAAAAATACAAGATTGCAATTGCCAGTTTTTCCAGGATGTGAGAAGAAATCCACGCTGCGCTCATCTAATGATAACCGAATAAGTGTATATATATATATATATATATATATATATATATATATATATATATATATATATATATATATAAATTGACTGAAACTGGGCTGTTTTTTAATCGTGATATATTTATTTAAACTGACCAACGTTTCAACGAAATAAATATATCACGATTAAAAAACAGCCCAGTTTCAGTCAATTTGAATAAATATGAATCGTGAAAGTTTAAGTAAAGTTATATATATATATATATATATTTATATATATATATATATATATATATATATATATATATATATATATATATTTATATATATATATATATATGAACTTATATACTCTTCTTTTCTTTCCTCCTTGTTATCTAATTGATTTTTTATATGTATTGATCAACATGGAAATGAGATTCTTTAAACTTATTTGTTCCACCAGTTCACGCTGTTCAATATGATGTGCAAGGTCTCGAATTGCTTGACTTGTGCTACCGTGCAATATTGACTTTCTAAATGAGAACCATGCAATTTAATAGACTAACACAGATTTTCAAGTGCAGATATCAGAAGGTAATAATAGAACACATTCATGGGGTAGCTAGGGAGGAAATTGAAGTTTGTTTTGACAATTATTTTGATGCTATAAAAGTATTGTTCACGTTATTATTTCGATACTGTATGGTATATCATGGACACGCCGTTAAAAGAACCATCAAAAAAAGTTCGGGTTTGAATGGACTTTAGGAGACTCAATATTATTCCATGGCATATACTTTGTTACATTTTTGGCACCCGATGATAATTTTTTTCAAGATTCAGAATTAGGATGTTCTGATACCAAATAACTACAAAAATATCAAGTACCATTCATAAGAGATAGACAATAGTTCGTAAAGTGTGACTAAAATTCAGATTAAACTTTTTTCTCATACCTTCACTTCTATTCGGTCATTATTGATCATTGTTTGTTTGCTCACAACATTTCCATCAACTGCTAGGTTATTTGGAGGTTCGAATGAGCAGATGATGATGGAAGTATGAAGTGACGGTACGTTGATTAAATGCACAAAAACACATGCCTTGAGCGGGACTTGAACCTACGCTCAACGGTGACTCCGAAATTTCAAAGTGGTTCATGCGCTATAGAGGGCTGCTAGCTACTGAATATTATAAATACAATAAGTAATAAGGACAATTCAAGAACCTATATAGTTACTGGGACAAAAACTCAAATTCCGATCAAACTGATTTTCGTTACAACTTCATCTCTAGTCGGTCCTTCTTTTTAGAGTTTGGTAGTTGCCATCGGGACATGCCCTGAATCCTGAGCAGGCGGGCAGGCGAGAGTCCGATTGTCGTTATCTGCAATCATGTTCATACACAAGTATTTGGCGAGCTGTCTCCCATTATTGACATCACGCGTGAGATGTGAAAATTTTGGGGAACGCTTCAAATATCCAGATGGCGGTGTGTGACAAAGTTTGAGTGTTTAGACGTTCAGTGACAATGGTGACCAAATATTTTCATCGGATGAGCAAAGCGAAGACTCAATTTCACCATATACTCGAAAAAAAGTGACTTTTTTTTCGCGCTCCACAGGTCAAACAAAAATTCCAAATCAGTTGAAACTTGGCATACACAGGTTACCTTATTTAATTCGATACTGTGGAGTTTTGAGGCGCAATCGGTTCAACTACATCTAAGAAAATTCATTTCAAAGTTTTCAAAAATCTCATAAAAATAACTCGGAGAAAAAAAATCATCAAAGATATTTCTTTCGAGAGAATTCAAATCATCAGGGAATTTAAATATGATTGTGGTACATATTATTGCGAAATTTCATTGAATTCGAATCAGCCGTTTTTATGTCAGAAAATATATAATGTAATGTGTTTAAATCACTCAAAGCTATTGAGATTTCGACAATACAATCCAATAAAATCCCAATTAAATCCAAATGAATCGAGATAACAGGTGGCACCAAGTGGTTGTAGACGATTAAAGAAAGCCTTCTCCATTATCATAGAAATTAATCAAGAAATGGGATGGCAGTGACGTGATTGTTTGGATCTCAAGGTGGATATATGAAATGATAATCAATCCAAAGATAAGTTGATTTGTTCTAGCTCATTCATCAACGCGGTAACACATAACGCGTTTTCCTAGTATATATTGATTCCTTACGATGGTAACCATCAGAAAACAATCAGCCAAAAACTTCCGATATCTTTTTAATTAGCCACCAGAATGAGTCTATATTTGAACACTGATCGCATCACTTACAAGTTCAACTGTTGCTTACCTAAGAGCTTAGCTCAATGGTTCATCCCGCCTAAGAGTATACTTAATCCCTAACCATAAGCCGCTTCCCTTTCCCCCGTCCCCGTCCCCATCACCTTTTTCCACTCCCCATCATATTTTCCCCACTTACAAGTTCATGTCATATGTACCTTGAAACGTTATTCTGGGCACCAGAATTAATAAGTCTATTTATCACTTCACATGTACGTACAATTACGCTGGGATGAACTTTTTCATTCCGAAATGAAAATTGAATTGAAAATTGAATGTACACATATTTCATCTTTAATTCTCTCACGAAATGTACGTGGAGTGTGTAACATTGAACATTGTCCAATTTTTCCAGTGTGCATGATATCAGTAACTGTTTGGGACTCATATTTTCAATTCAGCTTGATCGACCAATCACGACCGCTGTGTTAAGTAAACAACACGCATTTTCAAGCTTTTCCAACGTATTATTTCATTTTTCCCTTTGCTAAATTTTTTTCCGTGACACTATTCAAACATTCAACATACTAATAATTCCCTCGAATGTCCGAGTAAATAACTACGTGATTTCGTACACTAATTTTGGTAAGCGTGCGTGAGTGTGTGCGTGGTGTTGAGTTCACTGTTACGAGTCGGTCGAGAAGTTGTCGGTCGGTCAAGTTGTCGGTCGGTAAGGTTGTCGGTTGATAGAGTAATTTTATTCTCGTGAAATCGAATACAAGGGTGATGTGGTCCATATATGGATGATTTGTCAAGCAATCAGCGTGCGCAGATGCATCGCTTCAAGAGTTGACAGTATTTCGCCAGTTAAAGAGTATGGGCCTATACAATAGATTGCGCACCTAATTGCGTAGTAACTATTGGAATCGCAACATTTCCATCGTAAGATGAGCGAAATAGGAATATGTGTTTAATATGCAATAGAAAATATATACAAACACACCTTTATTTCAAGGCAATCATGTCACTTCTGTCATCGTCTTTCATGTTCATTAATTTTAATCGATTTACGATTTGATTGGTGCTACTTGTTGCTCCTTTTCATGGATTCTATTGCCTTCGAATAATGTGAAAACATCGTAGTGTGTGTTTTTCTTCAAGCGGCTGCTTCTATTTTGTGAAATAATGAATCAATGCATATTTTTCGTGTGGTTGAATTTGAATTAGAATGAAACATTTTTCTCGATATTTTCCCTCGAGGTTATTCTCTTGAAGATTTAAAAAATTTTGTAATGGTTTTTATCAGAAGTGGTCGAACCGATTACGTCCAATTACCGATTACCGGCTAATTTATTGATATTGAATATTTTCTTGTTACTCATGAGTTGAAAGCTTTTGTCAAGTAACATCACTCATTGTTGATAGAGATGGACAACCATGTCTAAGCAACTGATATTAACCAATCACAATCTGTGTTAGTTCCACCCTTTTAAGGTGTTGCTATGGTAACATTTGTCATTTGAACTGAACTCGAGCAGAATACACGAAGAAAACATTCATTTAGACAAAAACCTAACCCAACTCACCCTAACCATATCGCTTTCTGTGCCCTAACCGATTCTTCAAAGTAGTCATTCTCACGGTAATAAAATTTCATAATTATATTGCTGTGTTTTTTCAGTAAACAAAGAAGGATACCAGAACTTTATCGAAAACATGATTCCTTAAAAACAAAAAAGTTTTACAACAGCGAGATTCGAACACTGACGACTTTCAGGTCCTCTAGCGCAGAGCCATACATCGCGTTACCGTGAACTGGCCGACTCATTAGCCAATATAAGCAAGAAATGTGAGAAAATGTGCCCTAGCTGTGTCGGGGCCGATACGGGATTATGGAGTCGCTACCCGGCTGGTCAGATCACAGATTGCCAACAACGTGAGAAGTTACCTGTCACTTGGATCAGCTGTTGCTTTTCTCAAGCTATCTCATTGGCTGTTTCTTACAGTGCTAAGTTGCGATTTATTGTGGTTGTGAAATGCCACGAAAAATTATACCTATTATTTTCAAGTAAAGTTACTGCTAATTGATATTGTAAATGAGCATATAAATAACTGTCCGAGGAGGTTAGATCTCTAAACAACGTTGTGCAACGACCAAAGTTCGATTTCCATTCCGATCGACCATCCTGAGAGTTTTTTTTCGTGGTTTCCGTTTGTCGCCACTACCCCAAAACCTGAATTGACCTTCTATTTCATCTTTTCAACTTCTCACTCATCATTCAACGACGCCAATATATCTTGTGAGTCCTCACCATACAGTACGTAGTTAGGCTCAATATGAACGAGTATAATACGTAAATTTGAGTTCATCATTTAGAGTTTGTTGATATGATAGATAATTTTCAACATTTATTTAATTAGTCATGTCGGATTCCAATAGAATCGTACTTGTGGTATTCCTTCCAGAAAATGATACCTTGTCATACGTGGTCTTAATAAGAGGGAACAATGACTTTGGGTCAAGTTTTTGATGTCAATGAAAACTAGTGTACGTGACTGTTATTGGTAGAAAAAAGTGACTGTGGCGATCGGGATTGCCACCCACCTTTGAACAAATTATACCCCACAGTAGGCCTACATATACTGTTCTATGCGACTCAAACAAAAGATGCATCCAGGTATCAGTTACATTATAGATTCATCTTCTCTAAATTCGAACGAATCCTACGCGTTATTTCGTATTTATAATTTCCGTTTCGGCACACCTACCAATTAATAAGCATTACTTATGTTATTACTCATGATTGTCGCGGCACTCTTTGATCATCATCAGTGTCCGTTCTTGCAAGGATGTAAGAACATTGAACCTTCGGGCTTTATTATCGACTTACAGATTACTTTATTCATCATTGTAATTATTCAAATTAGTGAAACTTCACACAATCGGAGCTAAGCGTGATTTTACCAAATCAAATACAAGAGGAATTATATTAATGCAAAACCTGTGAATCAGTAAACTAATGCATTCAGGGATAGTGAACCACCATTGATTTTAGTGAGTATCTACGATATTCTTATCGATTTCAACTTCAGTTCATCGATTTTAATCTACATTTATAGACATTATGTAGTCTACATGAAATGGTTCGATACGGAATTTGAATTCATATTCAGAATCTATGTATATTTCACAGCAATGTTTTCACAGAATGTGCGTGAATGTACTCAATATGCAGATTGTCTTCTAGTTTCAGTTCGTAAAATGTCAGTAAATTCACGTCAAGATGCATTTTGATGTGGCTCGATAGGCCACTTTATATGACCACAGCGTATTTTATTACTGTAACTGATATGTCAGGTTCGTGAACATTTATCATTCAAAACTTCGATGTACTTGATCAGAAATTATGTGAAAACTTTGACGTTTTTTCAACTTATATGCGCAATTGTATTCATATGCACGGGCATGAGAGGATTTGTATTACAGATGAATGTACGCGTGGGTGTCTACAGTAGGCACTGCTCAGATATCTGAAAATCTTGCAAATAATAATATGATGGTCGACTTCTTTCTTGTGAGTAGAATGAGAGCAAACATTATATATATATATATATATATATATATATATATATATATATATATATATATATATATATATATATATATATATATATATATATTGTAGAGAAGTTAGAGAGGTGTGGAGAAGATAAAGAAAAATCGAAGCAAAAAAAAACATCGATGAGAACATACAATAATCAACCTAATATATTTTAATTTGAAGATCATGAATGAACATGAGTAATGAAGCATATTGCCACCCGCGTACTTATTCACCTAAGAAACTACTCTAGTAACTCAAGTCAAGTCATGCGTGGGTTCGAGTCCAGCAAAAGACATAGGTTTGTGTAAACTTCATTTATCTATCGTTCCTTCATTCGTACCCTCTAGTAATCTGCTGTTAGCGTGAAGTCGTTAAGCGAGCATCTATTAAGGGGATCCCACTCACAAAATTGTATATTTCTTTGGTTATTCATCAATAGGGGTTACAATAATGTTGAAAATTGAAATAGTATATTATGAATTCAGAATAGAGAAAAGAATTGAAAATTCAGAGAAAAGTTAGGGAAAACTAGTTAGAAAATACATTTAACCGTTACATGCAAGAAAATCAGTGAGTAGTCAGTATGAAAATGACAATAATATTGAAACATTGGTTGAGTAAGCCTTCCGCCATTAGATGAACTGAATTTTATCAGCATACCTGAAAAGTTCTGACACAGATTAATAATTCTCAGTTTCACAACAATAAATGGCGTGACTTTCCCTGGTTTTGTGTACCAAATGCATATGGTTGAACTATTTATGTTTAGTTGTTATTATTATTATTATTATTTAACTCTTGCAAATGCACATAAATGCGCGGTGGCAAGTTCCCTAAGTACCCCTATCCCACCATCTCCTTAACCCTCTGACGGAATAACTTTAACCTGATTTCATCCCCTTCAAAAACATTTCTACTAAGCCCATTCCAGTCCCTACCTGTCCTATTTAAGAAAGAGAATTTACCGACATCTAATGTAGCCCCCTTTATGACTACCGCTCTATCATGACCCCGCCTACCTCCATACCCTGACTTATTTCTTTTTATCAACTCATGCAGCTCCCCCCACCCCCCCTCTCCCTCCATTACCCTGAAGAAATTACATAAAGTCCAAAGGCAGTTAATTTACTAACACATTGATTACATACAGAATGAAATATCTCAAGAAGTGATCAAATTATGTATGTTACGTGAAATGTATATTTTGTGACTATTTTCAGTGTCACCAAAAGCACAAACAATCGAAGTTTATTTTTTTGATATTATGTTTATTTCGCTACATCGCAATTGTGCGCAGCACGGTGGCAAGTTCCTAGTGGTACAGTACAATATATATATATATATATAAATCAATATAAATCGATCAGTATTAGCAATATAGCAGAACATTTTATTCCAATTTGAGAAACAGTTGCTTTCCGGATGAACGTATTCACGTTTTGTGAAACGGATTCACACTGTGCAGAGATGAATACCGTCTGAAATATTGTCGATAATAATGAAAATTCACAATATTTTCAAAAATGGTCATCACTCTGATAGGAA
The DNA here is from genome assembly GCA_964007535.1 of Brachyptera risi. Lineage (NCBI taxonomy): Eukaryota > Metazoa > Arthropoda > Insecta > Plecoptera > Taeniopterygidae > Brachyptera > Brachyptera risi. The sequence goes on from OZ023326.1 coordinate 23,688,640, forward strand.
CTTTTTGCCCTATGGAGACTGGGGACGCCTCATATTCTATAGTGTAGTTATTTCTCAGTCATAGTCCAGACGTTACGAAGAAGCTAGGCTGGCTTTCCTTGCGCTCTATCATCGTCGTGTTGTATAATAAACATGTTTCAGTCAGAATTTACAAATCGTTTGTTTTAACTCACCATCCCGATGATGATTTATTTGTTACATAAGATTAAAACAGCGATGAGTGTAATATGGAAGTTGCATACCCGAACCCGGCGCCTCCACTCATGGTAAAAGTACTGAATATACAACGACTAAACCTTGATATATAAATAGTTTACGCGTCATAAAACAGGAACTCCCAGTCCATTGTGAGGAATGAAGAAGGAAAAGAGAGAATGAAAATGGAAAATGGAGTGAGAGATTATCATGATTACTCATCTATATCCATGAAAAAAGAAGGTTGCGATAACAAAGCAAACAAAAATATCAGTGATATTTAATGTATTATTTCGGTATTTTTATGATATCATGCTTTTTCAGGCCAAGGTTCATGATTCAAAACGCAACTAAATCTTTCGAAAGCATACAAATCCTCGGAGTTGCAGAAATAATTATTGAAGTTTAAACAGTGTTTCAAATTGTACACAATCTTTTTCGTATGTTATTGATAAGAGATTATTCACCACATTTTATGAAGTGTTATATAGAGTACTTGTTATGTTACATGTGATTGGATGTGTTTAATCATGACTCACCTGCATGAAACGTCGTTTTTTTTTCATCCGTCATGCATTCATCATCAGAGCATGAGTACTTCCAAAATTTATCGATTTTAAAATTAATAATCAAAAATGAAAACATGAATTTGAATTTGAGTGTACACTTACGAACGGAAGATAAAAAATCTCAAGATAACTTGGTATATGATAACTTGGTCCTGGTCTTGGGTCTTGATTTATTCTTTGTATGAAATGAACGAAACAATCATTATTTTGGCGTTCATAGTGTCACTTGGATGTTCAATACGTCTCTGAAGAATATGAGCTCTCTCAGTTGTAACTCTTCACGAGAGTCTACAAAGGACAACTGTCTCGGGTGAATGATATAGATACTTTCAAAATCAGCTCAAAAATGTTCCCATTTTGAATCCAGTGTACAAAAAAAAAAAAAATTCCACTCCAGTCAAGAAATTAACTGTGTCATTTCAATTATTGATCAGGGTGAACTTTGTATTTGTATTTGTATTGAGGTCGGGTGCGAAGCGATACACCGTTAAAAAGTTCAGAGTCAAATTATTTACACGGCTACAAAACTTAACGGTCGGAAAATCGAAAGCTTCCCACAGTTAACATCAGCAGCAACCTTCAATTATAAATGACAAGGATTCAGAGAAAATCTTCAATGACAAGGTCAATAATCCGGCTCATCAGTGAGAAGTGAAGAAGTGCTTGTATCCTCGAATAGAGATGGTTTACAATGCATCTACTGAACTAAAATATTCCTAATATATGTGTGTGACTTTTTTCAAGGTATTATGGATTCTCAGGATGGGGTTTACGATAAGAAACGCGGATAAATCTCACAAAAACCCTCCAGCTTCGGCGATTTTTATGTATATTACGAGAGATGTAACAATTATGCAGTCAATAGACGACATAACGACCTTTTTTCAGGATGTCGTGTACGATGAGAAACGTAACAACATTTTCAAACAGCTTCAAATCCTAGACGGTGGAGCAAGATCATGATTTTATCAAAGATTTTACTATTATTCAGTTGGTAGATGACCTTCTTCTGTCGTGAACTATATACTCATCGCGTATCTACGTCAAGTAAGCCATCCATAGTGAGGAGAATCATGTTTTATACGTGGTTAGTAGAATGCGAGGAGTTCCCGAGGGATGAGTGCCACGGCCCGCTATAAGATCACAACACGTGTTTGGGGACAAATTGACGTCACGAACGTGGCCCCAGCTGGCCGGTGCACACGTCGGTAAAAGCAGAACACTTGTTAAAAGATCAGTGCCCAAGCTATGGAACACGACTCGCGAAAACTTAGAAACATAAAAAAGATACGATGAGAGAAAGGTAGAAATTCTGGAAGAGAGTATAAGGTGGAAAAGATGTTAAGGAAAGGGAGGGAATGGGGAGGGGTGAGGTAGAGACAAATCTGAGAGGCGTGAAATATATATTATGTCACATGAAGGAAAAAACTGAGAGCTCGGGGATTAAGGGTGGAAGCAGTGTGAAGGAGGGGTGGTAGTTTAAAAGCCACAAGCTGATGTGAAAATGGCGCGGAAGTTTTCTTTTGAAATATTTATGGGATGGGTTATTAAAATGCATCTTTGAACGTTGCTGCATGTTGTTTTTGTGCTGCCATAACGGTGTTAATAATACCACCTGCCTGCGACATGCCATGCGGATACACTCGTGGGGGGAAAGGGGGATTAGACGGTGTTATTAGGTGCATTATAGAACGTGGTATGGTAGACCTGTGTAAGAGTTCGGAACGTGGCTTGAAATAAGGACTGATTCATTTTTTTGTGAATTAAAACTTGACACGAAGTCTCTGTTCCCCAATTACGGCTGAGGATGACAATGTAGGATCGTTCGGGCGGTGCACCCGAAGGACGAAGTTACCAATATTACCATATTTATTTACCTTATTCACCTCACAAGTTACCGTCTTCGCATATCACGTTTGTATGGTTTTCCATGAACTGAATATTTGTTTATTTATTTTCAAAAATTAATTGCGAGAATGGTATTTGTTGAATCCTTGTACTGTCAGTGAGCAAATTTCATATATTGATTCGTACGGGCAACAAAAAATTGAAATTAATAAAATATTCTCTTGTCTATCATACAAGAAAAATTAAATTGAAGGTTGAAATTGAGTTGGCAGATTGCATGTACCAGAACTGTGGTATTCTTATCCATATAAGCTTTTTGTTGATATATGCCCCTATTATCACCATGCAGCTGAACACCGAATCAAAAATATTATATTCCCACGTCATATACTTGACTAGATTCTAATCAATTCTTCTAACTAATATGAAACTTTTCATGAATGAATCACCTTCAACATGGAAGATGTCACATCCAGGTTAGCCTATCTCTGTCGTCATTGATCAGAGAGATTTCTTAGGTCAACTTGACTTTTTATTTCAACACCTTGCTGTATTCACAGTTGAATTAATCGCGATTCACTGACATTGAACGCTAGAAAAACATCTCTTGATATAGTATATATTTCAAAGTAAATAATGTGGATTTCTCATCTAGATTTAATAGCTCGAGTATAAGTGCCACTTCCCCACACGTTCAATGCGGTTTTCTAATTCAGAAGCTCACTGCATTATATATATAAATATATATATATATATATATATATATATATATATATATATATATAAATATATATATACATATATATATATATATATATATATATATATATATATATATATATATATATATATATATATATATATATATATATATATATATACATATTCGATCTGATTTGATTCCATGTTATTCTCATTGATGAGCGTAGCGAAGTCTCCATCCCACTCTTATAGGGCTTTGTCTGTGTGTTTTTTTTTTTTTTTTTTTTTTTTTTTTTTGTTTGTAAGCACTCCACAGGTCGCAAGGGTTGACTGATCAACATGAAACTTTTTTTGTACACGCAAACTCATCCAACTCAGAACTGTATAGTTTTTGGGATGAATCGGTCGGACCGATTTTGAGAATCATCATCTCAAAGTTTCTAAAAACCCCATAAGATTTGGCTGGGCAGAAAATGTTGAAAAATAAAATCTCTCCAAATGGAATGAAATTTTCTCTAAATGTGTATACATGGATTTTACACATTATTACGATCTTTTAAGCAATTATGATCAGTCGTTTTGAAGAAAAAAAATAAAATGTCTGATAATATTCATAAAATATATCATAAAAATTGTGACAGAATTAAGTTGTCGAGATTCAATGCTTTCTAGATTCAAGAGTTGACCAACAATGAAGTATTTTTTATATGCGTCAAGGTGTGTAGAACACCAGAGTCAATGAAGTGGCAAGAGTAAAACTACTTTAACGACTTTAATAGCTTATTCAGATATCAAGGTGTGTAGAATACCAGAGTCGATAAAGTAGCAAGGGTAGAACTACTTTAAGGACTTTTATACCTTATTGAGATATCTCGCTCATCTTACAACGCATATTTCGCGTTTGACTAGTAGTTTCATATTGGGAGTATATACTATATATGTATTGAATGAAGAAGAATGAAGGAATATATCTATCAATTTATGTTCACTATTATATTCAAATTTGCTCGAATAAAATTGGGATTTTTAATTGTCGAAGTGATAATAACAAATACTGATCCTGAAATTGAACCCCCAAATAATAGTATGGGTGAAATCTACACGAGTGGGATACACTTATTAGATATTTATTGAATTATTCTTGTGCATCAATGTCTTTAGCTGTGTGGATATAATATTTGTATTCTTGGTGTATAATGATATAATAATTTTTCAATCTCAAGTCCACATATATATAGGATACACATATATTCGATTTTGTATTCCTTAACTATTGAAAAGTTTTCATTTATTTTTTCCTTGTCCAAGCTATTAATTCCATTCATCATCCCACAGATGAGCCTTTTTGGCTTTGTGGAAGAGCGTATTGATTAATCTTGTATGTATGTATTATTTGAATCTAATAAAAAAATAAAAAATAAGAGCTGGTATCAAAAACCGTATTACGTAGTTATATAATAAGGTATTGGCCGATACTAAATTGAACTCTGGTGAATGATTCAATCATGAAGTAGGTCCTACGCTTCAACAAGATGTGTTGTCAAGATGATTGTGGAGAATATGGTCGGCTTAACCGAAGAGCATGATACATATTTCTCAGTTGAACAATTGTGAAGAGTTTTTATATTTGTTTTTGTTAGTTTGTTCCCACTATAAGTTTGTGCGAAAACTCATGAATATAGAAAATGAACTTGTTTTCGGAAGTATCCATCAGGATAATCTTCCAATCAGCTTTAAATAACACTCCTTCAGAGATCAAGAGGATTATACGATGAGAGGATATGTTATAGAGCGTGCACATAAAAATCTTTCCCTGACAGCAAGAGAGGAATTACATTTCGTATTTTGATACGTGGTTTATTAATATTGTCGTTCGTATTTGTCAGTGATTTTAGTATGTTTTTTATTCGTTCATGTATCGAATAATTCATTATTCTGTGCATATGTATGTGTTTATATAATTCAAAGTCACAATTCAACGTTATGTATGAAACGCATGATAGAGGTTACATATTTGTAGTGATGAACTGATAATTTTGAGGAGTCACACAATACTGATAATCTCTCTGAATATCCAGGCCACAGGCAGTTCGGCTGCCTACTCTTCTTATATTTCAAAATTCCCAACAATTGATGGAATTTTCGTAAATTCATTGGAGCCATATAGGTCATTTCGACTATTAAACCTTGAACTGATTAAAAAATGCGATGAATTATTCATAATCTGGTAGCAAGTTTGATTAATGACATGATTTGACATTCAAAAACAGGAAAATCTGAGTGAAAAAAAAATCGACACTTGTCTAGCATTGAACCTGAACATTGACTAAACATTTGAGTATGTTGTTAATAATTGAGATTTCCGTTTAAAACTTGGTGAGCAAAATATTCAAATTGAGAATGGATAATACTCAATGGATTCACTCAATAGAAATACTCATCATTGGTGCCCAACTTCTGGGCTGAGGGGATGAGTTTTATGACGACTGCTGGAGAAACGGCTTTGAAAAAATGTCGGAACCCATTCCATTTCTCATAAGAAAATATCAGTCAAACGTTCATAATTGCGTGTATAAAGATATAAATTCAATCTTAATAACCATCTTAGTTAATCGTGGTATTATTATAATATATACTTTGCAGTTCGTGCCAATTGGTAACGTGAAATTAAATCTTATAAGTAGCGTATAGTAAACTAAACGCTACGTTTAAAAAATGGCGTGTTTCCGCTACAAACGCTAGTATACATAACTCCACTATGAAAATAGCTTCTTTGCAGAATTTTCTCTTCTCTGAGAGTTAGGTGACGTAACATTCGAAATAGACGATCTTCCAAACAATCGGGTTGTGTGATATTAAATTATAAATATACTGTGATAATTGATGGTAATAATTAATTCTTGTTTTTATGTTGTACTATTGAATACGAAAAAAGACTACTTCAGCGTTCCTAAAGTGTCACAATCCTGTCACATGTGGGCTAGTTACTGAGAATATACTCTCAGTTCTTTGAAATAATTGATTGACTCGGTTTCAACCGAAAATACACGTCTTATAGATTTTCAAATGGAATTTTCATATGGTGGCATTTTATGAGGAGATATCATGTTTGTCCGATCACTATAGCAAATAGAAAGTTGACGTCAAACCAACCAACTAATGGCGTTGCCGGGATTGAAAAACACTAATTATTGGTATACAAAGCGTAGTCCACTCATCGGACGAACCATCGACCCATTCGGTCCAAATCGGTTCTTTGTGTATTGGGCATAGTTTCATCAAATCCAGATGCGATGGCCTTTATCCGAGATTTGGTGAAAACAGATAGTATGGGTAACCATGGTGATATCAACGTCAAAATGCCAATTAGAGCTACTTACACGTTCGTAATTCAGGCACTAACAGTTTATTTTGTATTTTTGCGCTCCACACATTGCAATGCTAAACCGATCCACGTGTTACATTACCAGAGTCGACAAAGCAGTTCTACCTTCTGTAGGCCTACAGTTTTGAGTGAAAAATATCCGGTATGATGCATTCGAGCTCATTCTTCATCCTGCATCTGAATTTTGCAATCGATTTCGTCAACTTCTCTGCTAATATATCAATATTCCCCATAAGCTTAAGCTTTTCATAGTGCCAGTAATGTATAAATATTCCATAATTCTTCATATTCTTTCGACTGACAATTTCTATTATTTTAATCAGATGAGCGTAGCGAAGTCTCCATCCCACTCTTATAGGGCTTTGTCTGTGTTTTTTTTTTTTGTGGGCACTCCACAGGTCGCAGGGTTCGACTGATCGACATGAAACTTATTTTGCATACGAAAACTCATCCAACTTAGAACTGTATAGTTTTTGGAATGAATCGGTCGAATAGATTCTGAGAAATATCATGTCAAAGTTTTCAAAAACCCCATAAGATTAGGCTGGGGGTAAGAAAATTTGAAAAAATGAAATCTCTCCGAAAAATATAAAATTTTCTCTCAGTGTTCAAACATGAATCATACACATAACCACCATTTTGTAAGCAATTCAAACCAGCCGTTTTGAAGAAAAAAAATCAAATAACTGTTTTTAGACATCAAATATATGGAAATGAGTCAAGATTCACTGCTTCCTAGATTCGATATTTGCCCAAGAATCAACTATTCTTTATAATCGTCAAGGTGTGTAGAATACCAGGGAAGATGAAGTAGCAATTGAATGAAGTACAAAGTGTGTACAATACCAGAGTCGATAAAGTAGCACATGTAGGACTGTTATTATACCTTATTCAGATATCTCGCTCATCTTACAACGCATATTTCGCGTTTGACTAGTGTATCTAAATAGGACGAACCATTGAATATAGCTCGGTATTCTCACACATATCTAAGACGATCACGTGACTGGGAATGAAGGACCACCATGTGTGTGGGCAGTGTGATCGTCGCCTTGCAGCATGTGAATATGTAAATATGCGCAACTTGTTCGAAACGTGTGCTGCGTGCGTGCACATTTTACCACCTCGGTAAATAATTGGCCGGTTTCACTGTATACTGTCTCGGAGAAAAACGAAACTTCGTTTGACTGAGAAAGCGAAATATTTGCGATAACGCCTTGGAGAGATTTTTCGATGGTCAAAATAGTATGATTATTAGATAATTGTCTTCAATTCGCATTTTTTAGTTGTCTGTTGCTTCTGCAGTTTTCAAATGAAACCTTCGATGCAGACATCTTCAAATGATTTAAGACAGATTCAATCCTGTACTCGAAAATATTTTCATTTTTTGAACTCTATCGACAATTCCTATGATGAATAACTATTTATGATCACTCCACCTATTGAAATTGAATGTGATCATTGTAATGATGATGGATATTTAAAAAAATGGATATATATATATATATATATATATATATATATATATATATATATATATATATATATACATATATATATATATATATATATATATATATATATATATATATATATATATATTCATATATATATATATATATATATATATATATATATATATATATATATATATATATATATATATATATATATTCAATCATATATTCCATTCGATGGAAGCACGTTTGAGTCCCGCTGCAGGCATCTTTTTTGTGAACATCTTCCACCTGGCATTGAGGCTTAGTTCATCGTATTGTCACCTACCCATATTCGGATCCCCATATAACCTGACTGTCGGTGAGTTCATAACAATCATTTGTATAAGAACAAACCTAAAGAACGGAATACGAACCGCATGGTGACGAAAGGAAACTATGGCAATGAAACTATGAACGTGAACAAGAGTAATATCATTTTGAATGATACTTCACCACTTTTTGTCATTTTTGTTAGATGTCAGTGGTGTTATACCTTCTTGTGACGTTTCTAATTCCCAAGTATGCGGGATAACTTTCCTTTCGCCTCATATCACGTAATTTCATGAAGTTCCTATCGAATTAAGTGAATCTCACGTGACCTTTTGCACCTTCCTCTTACTTTTCTGATAGTTCTGAGGAACTACGCAGTCCTTGTCATACACCCACACACACCTATGCATAACCTGAACAATTTCCACCTGCAATCATATTTGTCTCCAGATTCGAAAACCACCTATAATCTCCTTCGTGAGCACCGCTATTGGTATTCTTTTCGCTCTCTATAATATCAGGCCTATGTCTGATTCGAAGAACTTGAAGAACTTTGACGAACCTGATGAATATATATATATATATATATATATATATATATATATATATATATATATATATATATGAATATATAAATATACATATATATATATATGTATATATATATATATATATATATATATATATATATATATATGTATATATATATATATATATATATATATGAACTCTCAAATTGAATTGGTTCAACGACGCACTGTGATGATGATTAAAATCAATTGGCAACTGATGAAAGATTGTATTGATGAAATTATGGAATGCTGAGATGAAAATTTCCAAAGTAATGAGAAGGATAGTGGAAAAGAAGTAGTCATGACCTATATATCACAGAGGGAAACCACGAGATAGAGCGTTGTGATACATGCATGTGCTGATATATATATATATATATATATATATATATATATATATATATATACATATATATATATATATATATATATATATATATATATATATATATATATATATATATATATATATATATATATGTATATATATATATATATATATATATATATATATATATATATATAAATATATATATATATATATATATATATATATATATATATATATATTTATATATATATATATGTATATATATATATATATATATATATATATATTTATATATATATATATATATATATATATATATATATATATGTATTCATATATATATATTCATGTTTGGATTACTCTCTCAAGATGAATTCAAATATAATTTTCCTTTGATGTATCCCAAACTTCTCATGATAATTTGAGACAAATATCAGGCATAATAGACTGTAAAGCTGACACTGAATCACACGAATGAAGTAACTTTTCCAAAATACTCACTTCAATCCCCAACATCGTTCCGAAGACGAAAAAAGCATTACTATTAAGCTGTAAATTCCTCCTCTCTGTGTAGCATCTTCATAACATAATTATTCTATTTGTTTCCTGAATTATTCGTAATCTCTATACAATTTGTGCATTCATTCTATCCATTGTGCCCCCCCCCCCCCCCACCCTCCTCTTTCCTCAAAGATGCTCACCTCATATAATGCAATAGAAGAGAACACAGGTAAGCACTTGCCACTTGGCATATTGCGTGAGAGGGTTCACCGGCTTAGAGGGGAGTTGCGGTGAGCACTATATATTCACCACCAAACATACCAAAACCGGCTCCTCTTTCCGACCAGAATAAATAATTCAATTCGGGGTAGAGTTGAGTTGCTTACAACCACTTCATTCTCCTACTACTCCGTTATCTACGTAAGGATTTTCATCATTTCTCTCAATTACCTGTCGAAATTCCCGTATATAACCGAGCTCGATTGTAATATGACTATATGCTCTATCCAGTCCGTGTAGTTTGTCGCATTATTTATACGGGTAAAGTGATATTCAGAGTTCCAGACGAAACTGCAGCACTGTCGTAAAATCTGAACACAATCTACTATCATGAACTTTGAATTGCCGTGTTTTCTACACACGGTGAACATTACCACAGCAAATCTTCGTGAAAGTTGCTCGATGAATTGCGTACATTCTCTGCCAAGTGTTTTTCAGAGACGTCTCATACAAGTTTTGCATTACTTATTTCAAGAGAACTTCTTACAATGTTAACTATTTTTCTGAGAAGAAGACAGTATTATTTCATATGAAAACAACACATTGTCAGTAACAATGTATGTGCAAGTTTGATATGGAATTTTTCATCGATAAAATGCATCGCAATCCTGAATACCATATACTCAGAAAGTAGATTCAATTATTACTGGCCCTCTTCACGTTCTTTTGTGACGAACGTCAAGTTTTGATGATCTTTATACATTCATTCCACGAGCGTTCTCATTCAAACATGAGCCATGGTACAGTGTTATTGTATGTAAAGGGGTCTATGCTATATTCAATGGTGTACAGTGTAGAGTGGTGCGATGGTGATTTCTTAATCACCCATTCCGTGCAGTAATAATTGAGTTAGAGGAGAGAAAGAAAAATATAATAAAATGAGAACTTCTTTTGAAAAGGATTTGATGAAGTTGTTAAAACTACAGAACACGACTTGAAACTCGCTTCGTGTTTTCTGGATGAGAATAATAAATATTTCTGTTTTTGGCTTCTTGCTTTTTGCTCTCTCCTCTCTGTCTCTCTCTCTCTCTTCCCGCGCGCGAGATGGCAGTAATTATAAACTTTCTTTCTTCAGTGTTTTCAGTTTTAATGTTTCATTGTTTTGTTTTCTGAGTTGTTCGAGTTGTTTAAGATAAGACGTAGTCTTAACTTCGTTTAGTTAGTTTTGTCGGAGAGTGAAGAGGGAAGCCGTGCACATTACTTATTCATGATTCTCTCAATTACTCACACGTCCGTCAGAATGCGCGATCAACACTATCATCAAAAGTTACCTTCGTCATCTACCCAGCATCCAAACAACGTACAACTTAATTGCCTCATTTGGAATCGCGTGTTGAAAGTTAAAAGTATCTTCATCATTATGAGAGCATGGCCGTGTAGCGGTTCACTATTGATGTTTCAATCGGCATGATAGTGTGGTGATACACATTATATGAGTAGTATGACAATCTGAACAATGTATGTTATCATAACCCCAGGATTCGAACTAAGGGCTTACCATGTATAGAGTCCACTGGGAAATCTTGAAAGCCATTGACTGCTATGTATATATATATATATATATATATATATATATATATATATATATATATATATATATATATATATATATATATTCATATATATATATATATATATATATATATATATATATATATATATATATATATATATATATATATATATATATATATATATATATATATATATATATATATCATATGTATGTATTAAAGGTAAGAACAGGAAGGTTTATGTTGAATATTTGATGATAGCTTCATTGTGTTTAAGTAGAATACTCATTTGTTGTTTGTGTGAGGTGCTGTAGTATTACTACTGCTCCCATGTTTCCATGTTTTGGTAGAACTGTTTATGATAATATCTTGAGAATATCATAGGTTAGAGGTAGAAGCTTGCTTCAGTTATGTCTTGTTCTCTGTTAAATACCGGACGATTAGTGTCTCTGACCTTTGGACCTTGAGTATTAGAACATATAGCATCATTCTATTCTGCATGTTTTATACACCTTCGCCAATATCCACCATAGCGATATCATGATGGAGAGTTATATTATGGTAGTTTGTTGTTGGGTCGATCGCGATGTTTCAAATTTTCTTGTTTTATGAAGAAAATAGCACAATTTTTCGAATTTTCGACTGAAGGCACTCATTTTTCAAATTTTTATATAATCACAAAGTGATCGTTGATGGTGATCCTTCCACTGTGGGATTTTGAGACCAATTATTCGATTCAATGAAATGATTACTCACAAAGAAAAATGTTTGATTGACAATGTTGGTGATTGCAATTGTATTAAAATTGTCTCACTCGACAATAAAATCAAAGCATCACCATCATACAGCTATATAATGCTGTTTCACGGCCTCACCAACAGCTAGGTTATATGTGGGTGATTTATATATCCAATATATATAGGTTACGTTAGTCATCCCATTCTTGTTCAACTTATTTTCATAGTTTGAAGATGAAAAGAGTCGTCAACCTTGATTGAGCGCTCTGGAGATATTTCTCGTACGTTCCTTAAACTTACAAGCATTTTAAAACAGTCTTTTGTTAGACCGTTTTACCATTATACGCTCGAAGAAATTGTCAATAACAAGACTAATCTACTCATGCCATGAGTCATTGAAATATTGTCAGGTCGTATTTCACGTCACAGCAAAAACATCGTCTGAAACGTTACACAGACAAAACTTTCATTCCATGATAACCAATTATTTGGGAAAATATATTTGTCAATATATAAAACATGAAACAATGATATGTTTTCACATCTTATTGTTGTTATTTCCGAAGTTTTTTGGAATCGCGTGGCCACAGAAGTGCTCAACTCCCGCGAAGGTGTTTTTCATAGCCGGGGATTTTTTTCAAACTTGTAAACTTTTTAAACATTGAAAAAAATCGTTTTTTTCTAAATGTATTTTTTGTTGTGCGGCAGGCGATCGATATACTATCTTGTCATCCAGTTGGCCCTGACTGGATAATAATTACTCCATGTCAAATGTGATGTGTCGTGTTAATATAAATAATTGATTTGAAGTGTTACTTGTGAAAAGATTATCTTACTGTCTAAACTTTTATATTATGAATATATTTATTCAGAAGTTTTTCTATATATCTGAACTGAAATAGTGATTTCACTTTCAAAACAAATCAATTGGAGCAGTTCCTAAATCCTCTCGATCGAATATCAAAAAACATATTCGAATATAGAAAAAACATTACGAGAAAGACAGGGACAATTTTGATTAGCCACACCCAAAAGTGACACTAAAATATACTATCGATTAACGACAAATGGTAGACGTGGCTTATTACTCAGCCACCTAGATCCATACACTATGTGTGAGCATTCAGAAGCCCTCATGATCATCCCTATATCCTACATTTATTTTTGTGACGTCGGTGGGTGGGTCCATCACTAATAGTCACCGATTCTATCGTACCAAAAGCAAGCAGTTGCATACTTATGGTTTTCATATAATTCAATTTATAGTTGTACATTCATTTTTCCACCCCAAGTGACAGTACAGAATTTTCAAATAAAAGAGGAAAATACACAAGTGAACGAGAATCAATGTGGGATAAAGTGAATCATACATTCATTATTTAGAATGTAAATGGTCAGGGACTTGTCAAATACTAAAATAAAACATCGAACACGTTAAGTGACAATTAAATGAATTCACCCGTGCAATTAATTTCCATCACATTGCTGAAAAAAATGTTTTACTCGCGTCACCGACTGTACCTTGTTATGATTTATTAATGAGATGTTGCGATGTTATGGGACATAACCATTGTATACCCACTCGAATCTTCGAGACTTTTTGTATTGTATTGGTCTCGAGAAACCCGGCCAAACTGCGATCAAGTGAGCCGAGTGATATTCAAGTCAATAAGATTGGACACTCGAACGGGAATATTATAGCCTAGGGCATGTTGGCCATTATAGTCCACGTTCTGCAACACAATACTTGTCAACCTATAACCTCTGGAAGATCAACTTGTGAGAAATGTGTGCGCCAACGAAATCACAGACGCATACACATAGGCATACAAGTAGTGAATTGAGCAATAATTATCGAATCAACTTCTCACAATCACTATTGTTTAAGTATGTTATTTTTGTAACTTAATCAATAGTCAAATCATAAAAACTTGATTATCAGTTGGTTTGACCATATCTAATGGAATACAGTAAAAATAATCAAGTTGTTCCACCCTTGCTTGTCACTTTTAGTTGGTTGCCACTTTTGGATGGTTTGAACTGGGCACCATATCTACCATATGCGATCATACCACCCTAGAGGAAATAATCAATTCTCTTGACCGACTCGCGATCAGAATTAGCGTGGTCAATAGTAGTAGTTGATGGTTTATATTCTCAAATTCAACTCTCAATTGATCACTCTGTCCGTTTTCGTAATCGTACATCATCACTTCACCGTTTCACCATCATCAGATCATTCGAATAACTGTGTAATCTTGCTGTGGAGTCGATGTGTTCAAATGAAGAGAGTGATAATTAGGCGTTCTAAACTCTGAATGTCATCGACAATCATCGAATATCTCAATTCTATGATCGCTATACTCATCACGCATCATTTTCACGGACGGTACCTATATATAACCTCAGTGGTAATGCAATTTTGATTGAACAGATTTTCCGCGCAATGCCAAAACATGTAAATGGGGCACTCCGTTACACCGTGACTAACACAAACATACGACCCGAATACGAGAAATAGAGAGAGAGAGAGAGAGAGAGAGAGAGAGAGAGAGAGAGAGAGAGAGAGAGAAGAGAGAGTGAGAAAGAGAGAGGTAGGTAGAGAGAGATGTTTTAATTAAAAGTAGAGAGATGAATCTTCAAGAGGAAAAGTTTTTGTATTATAATCGTTACTTCACTTTAACTAGCTTGAATAGATTCGGGATAGGTTTCTATCCCAACTAGCACGCAAGTAACATATATTTGTTACTAAAACATACAGCATCTTCTCGACCCGAGATTATTCAAGTCACGCTTGTTACTCCCTTCGTCTTTTCATCCTATTTCTTCCTTCTATTTTCTCTATTCCCTCTCTCTCTCTCTCTCTCTATCCATCTCTCTCTTCGTTCTCTCTCTCTATCCATCTCTCTCTTCGTTCTCTCTCTCTCTCGGTCTCTATGTGGTATTAAATTAAGTGCAACTGAAATCTGGAAGGAGGTACAACTTCGTTAAAATCCCATCCTTCACAGATAGCAAACACTGGAGTCATAGATATCTATATGACATCTGTTTATAATTAATTAAATTTTAGATTTCCTTTGATGAAGACATGTTCTGGGAATACCTTGATTTTCCATTAGTAAATTATTTTATTTGCACTAGATACGTGCGGTGCCTAGTAATACGCTCATATTCAATGACGTACGGTATGAGAGGTCTGGTAATGAACTAACCGTACAACATATTTTCATGATGATCAGTCATTAATACTTATTTATTGTCACTGAACTTCTTGATTGAATATCAACAGATTGGTGAATAGCTCTCGTTAAACTATAAATTATCTCTTTTGAGGTAGTGAAATCGTTCGACCCTACAAGCAAAGCTACCCTGTCTTATGCTAGGCTTCCATACCTGCGTTATTCGGATTGCGAATTCGGTTAGCGTTTTTTCAGGCCATCTTGATGATAAACGACCAATCAATGACGAAAGTTACGCGATTTCTGATTGTTGAGCTCGCCTCAATTCCACCGCCTTGCGAAACCGAAATGCAAATCGCATTCATGGAAGGCCAGCATTAATGGGGAAAAATGACTCTGTGGTAAGTTTATGGTGTCAATAGAAAAAATCTATCGTTGTATACACACATGTCACGAAGAATCAGTTTGAATTCCTTATATATCATAAGGTCATTCACAAAATTTGAGCTGTAATGCCCCATTAGTCTCTCCAAGTGGAATATTTTCTTAATTCTACTATCGTCATTCTAGTCGATCCAGTTTTTAGATTTTTGACAAGAACTGTTGTATGCTTTGTGTACACATGTATTTGTATTTACTTCTCGTTCATTAAAGAATCGTCGTGTAACAATAATCAATTAGGAGAGATAACATGAACTATGAAAACTTCGTATATGCGTTTTAGGATGAGCGCTGTTTTATATGAAATGTTCTGGAATAAATTCCGTGAAAATTCCAATTTATTCGGAGATTTTTTTTTCATATATTGCCCTCTGGCTTATTCTTATGGGAAGGTTTCCAAAATGTCAACATTATTTTTCTTAAAGAGTATTTTAACCGATTGCGCCTTGAAACTAGACAGTATTGAGTTGGATGGATACAAGTACGATGAAACTGAGTCTTCGCTTTGCTTATTCAACTATTGTAACACAAAGCATCTCTTCGACACAGTTTTATTCATTTTGATTACTTTGTTAGTGGCTTTGACCTGTTGCTGATGTGTTTTCAGAGTCCTTGATATTAAGTGAATAAAAAACTGAAATCATGATAAAAACTGACTCATATAGAAAAATGTGCGTAATTTCGATTAACTGATTCTGAATATAGCCAATTTAGATACATTTCAAGCTTTATATTTCAAGGTTTTTAACGCTTCGGGTGTGTTCAAATTTGTCAAGTGAAAGTTCGCTCCAAAGAGGAATGTCACTGTGGAACATAGATTTCATTATGAAGAATAAATTCCGAAACAAGTACGTTATATAGAATCGAATGGATGATAAGGAATGCTCTGAAATATCATCAAGATTTTGAGTCTGTATTATATTCTTTCGAATTCTCTTTACATATTTGACATAATAATGTTGAGAGATCTGAACGAAATAATAATGGTTCTATTGTATGCGCCGATAATCGAAATTCTATATACCAACTGATATCTCATCAAATTTAAGCTTTTATACTTATTAACTGGATTTATAAACACGTCTGTTAGTCATTCATAACTGTGTAACTTGCTATCGTTACCGAGCATTGTTCTGGCAGCACATCTGGGACTTATAGTTTGAATCTTCGAGTTCACTTCATTTCCAGAACACGAGCTAATAATGATAAATGAAATGGAAGTAACGAGGAATAAAAATAGTGCAGTGATGTGTGAAAACACAGTTCTCAGAATTACATCCAAATAATGGTTCAACTGTAGAAAATGCAGTAGTTATTGCCGATGTCGTGAAATATTTTATTTTATTCGTGATGATAACTATAGTGATGATATGTTCCACCTATACGTCCGCCATATATCTATAACTATCAGATGAGAGGATGATTATTGTACGGTTAAGGAGCTCATCAACAACCGTATCATTTGGGGGAGTGAATGAGCGGATGATTGTTGAATGATGTCCACGAAAGCCCATGTTTTATACTTGTCTCAAACCCACGCCCAGCTTGACTTCAGTTTTCAAGTCGAACCAATTCTACTGACTGAGTCAGACTCGTTCCTGTTAGTTACAATTACCTTCTCACGACCCGAAGGATTCGATGGTGTCATCCTGAATCCTGCTATATCTAAGAAATGTGTTTCTTTGATGACGTTGCACTTCAAAGATATGATATTTCGATAGATTTTTCAAGAAAAAAAGAGAATTTCGCGAGAGTATTGAATACAAATCATATTTGATCCATATTTATCTGCTGGTTATTCACAAAATTAGTGCATTTTTGAAATAATTCATCCTCAACATATCTCCACAAAATGACAATGGAATAACAACTCCATTTCTGAATTCATTATGATGCCAATTCCGTTATTAAGAAGTGTTAGCCGCCCTCGGTAGCTTGGTCAACTGAGGCACCGCTTCAGAAACTGAAGTCACCGTTGGGCGTGGGTTCGAATCCCGCATAAGGCATGGGTTTTTGTAAATGTCCTTTCACTAGTCATCCCTTCGTGCATTCATAATCACCTGCTCATTCGTACCCCGCAATAACCTGGCTGTTGGTGGGGTCGTTAAGCAAACAATAATCAATCAATCAAATAAGAAGTGTCTACAATTCTCTTCCAACCCTTCATTGTATTGTGATTTGCAGGCATGATTCGCAACACTTGTGGTTCTGTACAGTTAGAGAAGTTAACGTGTAATGTGTATATACACAATATGGGGATTGGCGAGTAAATAGCCATACATGGAATATGTGTGTGTGTGTGTGTGTACGTATTCGCACAACCATAATCGTGATTGTGTTTGCAACTCATGCGGTCGAGCTCGCGTGCGTGATCGATCTATCTTGTTCTGATTGTCAAAAGTGCTTTTAGACACGCTATCAAACTATTGTTTTATTTGCAGTTTAACATTTTGTTATAGGTAGGCGTAGGTAAGTTATACCTACACAGAATTTTATAAAGGTGCTTGATGATTGTTAGCTTGAAGACCCTCACAACATGTAGGTTATTTGGGAATACGAATAAGTGGATGCTAGTTGAGTGAGGTTTACAAAAACCTATGGTTTTTGCGGGAATCGAACCGACACTTGACTTGATTTCGGTTTTCAAAGCAATGTCTCATCTCAGAACGCCTATACTGAGATTTCCTAGTGGCTGTAACATACCTGAAATCTTCCGATCTTCGATCTTTGAATCTTCGATTATGTGATACTGGCAAACTGAAGTTTTGATGTAGCCAATTTGGGTCGTCTACGTATTTAATATAGATATTATATGAATATTCCAATATTTTTCGGTAATTACATGATTCGCATTCATTGTGAAACTATTTGCATCCCCCAAGAGATGATTTGTTCATCAATTTTATTCCAAAATCACATCCAAAGATGATGGACTATAACATTTACTAACACATTTGGTGATAATTCACAGCTGTGGTGATGAAGTACGTCATTCTGTTCGACATGAATTTGAAGTCCCTAATACGTGTTCAACGTATCAACTACACGGATGTTTGAAATATATATATATATATATATATATATATATATATATATATATATATATATATATATATATATATATATATATATGTATATATATATATATATATATATATATATATATATATATATATATATATAAATATATATATATATATATATATATATATATATATATATATATGTATATATATATTTATATATATATATATATATATATATATATATATATATATATTCATATATACATATATATTCATATATATATATATATATATATATATATATATATATATATATATATATATAGATATATATATATATATATATATATATTTATATATACATATATATTCATATATATATATATATATATATATATATATATACATATATATATACATATGTGTGTGTGTGTGTGTGTGAAATATTAGCTTCTCCTTCAATGCTTTCAGCCACGCCGAAGAACACGTCCACAAAACATTGTAAATTAGATGTGCCAATCATTGTCACAACAAGAGCCGTGTCATGGCTGCACTAACGCGTCTAGTTATAAGCACGGGCTGTGATACATGGGATGAGTGTATAGTAACATTGTGGTTCATGCATATAATATGGTACTACGATTAATTCACCACTTCACACGTTTACGTATACGAGAATGAGCAACACGGTTGAGATATGTGTAATATTCTGTATCATGATCAGTTACTAAAAATCAGTGAATACGTTTATTTTTTAATCGATGGAAATTGCATTCTTCATGGAATTTTCTCTTAATGGAAACTAATTGCTCGATGAATCATTAGGGAAATACAATATTCCAACATGGACATTGGTTTCGAATAAAATAGCATTCTGCTCCATGATACGTCATAAAGCAAGAGATTCTCCCTGCTTGTTCTTTTGGTCATTATAAATAACGATGGATCGAGCCAGCTCTCAAAAGATCGGGCTTCAGTCGAATCAACAGGTTTTGAATGTTTAACGTATTTTCAATGACTTTTTTTTCTAATAACATCGTAACTTGATGTAAAATCATTTTTTTCCAATTAGGGCTGAGGATGATAGATAGGATCGTTTGGACGGAGCACCACAAAGGGCATTCTAACCCCATTTGCGACTTTTGAAACTTTTCCGGTTTTGTTTTGTTTGTTTGGTTTAGTTGCCTTTTATATGCTTATTGCTTAGCCATCGCATATTCATTGCGAGTATGTCAAATTTTTCGAAATTCTCGTTTATATCGAGATTCATGTGATGGCCAATGATCAGCTGTGCTGTCGCATGTTGAGGTGTTCTGATTTCAAAGGTCAAATCGTGCATGTTTCCATCGGATAACTTAAAACTCGGTGAACATATTTCATATATCCACAATCAGAAGAGTATGGAGATGTTTTTATGAATGGTTTTTCATTTTATCGAGAAAAATATATTGCGCTATAAATCAAGTACAGAATATAATAACTAACTACAGCCAGATTTCCATTTGAATTGGAATTTTCGAAAACAAATTTGATATGCCGTGCTGGATGATACCAAGTTAGTGGAAAAATAGTTCAATTTCATTTTTATTTTGCAAAACATATTTTTTTCATGATCATTTAGCCATTTAACACCAACGTCAAAACCTGAATCTCCTTACATTTTCTTCTCTTTGGGAGTGTTTCATTTACCCATTCAGTACCTGGATTGAATTAAGCGCGATGACAATAACTAAATACCAGCAGTAAAAATATCTATATTTCTCGAGTGAGGTCATTGCAGTGTTGTTGCACCTGAATATTTCATTATTCATATCAGAGTAATGATCTTTATTGAAGTGACGAATCGAATACAAAGTATGAGAACAACTTATCAATTAGCATTAAGCAACTTTGTAGACTTCCATTTTTTTCTTCTTCCAAGTGCAAATGTTGTATAGATGTTAATAACACGCATGAATAATGAAGAGTATTATACCAACCACAATGATTTTGCTTCATGATATTTGGGAGTCAACAAGAAGTAAATTTGATCCAATAGGAGCTGAGTATGACATTGTAGGACCGTTAGAACGAGGCACCAAGAAGGCGATTTTATTACCCAGGAGAAAATAATTGATGAAATGAATCTTCGTTTTTTTTTATCAAAGGACGTCATGAACGTGAAACTAGATTTCATCGAGGAATGACGATGTTCAATTCCTTGATTTAAGAGTGAGCTAAAAAACATTATCTCAGTTTTAGAAAATATTATTAATTTATTTTTTCCTCAGGATCCGTATTTTTGTCCAAGTCGTGACGTAGACATGGTTCGATTCTGTTTATGTTTCTATATGCAGACTGCGTGAAACCTACGACGTAATGACTCATGTTTTTCGAGGGACACACAAAATTGATGATAATTTCTCCTATCTTTTATAAAGATCCTATCTTTCATCCATAGCCCTAATTGGGAGACTATGATTTTGTATCAAGTTTCTATGTTATTAAAAAAAAAATAATAATAATAATAATTTCTGAAATTGAGATGATGATTTCTAGTTTTCTCTAAATTTAGATAAATGAATATCATCATTATTTATAAGAATCTAGTTTCAGGATTGTGATGTCCCTTCATATTTCTTTCATTCTCATCGCTCCCTGTCATAACTTTTTCCCGAGGGGTGAGCAACTAGTAAATTTGGTGTACACCTGATTTCAGATTTCAAGGAATTTCAGGGAGATTTCACAAGATTTGATGAAGATTCTTAGGGATTTCAGGTAGATTCCATGACAAGTGTACACCAGCTTTCAGGAGTTGTTATCCCCTCGCTCTTTCCCTCACAAATCCTATAATACCTATCAATAATCACGTATCAATAACTTTAGTTATATATATCACGGTATTTGTGATATCGATGACTGACGATACTTGACCACAACATCCGTTGAATCCAATGCACGTTGGAGTACTCCGAGTGCACACTGCACACTGCACTTGGATCGTATAGTGCCTGACGTATCACATTACGCACATTCATGTATTCGTTTTTGTGTGCGATAAAATTGCCGAAAGCGATTCATCATGTCAGAGTAAACCATAAAGTGTTCTATTCCTACACAACAGTATCGCTCATTCTCATGTGAAGGAGGTTGAAATATGAAAAAGTTAACTTTTGTGTTATTTTATATTTCAACTGAACATACACTGTTTTTCCAATTTCCAATAATATGAACGATTTAAACAATTTGAACTGAAAAATATCAGTACCTAGTCATATATCTCAACATATACATACCGGTACACGAAAGAACAGAACAGACTATATTACTAACAGAACATATTAATCTCATAATAGTTCATTATTCGGTTGGACAGACGTCAAAGGTATTGAAAAGCAGCTGTTCAAAAACTCGACTGTCTTAAACGATCTCTTGGAGATCGAGTGTCTTGAACTTGTTCATTTCGAGTCATCTTTACTGAATTGGAGTGACGGACTATGCCCATAACCTCAACAAATTTCTATCTCTCATCATTGAGAAATACGTTCAGAACAGGTGGGTTAGTTCTTAGTACAGTTGGTTTTGAAAGGTTAGGCCAGGTTAGGTCCCTCATTTGAACTTATGTACAGGTTGCCTTAGAAGTAGAAGTTCAGTACAGTTTATTTTCGAGACAGTTGATTTGGGACAGTTCATTTTTCGTCAACTATCGATACTTTCTTCGAACCAACTCATGTCTTACCCCATTCATTGGAGGTAGCTTCCCATGACGAGATCTCACTCGTCGAAGTCAACACCGCGCATCGACAACTCAATTCAGTGACAGAGTCTTGTGATAGTTATTCCTTCGCTTCAATTATTGATCCACCCCATCATAAAAACATGAAAAACCCGACACAATCTCATCTGGACTCATTATCAATGAGACGTCGTCGTCAGTCAAGAGTCTGTAGGCTAGTACACATCACAGATCGAGATCTAGATCAAGATTTTCTCATTAAAAACGAGAAAGAATCCATTCGAATAATTGTGTTAAAATACGAGAAAGAATGTTTTGTTAAGTGAGGATAAACTTGGGTGATCTAATTTGCTGTGAGATTTATACAATCGTTTCGTATAATAAAAACGAGATTATGTTTTAATTCGTAGTGTGCTTACGCTAAGAACTAAGATTAAATCAGCTCGAAGCTATTGTCATTTAAATTATGGCTGGGAAACAATTAATTCACTCGCAGGGAAATTCTAGGGAAAAGTGAAAATGTTGTTTCGAGAATGTTGAAGATGAAATTAAGAAAGGGTTTTGTGAGTGAGACGAGTTTCAACTTACTTTTGACTTCAACCCTGCATTCTAATTTTCATGTACTCAGTCAGTTGATTTCAGAGTGTGGCGTATTAGTTTCATTGCATGTCAACATCATTTATAGCATCAAAAGTCCACTTTTGAACTGTCTTCCACGACTGGAGTAATTTTGATTCCACCCACAAGGTCTATTTATGAACATAGAATAAAAATATGGAATATTTCTTCATCAACACTTTGAATTAATTCCCTTATATAATATTGACGACCATATTGAATACTGGCATATCGTCTTCAAACGGATGACCAAATGATGGTATGCTGTATTTTCTAAAATTCTCTGAATCATATATTGGAGATATCTACGAAAATATTTCGTTCAAGAATCTTTAATTACCTCAATCGATAGATTTTATACGAGGCTCATACCAGTTTTTATTACTTTTGCTAGGGGCGTCGCTTTTTGAGGCAGTGGAATAAGTTAGCCGGGTCATAGCATGAAAGGCTCTAGCCAAGAACATTGATAGTTACCTGATTTATGACTTTCATTGCAGTGAACAGAAAAACATGACAAACTATGACAACATGTTGATCAACGTCTATTGAATAATACATTCATCTTAGAATGTGGAATAGGGTGAATGAAGATGGATTAAAAAGAAGAAACTATGGTGTATAATTCAAAGCCGTCTGCTGCATTACCAAACTGACAAGTTTGATGCAAGATCAATTTAGGAAATATGAACTTTGTTGAAATATTTGGTTCATATACGAGAGTTCTAAGGGTTATTGGGAGAACTCTGAACCACTCATCACTCTTTCTACCTATATTGCATAATCCACATTTCGTCCGTTAACTGAGAATTGAGAATCAGAACAATAATCAATAAATTATATATATCATATATATATATATATATATATATATATATATATATATATATATATATATATATATATATATATATATATGAATATATATAAAATAGAACAATTTGTGAAATCGCAAATCAGAAATACAACAGTTTCGTCGTTGCATATATATATATATATATATATATATATATATATATATATATATATATATATATATATATATATATATATATATATATATATATATATATATATATATCTACTGAATCATCAGAAGATATCATAGAAACATTTCATCAAGCTTCCTACAGAAAATAAGAATTGAATGAGAATTACAAATACGTTTTGATTTGTGCAGCAATAGTTGTAGCTATGGGCTGAACTGAAACGAAACGTGCGGGCTGTAATCGCTCGCTGGAACGCTGCCCGCTAATGGGGCAGAAAACAACCAACCAGCTCGAATCAGAGAGACGCATCTCTCGCACAACACCATGTATATTTGTCGAGTAAATAATGCGCACAAGCATACCATGCTGTCTTCTCTGCCTTCTGAGAGCTTATCATACACTTATAAAACCATCCCCATACTTTTCACTGCCGGGCTGAATACAATGTGTATGTGTACTATAGATATATATATATATATATATATATATATATATATATATATATATATATATATATATATATATATATATATATATATATATATATATACGTATAGTCAAGAATCACATTTTAGGGATGAAAAACCAGCAATAAAATATTGAGAAACTAAAGAAGTCTAGCGTCTTTTTTTCTAATCTTATAAACGCCATTCTCTTCCCCTTTCCCATACACTCGCTCCTTCACTCGTGAGTGTGTTGCTATTTTATGGCTTCTATCTCTCGAGTTTTTAAGTAAAACGAGTGAATTTCGCCTATAACGTGAAGTGAGAAATACAAATAAACGTTAGACAAATGAAGTAAACCATTTTGCTTTCAGCACTGCTATTAAGTTATTTAACAACACAGTCTTCGTATTGACTTATGGAGCACGTCAAATTGCAAGCTTTTGATCGCGAACGAAGTGTAAAAAGAAGAAGATTACCTTTGCGAATCGTGAAAGAAAAATCATCTCACGTTCTGCTCGTTATTCAGTTGAAGCATTTGATTATTTATTTGCTGGAAAGTTGAACTCCAGTTGAATTTACTAACTGTGAATGGATCAGAGTGTATCTTCTTTCACACTAACTCAATTTACATTTGAATATATTTCACATGAGTTGCTATTTATTATAAATATTTTATTGAAAAAGTATACAAATTGTGTTATTTTTGGAGATGTAATACGTTCTCAAAACGGAATGTCGAGAATATAATTATAAAGTGGACACATTTCGTTCTGGAATTGCATATGAAACTGTCTGTAGATGAAGGGCGTCTCAATGAAAAAAATGCTTCAGTTCTCGCAGTCACGTACAACAATCTGAAATAACGTAATATATAGCAAGTTGTTTGGTTCTCTAACCTCTCCTAGTTGGTTGGTCAGAATGACGATGAAATATAGATAACGGATACACTGGACCACAGGCAGTCTTATCGCGTAACCACAACTGTGCGTCTTGCAGTACACATTCTGCTGAAGATGTATGAATCAAGCAACGCAGCTTCCGTTGCCATCGAAACTAGACCTTTACAATGAGGAGAGATCTGTCAAGAGTGTGCTGGGCGAAATATATAGTGGCCGGAGAAAAGGGTGGTTTGAGGTGGGAAATGATCTGATGCAGTCTCAGCAATATTTCTTTCCTCTCTATCACCTGCAATTTTCAAACATTTTAGTATTTCATCCATAGTGCCTCTTTTCCTGCAGTCACGTCTTCTATAGATTTTTCAATTGACTGACTTTGCTTTTCCGCGTGGCCTCCGCTTCTCTAACTTCACTCTGTGTATCCCACAATTTAATAAGATCAGGAGTTAGCCGAGCGAAGTCTACGCTCTGTACACATCTTAAACGTTCATAACCATCTCGGATTGTTCGGAACATGTTAATGATTTAATAATTCAAGTTTTCTCTTCTTTCTCTTTTTCTAGTTGTTCAACGAACCCAAACTGGATGGGGGAAAATGGGCTGAATCACTGTGCCATCGGCGCTACCAGTTGTCCATAACTGGCTGAACACTCCTCTAGTCACATAAATAGGTTATCAATTATTAACTGATTGAGTTTCCATCGATTGCTTCGTCGTCGATATCTCTTTCTCCCCATATATCCTCTCTCTCGCACACGCACACATCCTCGATCGTCCAGATGATGTTCACAGCAGGCGCAATGCGACGAAACAGAAAAATCGCAATATTGATGATTTTGGTGAGTAAATTGATTCTTTTTCTCTTTTTATATCATTATGAAATGAGTGTATATCTATCATGACTGTGTTCCATTGAGTCGACAATTTGAAAGATGCTTGGCAAAGTCTCTTCTATTTCAACCACGCAATTTTCAACCGTCGGAGCGTAATAAATTGCGGGAGCCGATGACGAGAACTAACCTCCATCCCCTCACTCCCCCCTAACGACCCCGCCCCCACTACCACCCCCCAAAAACCACCCATAAACCACCCCCGTAGTCTTTAAAATGTAATGGAATGTGCGCACGTTCTCTCACTGAACGACATTTATAAGTTCTGTGTGAAATGTTGTGTTGCTACTTCACTCCATTTCACTTTCGGCGTTCGCAATTATACAAGTGGTATATTTCACTCCACCGATCATGACTCTTATAGAGCCCTTGTTCCCCGAGACTGTTGTGACATTCGGGTTGCAATAAAGCAACCCATTAACTTCATCGGCGTGAACCATTCATTAAAAAAGGACATAAACAGGTGTTTGTGGGCTATTTATGAGATCGGAAACGAATAAGCCACGGAGTAACCTTTGACCTTTTGATTAGTTATGTCAGTCTTATCGTAAGATTTTTTCATTAGTATTTTCATTAGATTTGATGAAAAGCGGAAGTTTTTATCAGAAGTCCGTAAAAATATCGAAACTCTATTCGGATTTTAATGTCTGAACGCATTTTTCACACCACACGAGAGTATGTCAAGTTAAATGTTGAACCATTTGAACAAATTAGATTGCATTCTGAGTAATAATAATCCTGTTGAAGATATGAACTGTGCATCCTTAGGAATGGAAAGGTTGGTCAATGAGCAGATCTAAAAATAATAATTCATATTATGTCAATTTATTGGTTTTGAAATAATCATTACAAATAAGGTTCAATGTGAATTTGTTGCACTATTTTGTCCGAATTGAGTTGATACCAGTAGTCACATTTTCTTTCCAAGTACGGTATATAGGTTATGTATGAGCAACTAGAAATGATCATTGATCTAATCAAATTTGGATTTTTTTTTCATTTCATGACAAATTCATCATTTCCAAATTCAATTATAATCCATCAGAAAACGTTTGATATGAAAAGTAGTAACTTCACGAGAAAATAACAAACCTACCCACAGCGTAATATTTCAAGTGTCATCGAAGCTTATAAACAATGGCAGTGACTTTCCGGATGAACATAACAGTGAAACTGCCTCATACCATTAGGAGAAGTATCTAAAATGAGTCGATCCATAATGAACATTCACAATAGGTTACATGTTAAATGTGTGTAATGGTACTCGATGAGGTAAAAATCGATTGAGAAAAGATCGATTTTTACTGTTACGCTTCAACTGTCATAAAATTCGAGCCAATTGGGATATTGTCAAATATTGTCAAATATTATGATGTATTTGTTAATTCTGTATCTTGCACTGTTGACATTCTACGATCTTGTATACTCACTCTGGCGGAAAACGCTTTGTTCCAGAGACTGGGAACAGCTTGGACAAAATAAGATGCCTATTTGATCATCAAGAATTGATGTGCTTTTTGAATTATTCTTCGTGACGATCAAAGTCAATTCATCGGGCTCAGGTTCATCCTATCAGTTCGCCTATTACTTCTATACTGTACTTCCTATAGTTTGTCCGAACAATTTCAATTCATCAAAAAATGCTATTACCTTTGCACAATATCGACTCACACATTTCATTCCATTGATACATAGATATATTATGTTTATATAAACACTCACATTGACTGACAAATCACGAACACAGTATCAATGTATGGTCGTCTTTCAATTTTGAAATTCTTGGAATCTGAAAATCTTTTCCACTTCAGAACCTCTTCTATGACCTCAAAGAATTTCGAAGCCACACTAGTGAATTAACCAACACATCATATATACATATATTAACTGTCCTTTTCGATCATCTCTTCCTATACCTACTCATTTTTATTTTCAGTTTCAGGTTTTGATATTTCCCATATTTGTATTACGTGCAGATCTTCAGAACAAATACATGACTATAAATACATCTTTTTCAAACACCTTTGTCGTAACAATACCCCTCAAATTGTATTTTCCAAAGCATTCACAATTCCGTTTATTTTTCTATGGTTGCTATCGTAGCGTAACAATCGTGCCATCGCCCTGTCTCAAATATCATAAGACGTGATTAATTCGAACTGCCAATTATTTTCGGACCTTTCTTTGCATTCACTCATTCCATATAACCATTCGGATGAATATCTGGAACAATTTCTGATATAGAAGACCACTTGTTTAACTTGGTAGAGAGCAGTTAGACATACACGAATTTCGGAAAGCATGGAAACGTCGTTCCGAATTGGAGTATTTGTTAGAGCTATATCTATATAGTACCAAGATCGAGACGATATTCTCCCAGACGCTCAGAAAACTCGAGTAAACAACTCGAGAAATGCTGATATCTCTCTTATAATATATAAAATAAAAAATAGTTTAAAGGACGTAGAGCGTTGCATTGTGTGTATATAAACATTTTCTAACTCGATTCCGGTACATTGAACAATAAGTACACCCTTTAAAAAAGTCAACAGTATATATTTTTTCGTATAATATGGATAAGAGCAATATCGCAATATTGTGGAATTACAATTCTAAATTTTTCAAAAAAGGAATCTTGCAATTCTATTCGAAGTAATTCCGATGAGTTGGTAAACGATAAAAGTAGAACGAAAAATGTTAAAAACATATAAGAGTGAATATTTGTATAATTTGGATTCTATTCAGACGGTTGGATGAGTCAATAGCGCTCTGCATCTTCATTCAGGAGACCGGGGCTCGATTCCCATCACTACAGCTGTCATACCGTCTTGAACGAGATGTTTCGTGGTTTCATGGTTATACCAATTCATACCTTCTCCTCTCATGACCATTTATACCATCTCAATCATTCATCGATGCCAATAGATTTTGGTTATCTCATCAGTATGGTGTTCCAACACAATATGACAAAATCGAATTCCTCAACTATTTTGGAACTAATACTTGGAACTATTTTGTTTCAAATATTTTCTTCCGAAGTGACGTGTTCTCTCATCCACTAATCGTTAACGTGTCTGAGAATGAAATATCTTCGAAACAGTTCTTTTTTATATATATATATATATATATATATATATATATATATATATATATATATATATATATATATATATATATATATATATATATATATATATGTATATATATATATATATATATATATGTATATATATATATATATATATATATATATATATATATATATATATATATATATATATACACCTTGCAGTTGTCGGCAGCTTAATTTTCTTACAAGCAAAAGTATCAAGCAATCAAGTTTTCGATATCAATGTGTGTCAAATATGCTTAAGTGAATGAACACAAATGAAAAAATGAGTTTTTGGACCTTCAGTTACGACATAACTGCATCTGCATAAATGAACTCAACAAATATTTGGAAGATTCGAAATACTCATTGACTTCAAAATAGTATTTTTTGTGTTTCATCTCTGTAACTCTTCAATTTTCAACTTATTGGGTTGGGATTTTTAATTGTTCGCTAAATGTCCCTCAAATTGTGCCATGTTTATCTGTGTTATTATTTCAACCAATCAATCTATTAGGCTAACGGACTATTCAACGGACTTCTGAAAACTGACAGTCTGGAAACTGACAGTATATATACTGCCAAGTAGCAAGTATATTGGAAACAGAAAGACTTCGTCTGCGGCGGAGATTATGGTCACAAACAGCATGCCGGCCGGTAGTTCTGTTGATGTTCAAGTTCATTGCTTTTAGATGATCAAAATGAGGTGGTACGATCGCCGTTCCAAAATGGTACGTCCAAACGATCCTACCTTTCATGCATAGACTCAATTGAGGAACCATGATTCTGTATCAAGTTCAGATGTTGTAAAAAAACAACTGTCAAATGTCAACGTATAATACCTCAAATAAGATTGTATTTTCTCTCACTAAGAACAGAATGACAATAATAGATTGTCGTTAATTATTAAATTTCGATTTTGAATTGTTAATGAATAGAACCAAGAATTTCTAGCCTTACTTATCGCTGATAGAATGTGGAAATGAAATATTCACCGTTGTTCAAGTTGTAAAAACATAAACATGAGTACAGACGGTGGCGAAAAGCTCGTTCCAAATCACTGGCGAGGACATGTGTGTGGGTGGTCAGATATAACGCAACACACGACGACAGCCTGTGGGAAGTTGACGTGGAATAGGCCTACACACATGTCAAGATTATTTCTCTCGACTGTCTTTCGAAGATTGCTGCGCATAAGTAATTGATTTTACCGGCACTACCCAAGAAAAAACATTGTCATAGTTGTATTCAGCTGAAGTATTGAGAAGGGTTAGCTAACTCTGTGAAGATGGTAAGATACAACATTTTATAATTATGAGCACCGACAAATTGCAAAACGCCCAGATTTTATTGTTGTTGATTCTTATAATTACGTTAGAGGCAAAAGGTATATTTTTCATACGGACGACTGATAATTCCAAATATTGGGAGTGCCATTATGAACATGAATGTTGCTGGAAATATTTGGTGGCTGTTGATTTTGTGGGTTCGTTTTGCTATTGAAAATTTTGCTTTTTTTCTGGAAATATTTTCTTCAACGATGATTAACAAGAAATTATAGAGACTGGACTCCCACATTGGAGATATCGGTACATCGCGTGTTGAAATAGAGTATGAGAATATAAATTTAGCCTCCCGACTAGCTCAGTCAGTCAAGGCATCATCTTGGAAACTGCAGCCGGGCGTGGGTTAGAACCCCGTATTGTGTATACGTTCTAGTGAGCATCATTTATCTCTCACACGCTCGTTCGTACCCTCGAATAACCTAGCTATTGCTGGGGTCGTTAACCAAACAATTTCACTTGAATTTGCAATTAAAGTAGGCTATAGCTTACGAACAAAACGTCCTTCTAATTTCGCAAACAAAATTATGACCAAATGAAGAATGACCAGAATTCACAATACATATTTGATTGAAGAGAGTTGACGCTGATCTACCGACATGCCAAAAAAATCACCGATATATCTATTATATATATATACATATATATATATATATATATATATATATATATATATTATATATATATATATATATATATATATATATATATATATATATATATTCTCATCCTTAGCCTTAATTGGGGAACAATGATTCTGTATCAAGTTTCGATGTTATTAAATACATATATATATATATATATATATATATATATATATATATATATATATATATATATATATATATAATATATATATATATATATATATATATATATATATATATATATATATAATATATATATTTCATTGTGAAGCTGTGATGTTTGAGAGAGCTGTGTTTTTAGCACGAGATGCACCATAGAAAACACAAGTGGAAAGCTGCATCAAGACACTGTCCAATTCCCGCCATGTTTACTTTTTTGGGTAGATCACTGTCATTCATTACCAAGCAGAAAATAATATAATGTTCACTCAAAAGACAAACTTCCTCATCTCTTCACGCTTGGTTTATATAGCTATAAAATCCCAACGATAGCAATAATTCAAGATCTAGGTAAACATAATTTGCGCTATGAAAAAAAAAAGAATAGAACAAGAAGCAACAAAGTCTTATTTTTAAAATCCCTGTTTTCACAGATATAAATCCAGTTTCTTGAACCTAACACCTGTAACTGATAACATATGTACAGGTGTTAATACATGAACGGTAAAGTGTGCCAATAGCTTATCTTTCCCGGCACGAAGTGTGACGTTTACACATACATAATACTTGTATATCAACAAAATAAGAAGTTTCCGATTGTCCGTCCCCTTCATGTCACTCCAATAACGAGCAGGTGGTTTGCTTTTTCATCTTCCGTGGATACAAGTATACACACATACATTTCCGGCGCGTATATGTAGTTAAATCACTTCTACCCATTGCATTATTTTTACAATGCATAGTATACAATGTATATACAATGTGTGTATAGTACTTTTACCACTTACAATGTAGCACGCAAATTGTCTATAACGACCGCGTTCTGTAAACACATCTGTTATAAGTACACATGCGGTCACATAGAATGGTTCATTTCTAAAATGTGATTGGATCTCAAATAAAATCTATCCATATTTCACCGCTACTTTCTTCACAAAGCATCAGTGGAGTGCGTTTAGAAATTGTCTTCTGGTTTTAGTGCGTATATATTCTGATATTAAATTTTGTTCAGGTTGCTTTTTGAAGTGGCTTGATCGACCACTCTATGTGATCGCAAGTGTGCAATATCGTTACCACCTCCAAGAGGCTCTGGTGCTCACATCGATGGGGTGAAAATTTAACGACAACATCTCGCTATATCAATGTACCAGTTCAAACCTGTCAAAGAAAGAAGAATACAATGAAGAAAATTGTTGAATGAAATGCGAAAATACAAAGTCACAGAATATATTTTATTATCTTCCATAATCAGTGGTCAAAAGCCCTTATTCAATCGAAGAAACAAGTGGACGGGACCGTATTCCATCCCCTGCCTTCTCGCACTAAAGACACCATCAAATTTCCCTAGCATTCAAATTGTATTCCATTCATCGGGAATTAAGATGTTGGAACAAATCATATATCGATTGTTTATGAACACTGAAAAATTAAATTTAGAAACATTTTAATCAGAATACAGTGGAACACATTATATATGAAATCATATATTGGTCATGATGCAATCTCTGTTCTTTCATGTTTATTTTCTCATAATTGCCATTCAATTCCATCATCTGGATTCCATACTTTTTCTCGAGAGATGATGAAAATGAATGTAAATAAAGCCATACGTCGCTCCATAGCAAACGTTTATTGTGAAATTATTCGAAATATTTCAGTTTGGCATCAATATTGCTAGTATATGACGTTACTACTTAGCGAGGTGATGTCGTGATAAATATATCGATATTGAAAGGATGGATTGATGGCGATGTTGATCATTCTGCTCGGACGGTTTCATGCATATCAATGCGGCAGAAGAACCAGAGGTGCGAGGAAATGTTTTCGCTAACAAAAGAAAAGACAGTAACAATGAAAGAAATATACAGTCTAAAAATCGACCACATATTCTTTATCGATACTAGCTGTAAAACAGTGACCATCGAAACGATCTCGTTGCTATATTTATTAAAGCTCACACGGAGTTGTATACGCGTGCTTCTGTTTTTACTGGGTATATGTTTTATTCTCTTTATATTCTTGGGTTTTCTTGTAGATGTCTCGCTACAAAACACCACTTTTGTTTTCGTTCTGTATTCTGAGATTTGTTATTTTTCTATCCCTTATTCTTTTTCAGAGTCTTATATTCGTATATACGATGATGATTTACTTCCTGAACTCAAATTTTTGTAGAGTTAACGTGTTGGCAAATATGCAAATTTCATGAATCTCCTTGACAAAATGTAGAATTGTCGTATTTCTTCTAAATATTGCGATATATCTCTGTGTACACACACAAACACACACACACACACCCACGCCCATATATATATGTGAATATATATTTATATATATATATATATATATATATATATATATATATATATATATATATATATATATATATTTATATCATATGTGTATATGTATATATACATATATATATATATATATATATATATATATATATATATATATATATATATATATATATATATATATATATATATATGTTCGTATGTGTGTAGGCCTATATGCATCGTGAAAATCACTGAACGTATCAGAATTGGAATTTTAGAAATACGACTGACCCAATAAAGTCTGATTTTCCATTACAGTGATGTTCTAACCAACATTCCGTGATACCGTATTTTCGTTAGAATTTATTCAACTGGTGAGATTTTTATCATACGTGCTACGTATTCGGGAATGTTTAGTGTAAAACCCTTTCTGTTTGAAAATATTTTCCGATTTCCTATTCCTGCTAGCATTCACACTCGTGGGAAAACAAAGTTTCGAATCGGATTTCTTAATGTGTGCAAATATATAGAATCCCGAAGAAATCTCATGCAAACACAGATGCATTCCGAGATCAAATGCTAGCTGTTGAATCAGATATGATCATCGAAACCGGGTGACGTTTGAAAGACGTTACTACTTTTGACACGAATGCATTTAGTTTTAAATCGAATATTTGAGAAAATGAATAAATCTGAAGGAGAACATAATGTTTGCTCATGAGAGTAACCATAATCTACAAACGTCACCATCAGTTATACTATGCTCTGATATCGAACTCACCAACATGATAAAACAAAAGATTCTACGTATTGAAACAATGCGATGAATTTCATCATGTTTGTCATAATCTTGTTGGTTTTCTGTATAACTGACCCATTTACTTGTCCAAGTCTGTATTCTTGAACGTTGCAACGTATTTACAGCATTGATACTTACTCGAAAAATAAATTTTGGTGTATTCATAAGTTCCGATAGAAATATATAACCACGTCTAAAATCAAACTAGGTGAATATCCAGCTGAGATTGAATTAATTTTAATGGAGGAGCTCTCAATAAAGTCAAGCATCTTCATTTTTATCGTTCTATCCCAAATTTTCTTGGCGCCAAACTAATAATTCACTCACATGGATCACATTCACATGTGTATAACCATCTGGCCACTCTACACG
This sequence comes from Brachyptera risi, assembly GCA_964007535.1. Taxonomy (NCBI): domain Eukaryota; kingdom Metazoa; phylum Arthropoda; class Insecta; order Plecoptera; family Taeniopterygidae; genus Brachyptera; species Brachyptera risi. The sequence goes on from OZ023326.1 coordinate 23,723,947, forward strand.
GTATTTGTTCACTTTATTCTTATTTTTTCCATTACACGGATTGAGAAATGATCATTTGATATCAAGTTTGATGGTGCTCAGTGGTTATTTTTGTGAATCGAGATCAATGAGTACTCGTATCGGACATTTCGGGAATTTGTTTTTTCTATATCTTTTTATTAGGATGGATGTGTATTTTCGGTCACATGAAGTGGGCGATCAAGCCGCATTGGAATACATCCTGGTAATAATGCAGACTTTGTAAAGTCTGAAAGTGGCGATTAATAGATTATTGCATGCATGTAGTCTATTGGAAAATAGATATAGATTGGTTTTGAATTTGAATTTCGAAAAAAAATGTGACGTGAATGTTAATGACACTATTTCATCTAGTTTTGAGTTATTTCGGACAGTTCATTGAATAACCGTAGTCAAGTTCAAAGAAAATACAACCCATGAAAGAGATTGATGTTATTGGAGCTGTTCAGAGATATTCGGAAAACCATTCCGAACATTTTTTTGATTTTTGTATACACGTTTTTGTTAAATAATTCTTCAAAATATGATATTGGAATATCAGCCCAGGAGGACTCAAACGGAATGAATAGAAATCATGTTCATACATCCATCAATGATTACGTGTTTTCACGATTATTATTGGTAAAATATTTTTTCTCCTCACCGTTCATTATTTAAATTCTATTCCAAAATCATATCCTCTGAATATTCAGTCATATGATTATGATCTATGGTAATTTTCAGTGCATTATTTTCATATTGATTATTTCTATGTTCACTCCTGGGGTCAGGTAATATGTTCAATATATTAGATATGTTCAGTATGTATTATGTTTGTTGGGCAATCGGCTAGTTTGATTGGGTGATTCGAATTGTGTTCATGTAGCAACAACATCAGCATGGGGGATGATAGTCGAAGGTCCGGTGAAAAGAGAGATGGTCGTTTTGTTGTGACGCTCGTAAAGCCGATCCCGACGACCGTCACAGCTCTGATCCGGATGAAACACGAGTCAAAAGTTTCACAGACAGCTTCTTCCAACAGGACTGTCTTCCCTGTTGGACCGGAAAGAATATTTCCTGAAGACCGTCTTAAAAATATACGATTAAAAGTTGTATATATATATATATATATATATATATATATATATATATATATATATATATATATATATATATATATATACACATATATGAATATATATACACATATATGAATATATATATATATATTTATATATATATATATATATATATATATATATATATATATATATATATATATATATATGTGTTTGTGCGTGTGTGTATTGTTTCATTTCATCATCACATTATACTTTAAGTTATGGTTTTAGTTATATAACTGGAATCGATTAGGGATCTGATTACAGTTTTAAAACGTGTTTTTTTAACATCATAAAAATGATACAATAACAATACAATACAACTTTTTTATTAACGTTCGAAATTATCTCTATGGAGTGATGTTATTCCCAATATTCAGGCCTACTCCAAGGTTCAAATCCTTATTGAATGTTGACTGTCATAATTTCTCAGCACGAGATTTTTTCTGATCGGAAATCAACATATCATATTAATGGTATGTTAATGACCCTATCGAGAGAACAAAATGAAATTAATGAATGCATAGGATGAAAATTATGAATTGTGACAGAATATAAGTCTGAAACGCTGAAAGAAAATGAAGGAGAAAAAAATATATTTCAATGTGTATCAACTATCAAGTGAGAGTTTATAAATGTCCACGGTGAAGTTGATTGAGTTGAGAGAATTAGGTTCAACTTGTCGTTGGCTTGAATACAACAGTCGATCCCTATCCTATGATGTCCAATAACCTCTACACCATCAATTATGCATTCTTCATTATCCGGTCTGTTTATAGTTCTGACCAGACTCAATGTTAATCATCAACATTCACTATTGACTAGACTGTGACTACCGTAATTGGTAATACTGAACCAAAATACAATAGATTTTCGATGCATGTTATATCTGTTTGAAAATTGATTCACACACTCTCCCACAATAATTTACGTGTAGCAGTAATATAATATGATATATACATGTATATATATATATATATATATATATATATATATATATATATATATATATATATATAATTTAATATATATATATATATATATATATATATATATATATATATATATATATATATATATATATATATGTATATATATATATATATATATATATATATATATATATATATATATATATATACATTATATATATTTATATATTATATATATATATATAATATATATATATATATATATATATATATATATATATATATATATATCATATATATATATATATATATATATATATATATATATATATATATATATATATATATATTTATATATATATATATATATATATATATATATATATATATATATGTATATATATATATATCATAAATATATATATATATATATATATATATATATATATATATATATATATACATATATATACATATATATATATACATACATATATATACATATATATACATATATATATATATACATACATATATATACATATATATATATATATAATATATATATATATATATATATATATATATGTATATATATATATATATATATATATATATATATATATATATATATATATATATATATAAATATATATATATATATGTATTTACGGACAAAATTGATAGATAAAAACTCCGAAGAGTGAGATGAAATTTCGAAATATTTAACATAAGACTCACTTAAGAATATTTTATCTGAGATTTCCCCCTATTCTTTTGTTGTCTTTTTTCCTATCTCTCTCTAAAATCTTAAAAGTTCGTACGTTCTCTGCAAAAACGGCACACTCTCACATCATCCAATACTTATTCATCTTGACATATTCTCAGCTCCTTATCCTTATCCTCAGCTCTTCCTCATGGAGATTCGGAAACAAAGCCATGAACTTTTCAAACTCTTCAAGCACTGTACAACAGCATTAGGTGGTAGTTACCATATTGTGTTGCAACCAATATTGGATTATCGAGTCATCGCTTTGATATCGCGCACTGTGCATGCACTTAAAACAGTAGGAGAGCCTCGTATAGAAAATATATACATCAGCATGCCCCACCTTAATGAATTATGACGACGAATAACACGAGGCTAGAACCAAATCTGGACTCCTCATAAAATGATACACTCTATCATTACATATAGTAAATTAATGTGTGGTAAAATAATCTTACTTCAAATTAGAATCGGGCGTTACCAACTTAACATTTCGAAAGTGACTTGCGTTTGGGCCGGTTCCTTACGATGTTGTTGCATCTTCTTGACGACGTGTTATGCGTACTGAGTTTTACTGACGTGACTCGATGTTGATTCGAAATCTCTGTCTGGGTAATAATACGTGGATACGAGAGAAATAACGAGTTAACAATTTAATTATGTTGTTTCATGTTATTAGTTCGATTAATGTAATTAATTACTTAATTTACAAGTGTGATAATGTCATGTTTGAAGTGGATCTAACGATTGACTCCAAATCGTGAGGTTTTAAGTTTCACAATCGTGTAGTTACACTGATTTCACTGCTAGGAAGAGGTATGTTATGAATGGTCTGATGAAACAGTCAAGATCACTGAAAAATGAAGTTGAGTTGTAATAGTTTTGGTTTTGGAAATGGAAAAATTAAAATGAATGAACAAGCGACATTGCGTTTAGAACAAGTGAAATAATATTCACTCCTTCTGAAATTATAAAGAGTGAAAAACACGAATAATTGAACATGTCCTTTGTTTTTTCAATCAATATCGAAAGATGAACAATATGAAATATCTTTCATTATTGTCATGAAATAAAAACGGGCACTCTTTTATTATTGTCTTCGTCCAATACACTATTATTTCCGGAATATACCCCAGAATCCATCACAATTATGTCTGAGGTACCAAACTGGGAACTAATTCTTTTCACGAAGAAAGTGTTTTTCTTCCATACCCCAACAATATGGAGTATTTATTTCGATTTCAATTGATAAATGGAAATCAATGAATGAACTCAAAAATCCAAATCATCATTTTCAAAATAATTTCAAATTTTAAATGTGAAAATGTAAATTAGTATCGATATTTTGATGTAGACCTGAGTGAAAATCAAACCTTGTTGTCATTGTATACGATTATCACAAAAAAATGAGCTGAACTAAAAATAGTTGAAAAGCTACACTCAGGTTGGCTGTATAGTGGAGATGATTTAAAAAAGTCAATCAATGATAGAGTTTGAAACTGAAAATAATGTGAAGTTACTCGTTCATAATCGAAAGGTTGAACAAGAGGATGAAATGAGAGCTTTCACCTGGAATTTCATTCTTTTCTTCTCCTGAACATTACTCTGGGAGAAATATAATTTGAGACTTGGTGATCCAATTATTCTGGGTTTTCAGTTCTTGTATAATTCAGCGAGTACAGAATAGATCGTTTGTAATATTTGTTGTGGTGCCAGTTTGACAAGAACTACGTTCTGAACTCCCTTACTCGTCATGTAACTAACAATAACAGCGTCAGTTATGTCGGACAGAGATGGAGAGAGGTAGTGATAGAGTGAGTGAGTGAGCGAGAGGGAGAGGAGAATGAATGACACATCTGGGTGTTGAGGCGTCGATAAACCGCTCGGGGGATTGCGTTGACACTTCCTGGCAAGAAAAAGAGTGACGGAGAGAGCGAGAGGAAGAGAGCGAAAGAGAGAGAGAGAAATATATATATATATATATATATATATATATATATATATATATATATATATATATATATATATATATAGAGAGAGAGAGAGAGAGAGAGAGAGAGAGAGAAGAGAAGAAGAGAGAGAGAAAGAGAGGGTGAAGGAGGAAGAAAGAAAAAGAGAAAGGGGTTGTGAAAGAAGTATTGATGTGATAATAAACACAAGAGACAAATGATCAAAGGGGTAGGGTTGTTTTGAGAGTTGGAAAATGATTCGCCTAATATATATGTGTTTTTCTCAACAATTCAATATATCGCATATGCACATTGAAAACTCATAATTGTTATCAGTGATATTGTCTCTGTTCACCACTTTCATAACTGCCTCTGTTGATCCTCTGTGGTTCTCTGATTGATTAATTATGTCTGTATACAATACTGGACATCCGGTATCGGTAAAAATATCGGGTAAAAACACATACACAAGGAAAAGCGAAAGCGCACAGGGCACATTATCCACAAGGAAAGCGCATAACATATGCGTTCCAAGATAAGCGAGTTGAGCATATTCATATGGAAATGAGATGTAGGAGAAAGCAATACACACACCCGTATTCAGAAACTATCATGTCACTGCCTTCCTGTTTGAATCAATTGATTATTTCAACCATTCTAGGACTCGATCAGTTTCATCTGTTGTTTTCCTTGGTTGCTATAAGAGGCATCAATTGATATGCAAAAATGACATTGTAATTGTTCTCTTCAAGACAGCTTATTCGATGTGACAGTGTGTGAAACCTCAAAATGATGTGTATAATTCGTGTTTTTGAACTCCATAAAGGTTTGAACATATTCGAAGTGAAAATTTTCCACAATTTTTCCACTCTGGGTCATTCTCATGGGAATTCTCAAATATCGAAATAGTTTTTCTCAAAAGTGATTCAACCGATTGCACCTCAAAACTATACATTATCGAGTTGAATGGTGAAACATGTGCATAGAAATAAGTTTCATAGAAATTGGTCATTTCGTTTGATCTATGGAGCTAGAAAAAAACTACCGTTATTGTAAGCACTGTGAAATTAAGTCTTCGCTTCGCTCATCCAATGATTGACGCATCGTATTTTTTTTTCAAACTACACTTCAACCTTCAAATCACACCACATGTAAGAAAGTACTCGATATACGTGCCACTGAACCATCTGTAGGAAATATCATTATATTTAAATTCATTTTCTATCATTCAACGAAATGGTAAATACAATTATTTAGACTGGTTTCCAAGATCATAGATAATGTTCCATAGCTGTGGACCACCATGTCCGTACATCTTTATAGTCATATTCACCTTTCGTTAACATGTTAATTGACAATAAAAATGCTTATAATCCGTAGCTATGTAACGTGATGGCATCTCCGTGGTGGCGTCAGAGATTTTGTTTCAGATTAAATGAACATTTCGACAGTGACTGAGCTGCGTATGGTTTTTTACATTGTCAACAAAGAGCTACACATAAGTAGCAGCACAATTAAGTATCGATAAAGCAGTATTCTAAAATCTTGAATAATATGGTATTACTGAAATGAGATTTTTTTCTCCAATGTTTTTCTCAATTATGAACCTAATACAATCGATATATTGCATCGCAAGTTCGGTTCCATGAAATACCATAATTATATTTTTTTCTTCCACCTTCAACAACACTCGATCACGTGTTGGTGGATTTGTCACTTTTCAAAATCATCAGCTCTGTTGATCATGTTCTCAATCTTAATTAAAATTAAATGTATTCATTCGCCAAATTAATAATATATGAGACTGTCATGAAGTTGAAGCTTTGATTAAAATCGCTGTAGTTTAATCATTCTCTTGAAATCCTTCTCTGAATTACAATAAAGTCGAAAATGTCTCAACGTTTCAATTGATTTATGTTCCTAATAGACATACTTTATAACTAAGTATAAAACTGGGGCATGTTTTGCTTTGGGGATCAATTTAGTTGTCGGCGGAGTGAATATCTTTTAGTGACTCTTTATAGATGAAGACGAGGCAAGATAATGGTATGCTTATATGCCCCACGCCTATTAAATTTAACGATAGGTAGCTTATATGGGTGTACAGGTTGAAGCTTTTATATTATTAGGGATATATACGGGTAGAGTGAAGTGAATAATTATATTCCTTATAAGTGAATGGTTGTTGCTGTGGTGTCTTGATTCACGGAATCCATATTTATCAATTCGATATGTGATTGAAAGAGGTATGTGCGAATGACAAGTTTTGTATCGATGATGTTTGATTTCTGCCGCGAGCACATAATATGATTTATAAAACAGGGCTTTTTTAGGTACACTTGGATTAGTCGATCTAGCCTCGATGCATCCTGAGCATATTGACTGAGATTATGTCCCTCTGGAGAACCAGCAGACAAGGCGCATGCGGGAGCGAAAAGTCTGTCAAAAGTTATACATCGAATTTGATTTTGTTTTGGTTTCATTTCGGAAATATCATTTCACGTGACCGCGAGTGTAGGCATATAGTTGACTGAATGTATAGTTACGAATGGAAAAATGATCGAAATTTTCTGTTTGTTTGTAATTTGTAATGTCTCTTTTTTTTCTTCTTTTATCAACATGTGAACTTGATGCAGGCTCCATTGTCTTGATCCCAATTAATAGGAATATGGATGGAAGGTCAGACGGGGTGAAATAACTCATTTAACACACGATGAATCTTGGAGTCATAATTCAGAACAAGTATGTGTAAATATTTATCCGAACCATATATAATACCGTATGGCGTATATTGATCTCTCTCTCTCTCTTCATATATATATATATAGGGGATATTATAGTTATGTCGAAAAAGATACGCCTCGACCGGGATTCGAGCCCGGGACCTTCTGCTTGCCGGGCAGGTGCTCTACCTCTAAGCTACCGAGGTATTATATTATATATATATATATATATATATATATAATATCATATATATAAAAGAATGACATCATGCTTCACCCTGCTTTTGACCTGAATTGCTTAAGAATGTATCCGATATTCTATGCCACTTCCTTGATGTGTAGTTTTCGAAGGTAATTTGGTCTTCACTCCTCATTTCGCAATGTTCTCGTTCCACTATGAAAAATCACATTATCATTTCTATAGGTTTACTATCTTCATGAAAGATAATTAATTTTTTCTCTTTTAATTCAGTATTTCATGATTTTGAAAAACGTGAGTGAAAATTCTATATACTGACGCTAAAAATACACATCACACTTGCATATTATCGTACTTATGTAAATGTGAAGCTGCGAAGTCGCAAAAATGTGATGCATTTATGTTAATCACCCCTTCCTTGTGACAAAACCGTGTAAAACTTTCGAATTTCAGACCACATAATCATGAATGAAACAGAGATTGAATCTCGCGAAAAAAAAACAATAACAATAAAAACCTTGATGTATTGTTCAAGAAGTAAAGATTATATAAATAAAATATCATCAATATAATCAATGAAATATCATCTCGAATATGTGCTTCATTCAACCATCTTTATCGAGTATAGCTTACATATATGTATATTCACATGATCGTCAATAATCATGTTCAACATATTCAAAGCGAAACTCTCTCTACTTGGCTGTACATGTTGAGGTAGAAGTTTTTGGAAAGATATCCTGTTCAGTTCTCTATATTATTATGTTACATAATATAAATGTATCAGTCACATAATTATGATATTTTGCACAGTTATATTTATACATTCACATTTCAGTTCAGTTGGTTGAATCTCATTTTTCCACCTTCTATCTCTGATCCACATCAAATTCAGTATTATCAATCTTGTTTCACTCGCAAGCGCTCGAGCTGTTTACGATTTGCTGAAAATCAGAATGATGCATAATGTATTATTTCTCATGAAATTGATATGATTATTATTTAAAAAAATAATACTCATACTTTTTTCCAATTGAACTTCAAATAGTTGTATTATCTGTATCATTATATGTTTGTAAGGTCACCCCATCTTGCAATGTATTTCTCTTTTTCCTCCAACTCCTTGCACACACACACGCCTTGGCTGATGTGGGTTTTATTATTTTCAATATTGTTTTATTCTCAACTCCATTGAATTATTCATAATCACACTCAATTTCTGTGTAGGCCTACATGTGGAATAATTCTTTTTTTGTGTGTTTACCATTTCTTTTTGTGTACCAACTCATTGTGGTATTTATTATTGTTCATGATTGAGATTAGGTGTTGCTCAATTCATATTCATATTGTTTTGAAAATATTGGTGATTAATAAATAAGTAGATGAACGGATGAAAAATGTTTTCATGATTTATCGCAATTCTTTAGGCCCTCTTATGAAACGAGGAATGACTCATCAAAATTGTGAATGCTTGATTTTTTTATGAAATGTAAAGGCTCGAACCACGGCATTCTTGAGTCTAGAATGGTTAGAAGCGACCATTCTACCCTAGAAAGCAAGTAAACTCGGATTTATCAAAATTTTCGGAGTGGGAACTTTAGTAATTGTAGCGAGTACAATATTTAATATACATAAAATGGACTATGTCAACCATGACGAACATCCATGCATGAAGTACTCATCACAGTTGAAGTTCTTATTTGAAAATAATGACTGGCCCAGATATATTCAAAATTAATACATGCGAATCTTTTTTCTGGGTACAATTCCCGCTGATGTGAAGGTTTCTAGTTGCCTACTGATCATTGACATATTTGATCTGCCACATCATACTGTCATACACATCATATTGTCACATCATACAAATAAAACCGTTACATTACGAACACGAAGATTCCAACTGATTCTTCACTGACGTTCATCCAAAATATCTTAGTAGCCTAGGCCTACTTTGGAAATTAAATTCGAGCAGAATAGTATCACAAAATTGAATCAAATTTATTTGAAAACCTGTCACTTATCCATAACTCAGATTAAATTATGTGTGCAACTGCTGAGACTTCCATTCCTTGTAGATCCAATCATGGGGAAGAGCTTTTTTATTATTAGATATAAACCCCCACTATTTTATAGCTTAACGCTTAACGGTAAACATATACCTACCCGCATAATTACGTTCAGGCATCACAGCACACTAGAAACTGTGATAACGGATCAAAAAAACTCAGGTAGGTGCACATTTTTTTGTAGTGGGTATATAGAAGGATTTCTTACATAACAAAACATTATCATAAATGTTTGAGGATTTTTATTCAAGAATGTGATATTAAAAAGGTATCTTTAGTAGAACATGAACGGTGATGAATATATTATAGTATTGTTATGCTAATGTGGTTTTGAATAGATAGGCCTATACAGTAGTTTCATAATGATAATAATGAAAGAATATATATATATATATATATATATATATATATATATATATATATATATATATATATATATATATATAAACATAATCACATCTGTTCTCACAATTCTATCGTTTTTTAATTATATAGGCCTATGTGGCTTTAGTGTGAATTCATTCACCCACTCGTTTATTTTATGACTTTATAGAAATACAAAAGACAGTGATCTGTGATTTCATTCACATTGTTTAATTACTGATTTTTTTCTGCCTGTAAAATGGTAGAAAAAAATGAAGAACCAGGCAGAAAAAGTGATGATATTTTCCTCATACTTCACAACAATATGTGATGTTTTTAGCATCAGTAATTGCTATCAGATGAACATGTTAGTTCTTCACATTCGAGTCGGTGGAATAATCGTGAATGTGGAATTTCATCTTACAGATAATTAACAACAATATACAGATGTCGTGGTATGATTTGGTGAATATCAATTTGGTGGATATAGCGAGAACCTCCAATCCGCAAGCCGTGGAAAATCGGAGTTCATTTTTATATTGATTTTTTGTGCCCGGCATACAAGTCAGACAAATTAACCGAACTTAAGACATGAGAGTCTTTCTGGAATTTTGTGTCACTCCAGAATACATTCATATTGTTTGAAAAAAAAATTGTAATTACAGTTTTTAATTTTTTTTCTAATTTGGAAAAGTTCGTCAAGTCCCCGTGAGAATTAAATCGAGCTTGATCCTAAATTTTCCAGCATGGTTCGATCAAAATGAAACTATGGAACTGTATGATAGCTGATTATCATGTATGATAATCATCTGTATGATTATCATGATGATAATTTTTTAGTACAAGCGCGTTCCTACTGAGATCAAGGAAAATTTTCTGAGATCATTTCCAAGAAAATACATATATTAGGGACTTCATGATATATATATATATATATATATATATATATATATATATATATATATATATATATATATATATATATATATATATGAATATATTTATATCCAAAAAATTAGAAAGAATTGTGAAGATTTGTAGAGAATTGTGAGTGTTCGGGAGGATCAACAAGTTGGATGTATCCAAGGAAAGCAGGATGCAAAGACTGGATAGAGTTCCAAAGTCAAGGTATATATTGTGTCAATCCGAGCACATTTCGTTTGCATACATCGCTCATTTTACGACGTGTGCTGCGTTTTCTTATTATGACTTATATAAATTGTGAATAGCTGTTGGTGATGGAATAGAAAATTGAATGGTTGACAGTACATCGCCCAATGGATGAGAAACTTCAAAGTCATCTAATTTCAATTATTTGTTCATCATTTTTTTTTCAGTCATGGATATTGGGTTTGAAGACGCACTTCAACCATCAGATACTTCATCAGAGATTTTCTATATTCAGAGTCGATTCATTCGAAATTTTTCTGTTCATCTATTTCAGATGGAATTTAAATATCATCACTCTCAATAAAGACGGGAGAAAAACACAGAACTATTCAGAGCCTTCAAAATAGTATGCATTGAAATTATCAACTTATAGGTTCCTGATATTTTCACGGGATGTTCGGGATGTTGGATATAAGTTGGTATACGTATAACATCTTGACGATATTATTTAGAATGAAAATCCGTGTTTCTATAGTGAATTAACATCCTCAAAAAATTCCCATCGCTCAAAAGTAATTACAGAAAAATTAGATTTCGCCAAATTGACTCAGATTCACCCATTCACCCTTGAAAACTCGAATTATTTCGCCATATGCAGTCTATTCTCGCTCATACTCAAATTTCAGTTCTTATTGCATGGGTAGGAGTAACTAGATCCTGTGATGCTTGGCACATCATTTCTCAATCACAATGCAGCTCCCCTCCAATCTCTTGCCTCATTTCTATGCCTATAATATGGGTCGAGATCATTGCTGTCACAATTCAGAATTCAATGTCAATTACCATCACCATTACGGCACAACATTCTTTTCTCTGCGAATATCGCTCCCGTTGTCGCCGTTGACATTCACCTTTTCTTTTCAGCTTTTTACAAATGGCAAACATACTCATTAAAAAAGTACAATAATCAAGGTATTTTAATTAATTAAAATATCCAAGCTCATCAACTTGATCGTTCAACATCACGTCGAGCAAAAAATGTGTCTGCATTATTTCACCACGTACACTACAAGTATTGTGAATGCAGTATCTCAGCGTGAATATAGCATAAATAGCATTGCGACGGTGGCGAAGTTTTATACCGTGCAAATAGGATAACTCGTTAGCAAAGGGATATAGCAGCGGGAAAAGTGGCGGGCTTGTCGACTTACAGGCGCCACTCCCACCCCCCCGTTTCACTTCAACTCTCGAACCATCTATCAACTAAAACTAGTGTCTGCATCGATATTCCCAAAAGCCCACATAGTCTCCTGCATACTCTACAACTGGTGACATCGTTGCTGCCGAATTTATAGAGCCAATTGCGGTGCTTCACATTCATTTACGCCAGATATCGCGATATTTGCATGCGGAAGCTGTTGCATTTATATGTCGATGTTTCAAGACAATAAACTAAGGAGGACCACCCAAGTGGGTGAAGTGCAACCAGGTCGAATGGGGTGAGAATTGGTTGAAGGGAAATATATTTTGGGTTTGTTTTATGCTTTTCCTCAACAGTTGACGTTGACGTAAGCCTAATTGCCACAGTGAACAAATCCAAGGAATATATCATATGTTTCATATGACAAAATATAAGGCTTTGTGGATAAGCGATGCGAATTTTGTTAATTGTAATATTTCCAACTTTTGTTTTCCCAATGAAAAATAAGGCCTCAAATATAGAGCACTAAACTTGTAACAGCAGTTTAAATTGATCGAAGTCACTTTACGAACAGCGTCGTAAACACGGTGATTGCTGACTCCATAATTAATCCAATCTAAGCTTTTAATTCTCCCGACATGTAATTTTCTTCCATACGTTTGGCACTAGCTTCATTTCGTTGCATTAAGTTTACTCCTTGTGGGGATTCTCGGTATGTACATGAATATAGCTTTGTCTGAATAATGTACACCCAATTAATTATCATTACACATGTTGTTATACTGTCAAGGAAGCAGTCTAGAGGGCTTATGATGAGGTTATATACGTGATAGCTTTCCGAGGAGGAGGAAGGAAGGAAGGATTAAATGGTAAGAGTATTTGCGGGGCTCGAGGGACTTTCATCGCCGCTAATTTGCGTGCAAATGTCGGGAAGAGCACAAGTGGTGTAGTAAGCTAGACATCAAATCACGCGCGAGCATGGACCGTATACCGATCTATGTTCGTAGAGAAAGTTCGATCAACAAGATCACAGAGTCTAAAGCCCCATTCGACTTGTACAACTCGTCTGAAGCTCGCCAGGCTTATATTATCGATCCTTGTTGAAAAGTTGGCTTGTGAACAAGATGAACAGCTCTAGAATTTTGGAAGGATAGACGCGCGAGGTGGATGGGTGTTTGTGGGGAAGGGTGGGGGGAAGGGGGGTAAAAGGGGGTACGAGCGACTTCCTGGCGTCCCAATAACGGCCCAGATTCTTCCGCGCAAAGTTTTGCGAAGGTCGGAAGAACGCGCCCGGACGGTCGACGTCGATGGTCGTATTGGGAGTCGCGAACAGCCGTGCAAGATGCCACACTGTTGACTTACGAGGGATTTGTAACACACGACTTCGCTCAATCACGTCGTCCAGATATTGCACGTTAGTTATTGTCTGTATAGGATGTACAAGTGTTCGTTCGTTCGACGATTTTCTCTCTCTCTTTTGTCTTGTTTATGTACATTCTTTTCTCAGTTTTCTTTCTAGTTTCTCTTTTTCTGTTTTTATGGGCTGTATTCCCAGGACTTTGCGTCGATTCTGATGGAACTCTCGGACTTGGTCCGTGTAATAGAGGTTTAGTTGGTAATAACGCATGGAAGCTATCCCCTCGACTGACTGCAATCATTGTGTGTATGTATGCACACTATGTGATATTTCAGACTTGCTCGATTCAACAATTGTGACGTATGATGTTTGAAGCAGTGTATGTTCAGTAGTGATATGATCAGGACGAAACATACTTGTACACAAATAAATGAATTATAACATCTCTTCATGATCTATAATTCATTAATAGAGCTCTGAATCACTAATTGACTTTAATAAACGTACGCACTTGATGGAAAAGTAATCGTATGAAAACACCAGAACTATCAAATGTATTATGAACTGAGTAGAACACATCCATTTTAATTTATTGTATGTTAGTCTGAAAATACACATTTTGTAGGCATTGTGTGTACTCAACGGAACTAAACGAAGGATCACATTAACAATCGTTGTCTATTCACACACGAAGCTTATGATATTTAGTGTTTACGTCCATTCTTTCAACATGTCTGCGGTTCGGACATTTACTTAATTCCTTGTCGTGATAAAAACCTTGTACTGTACAGGCACTGTCAATTGAAAGACAGATTACTGCTTTACTTATATTCAAGAACGAAGACGGTTCCGAGAGACCGTTCCTTCTATCTCACACCACTAGCGCACGGTTGGTTCGCGCCTCCATACTTCGCGGATATGAGCAAGTGGTTTGACACGTGTATTGTATGTATTGTCGAGATAGGAACGCGGTGGTAAATGGGTGACAGCCAAACAGACAGACAGACAGACAGGGTGGGTCTGACACGATAGAACCGCGAGATGTGTCTAAGGTAATGGTGACACCCATTGACGGAATAGAAATACCAGTACTGGACAGTCTTAATATGGAGGTCTATGCCATGTAGAGAATCTGATATTTTATGAAGATGTTGACATCATATTTCGGAATTATGAATTATTATTCGAATGGAGGTAATCAATCTATCAATGGCTAGTTATCTCAAGATATATGTATGAATATAAGAATATAAATTCATATATATATATATATATATATATATATATATATATATATATATATATATATATATATATATATATAAATAAATATATATATATATATATATAAATTCATATTTATATATATATATATATATATATATATATATATATATATATATATATATATATATACATACATACATATATATATATATATATATATATATATATATATATATATATATATATATATATATATATACGTACATATATATATATATATATATATATATATATATATATATATATATATATATATATATATATATATATATATACGTATATTCACATTTGTATCAACATCTAAAAATTGACACTGAAACATTGTTCCTTAGTTCTTCAGGCTGAAGATGACAGAGGTAGATCCGTTCGGACAGGATACACCATAAGTGCGATCTTACCATCCCAGAAAAAAACAACTATCATAGAAAAAAATTACCACATAAATACATTAATTCTATATGATCGTTTATTAAAACAATAATCTCGAAGGTAGTATTCTGTTATAAATTCAGTCATAGTTGCTGAGAGATGATGGTGACAATTATATTCCTATAACTAAGAATGCATGTGACATGAAAATAGCAGTATAAGTGAAATGTACGAATGAACACGTTGAATGTGATAAAATATATAAATATTTCAAATATGAATGTACGAATAAAAAATATGATTCTGACTATATTGAATGAATTGACATTTTCACTAATTGTGAGCATAATTCCATCAATTGCTGTCATTTCTATCTCAAGATCTACAAATCATTATACCATCGTTATCAAATTCATGACCAGTGAAAAACTTGTGAAGCAAATAGAACGAGAAACTGATCCAAACTTTTCAAACCGTTTCACACATTTTGTATCTGCTTACTCAAGCTTATCGATCGATCTCTCCATATACGTGTTAGTGGTGTCGGATGCTGCCAAAGTTGATATCAATTTAAAAATAAATCCAGCCCATTTATCACAAAACGGGCAGGCGTGTTTATTCAACTTGCTACAAGTATTATACTTTCACACCTGAATTATTGATATATAGTCGCGGAAAATATGCTTGTACACAGAGAACGTACTATACGGCAAGTTGTCTGTTTGATGGAAAGGTTTCAGGAGAATGAGTGGTTGCTTTTCACCACTTTTCACGGCCTCTAATATACACACGCCATAATCAAGCCGAGCTCCGTGTCTTCTTACATCGCGTCGACGCCTACCCTCATACAACCATCAAGTACTCACCGTCTCATATACTACGAGCCTTTCATGACATACTACCACCACGTAAATGAATAGAAAAACCTTTCATCGAGGAAATATTGTGTTTTTCTTTAGAAACGTACTTGAAAGAAACGCTATATATATATATATATGGTATAGTTATTTTTAAATAAAGGACACAACATAATCAAAGAGATTTGTGAACGGTGGTGGAGTTTCATGTTACTCGGCTCTGATTTACTTTTCAGGCAGGTTGAATGTTGATAGGTGATCCATTATACTGTCAAATTTTATTAATTCCTTGGCCATATAAGTTTGGCAGCAATCATTCTGAAGTATGAAAATATTAGTGTTTTGGTGAATGTACGGCGGCAAGTCGAGTGTTGGATAATAGGTGCTATAAGTAGAAACATGGGGAAATGGTCGTCAATTTCGATCTTGTCTCCTAACTGATGTACAGCAATTGAGTTGATATACTATCATTATTGTAATAGAGGCCATGAAATATGAAATAAAGACACTGAAAAGTCTATAGAAAATATTCAAGAACAAACAAAATTAGGATTCTATGATTTTTTGAAGTGAAGACCAATATAATAATATAATTAATATATTATAATATATTATATTATTTAATATTTCACCATATTTCACCCATACATAGTAATTTAGGTGGGACTATGATTAAAGCACTGATTTCTGACGCTGAGAGTTATGATGTTCTCAATCCACTAACTATTGTCACACTTTTCTTATTAAGTGCACTGCAATAAAATTATGATCATTTCATCAATTAATGGATGAAATGAAATGTTCATCAGAGTAAGTATATAGTCAATCAAATTTTGATGATACATATTCCATGAATAATGATATTATTCTGATTATCTCAATGAACTCGATCAAATTCACCATGATTTTCACATTTCGAAACAATTTTTCGTGTGTATTAATTACCTCATTGGTAGATTGGTGCGTTACTATATATACTTCATTCGCTGCTTCCAAATTATTCGCCTTGACTGTGCATAAATATCACGTCACTTTCAGAGAATTCAATAGTTTTCAACAACTTTCAATAATAAATAGCATTTGTTCATCTTTTCTTGTTTATATATGTTTGAGGAATTTAATATGGGGCCCATAGTATGGATATACCTCATATATAATTAGCGACCTATACAGTTCATATAGGACTATTATTATTTTTAGTGATGTTTCATGAAAATACGCAACTTTGTATTTTAATTATACAACACTGGATACAAGATCTTGGATCGGCATGATGGGGCAATATTAAGTATCAGCATACCGATAGCGTTATTTGATCGTGTATTTGACGTGCTTACTGTATATCCGTCTCATGATGAAGATATTAAAATTACTAATCGTTTATTTCTCTAGTGTAGCTATAAAACTCTAATAACACATAATGTAACGGATTATTATTATTATGAATTTCTAAATTGAGTTGTTTAAATTGAGACTGATTTTAATTTGTTCGTTTTATTCTTGTATTGCATGTATAACATCGTGAGAACCAAGCGATAATGTATAGTGTTTCAACGTGTGTCAATTTTGCATACACTTTTCGCTGTATGTTCCAAGTATATCACATTTTTATATGAAACTTATTCACACTTTTATTTACGCAGTTGTTTTTTGAACCTATACAACTTTAAATTTCGTCACGGAATGGTGACGTTTATCATTTTCAAGTGTAGCTCAACGGGGCTAACGCTATACATGTACGCGTTGACGGATGATATCGCGCCGCGCCAAACCTGAAACAAAAATCGAAAAAAAAGCTGTTGTAATATCGCTTTTTGACTCTCATGAAACTTGTAAAACAGGTTCTCTTCTTGCAACATCGACATCGAATTGCTGTCGAATGAATCATTTTTCAATATTTTCCATTATTGTCATTCATCATTCGAAAAATGTCTGAACTATCAATTGTTCAATATCCATAACGTTACCGATTGTCCCCGAATCCAAGTTACAAAAAACGTCATAAAAGAGTATTTTAATGAGGAATAATTATTTTGTATCAAGTTCCGATGTTGATGAAGAATGAATAAGAGATGAGTGATGACTTGAGAAAGTTTTATGTGGATCGGCATAAAATAAAACGAAACGAAGTACCGATTTGGACCGAGATGGAGGTTTTTGCTGTCGCTCATCCAATAAATCGTATTCTTGTTCCGTGTTCAGTTCCTGATCGCTGGCAATACGTGAGCAATCAAAATGCAGCTTCGCAATAATTATAAATGTGACATTCTTGATATTTCTATATTTGAAATGATAGATTCAGCCTTTCAACATCAGGTTGTATCATGCCTTACAATCAACTTTTTTTCCGAAACATGGAAGATATCTTCCAAGAGTTCATTGTGAAACTAATATTTCAAGTCATATGTTGACAATGTAGAGCTATAATTAACTGAGGTGGATTAAGAAATAAACAAATACTCGAATTCCATGTTCAACTTAGCTTGCAAATGTCTCCACGGAATGTGTTGCCATATATTTTCTGAAGAAATGAAAAGACGCTTAAATAACTAATGACATTTCTCTATAATTTCAAAACTTCAACCCGTCTAATGGATTTAAAATTAAAACTTTGTTTCGTTACGTTTACACACTTTGTTGGAGTATATTCCCAAATGCATTGTAGAGAATGACGGCATTGTAAAAAAATTAGATTGGGAAACGAAGGAAAAGTTAGACGACAAACATAGGACTATATATAAGAAATAAATGTATGAACCTCTCGAAAAACTTCCGAAACTCGATCTATTTTTCGTTATTATTGATGCATACGGTTGGTAATACTCATAATCTCTGTAATAAAGTTCAGATTCAGAACTTTGTGTGCGATACATCACTTTTACAAAGTAGGCTAGCTTGAACTTCAGTCAGTTGGAATAAAAATGATGATCAGTATACATATGTAAACTCGTGGCGAATATTTCGGTACATCTTTCTCTTTCGAGTTCACTCTATTGGCAAATATATTGTTCTTATATATTATTTACATGATAATATTTTCAAATAACATAAATGATAATTGTACCATGTTGAGTTGAAACCTCACTTCGTTTATCTCATCATTATTTCTTCGTATAACCTTATCTGAGCATAATCAAATAATACAACATTTTCAGAGGAATTATCAAATTGGATGGCAAAACAGCATCATCATTATCATTCTTCAACTAATTTGTAATATTTGAAATTGATCAAAAGACATGTCTATCAATATAAATTTTGTTTGTATCTGTGATTGCTTTCTATAATCGGATCCTCTTGTTTCAATCTCATTGGTGACTTGATTTAATAATTTCGGTAGATAACCCGCTAATCTGAAATGGAATTTATAAATATGAAATTAATTACATTGTGGTAAATAATGAACTTTTCCAACTGTTTCTCAATATTTCATCGTTGTGATTAGTGAGTGGGGTGAATGTGGATAAAAAATCTAATCTAAACTCTGTTGATTCAACATTGAATTCCGGTCAACCCCAGCCTTCTTTGCCATCTCATCATACAATAAGTGACGTTTCGATATGGTGCAAAATTGTAAGAGTCATCATAAATATTTACCACAAGATCGCAGCATTTGAGTTATAAGATGAACGAAATGGGCCCATTCATGTGGAATGTAATAGAAAGCACCTTGATTTCAAATCCATTGAGGCACGGCCTCCCTGTTACACTTGTTATCGGTTTTTTGAAACGTACAACTATCTCAGAATTATTACCCTAATCTAGCTCACGCAGTTAGATACTGAGGTCTTAGATAATAGCTATCGTAGAAAGCTATGATCCCAGAACTATCTGATGGTTCCAACTTTTCATATTCTCAATTAAATAGATTTTTCTTGGTTGAAGAACTACAATATGATTATCATATTTCACAAAACTGTTAGTTTGATTCATGTATAGTTTCGGAATAATGTGTATCAATCTTATATTGAAATTTCGTGATATTTTGAATCCATTGGAAGAAATTATTCTTAACTAATTATCTTTCCTGGGTTATTCATTTGAAGTATTAGAGAAATTTGAATCAGTTTCGCTCAGAAGTGGTGCCACCTATTGCGTCTTATTGTATATCATTAGATGATAGCACATGTATTAGCCAATTGCCAAGTCCCGAATAAACTATTTGAAGTTTTTCTCAGTACGGTAGAATCAAGTCTTCGTTCCACTTCGTTTGTTCTAGAAAACGTTCCTCTGAAGTCTAATTTAAAAAAAATGTTAATCGGAGAATCAGGGTAATGAAACCACATCAGGTATTTGGTATATTCGAATTAATCAACCAATTCAATCCTCAGTCCAGCCAATGGACGTAGTTCTTAAAATAGTGATTATAGAAGAGTTCGGTTTTCATAGTTCATATTATGGCATTGTTGTAAATAATTTTCGATAGCAATAGGCTTCTTTCAAGTAAACAATGACAAACAATCGTTACCATAGCAACACAGCGCTACACGAAACTTACATTCACATGAACTTACATTCATGGAATAAGTATGGTACATTTACATCTTCTCAACATCCACTCATCATCCATCAGAATTTTTTATGGAACGTTTCACGTTTCATATAGGCCTATTGGATATCTGGGTCCAAAAATTATGGACAGTTTAAATTCTGGAAGAAGTTCGTCACTATTATCCACATTGAGTAGTCAGGAGTTCATTGAAAGAGTACACCTCAAACGGTCCAGACATAATTTCATATACCACACGTATTCCATTTTCAAATTCATTTCTATCACTATTTTATTCCTAATATTATCATATTTTTCGAGTTAATCGAAAATATCATCACCCGCATTTCAATTCCTTACACCCACTTTTATTCGACGCCGTTCATCAGTCATGCAAGACCTTCCGAAAGAAATTACTTGGAAAAGGGTAAAGTGGTGAAATCGGCAGAGAAGAGTTCGCTGGAGTGGCGATGATGACGAAAAGAATCGAAATTCTTATATTCTTATTTTGTCGGTAAAAATTGGTTCGAAATTTAAAATTCAACTCACGCGAATGAAATTTCAGTTCTTCCGAAGTATCGAATATTTAACACGAACAATCGCCCCGGGGTCGTATAGTTTATCTACTAGAAGAGATCAAACTTCTCCTCTCGGATGGGAATATTAAGCTATACGATGTGATGGCTTTTAATAAGATAGAAGAGGATATAACACCGTGTTATGGTTGACCCACTGCCGTTTTCGAGCATTTGTTTTGTCGTAGGGCATATTATCATTTCACAACGATTGATCCAGTCGCGTTTTCTTCAAGTAACGAGATGGTTTATTTAGTTGTTTGCTCAAAATTAATCAAGAGCTCGGAACGTTACACAAAAAGCTATTGTATTTTCAAATTTATAATCCATTAAACGTACCGCATTTCAACATGGATAGAATGCTCACTATTTTAGTGCTGGAATTCACAATTGAAGTAATGTATTAGAGTATCTGAGTAGGTGCCTCTAGTCGATGGAATAATGTAGGTAAGGGAATTGGAAAGGAAATGTGAGGAAAGTGAACTGATTATGTTTTGAAATGACAGTGGAATTTAATTGGAACTGAATCCTCAATCAACATGACAAAATTGGTCCAAATGTCTGATTCATTCAATAAGCGAATATGAAATGACTGAATTACAATCATTTTCATAATTTTTTCAGTTTTCATTTCTGTTCAGTTTCGATTTCGAAACAACAACTACTCATCCACTCATAATTTTTCAGTGTAGTTTCAGCTCCAGAATAACGCCATTTCATTACCTCAGCGATTAAAAAAAAGATTGCGATGTCTCCTCATGAATACGTATTCAGTCACGATTGCCTTATCTGTCAATGCTGACATCATTACCGTGATACTCGGACTCTTTCTGATACACGTACGCACCTGTGGATCTGTCTATAGTTATGTAACATTTAAAATCGTACTTATAAGTGGAGTAGACGGGACGATTGTTTCAAATTGAATCAAATCTTCATGAGCAAAATACATTCTTGAATTGAAGTGGAATCTGACTCGCATTGCTCTATTCAAATTGTAATGACACAGTTTTTAAGGCGTCCCCATCCTCCATAGAGCAAACAATTCTCGCTAGATAGATATAGCAGATATAAATGATCATAAAAGTTACAAACAATATCCAACAAATATACAGACAATATTTGTCTGGAATGTTAATGAGTCAAATTTTCAATTAACAACGGTAGTAAAATTACTTGTATGTATAACAGTGGAACTCAATATTTTTGGCATTGACTCTCACCTCGCCAAGGACTGTTACAACAATTAACGAGTAATTAAATGTAGATGTCATTTGTGAATCGTCAGTATTAAACAAGATTCTCCTTTAAATTATGTGAATCACTCTCCTTACTATATGTTCTTCAGACGGAAAGCCACTACACAACACAGCGATCGTTTTTATGTTACATTGACACTGAGAAAGGCACGCTCTTGATGAGTCCCCCTTAAGCCTGCTAGCTCATTAGGTGGCATATTTATTGTGTGCCACTGGTTGTCTTTAAAGTGGTGTGAGAGAGAGAAAGAGAGAGATAGGGAGAGGGTATTGAGATACGGGTATAAATGACTGAGGGAAGAGGATGGAAGAGTTGTTGATTCCCCTAATTGTCTGTCAACTCAGGCGCACTTTGACCCCACCGCAGAAATCCTTCCCCTCCATAAACAAACAACAAAGTTTCTTGTAGTTCGTTTTAACGAAACAAGCCAACAAGTTCGTTGTATCTGCGAACAAAGCTCACCAAGTAAATGCATTGACAATGTAATCTTCTTGGTCGACACATTAACTTGTTTCTCCCAACAAATCTTTAAGCCAGGATTTCAAACACAGACGTATGGTTTTCCGCTTTTCCCGTTTTGTCGGATTGTGAATGATACTTTCATCTCGGCGGGAGAATACCTATTCGTATCCATGAAAGAAAAAGGTCGTTACCAATATGACAAACAACAATGTAACCGTTATACTTATACATCTGCGATTATTTTAAGGATATTATTATTTCAAGTACGATGTTCACGATAATGAACACGACTATATCTTTCAGAATCACTGAATCACAAAAATTGCAACGGAATTATGGGATTTCTGACGTTTTCATAATTATTTGGTACACAACCTTCACTTTCTTCTTTCGTATAGTTGCAAGTATAGACCGCTTATGAGTTTGGAGCTAAGGGGTTTATACTTTTTTACTTTTTGAAGTAATGCTCTGGTTGACTGTTTTCAATCATTTTCTATTTTTTTCTTTATTGATAATCAGATTGCAAAGATGATGTATCAATAGTTTTCATGTTTTCGTGATTGATGATTTTCGTGATGGTTCGATTTTAGTTACTGAGTTCGCTACCAGAGCTCATAGGCACGCTTTAATAGAACCTCTAACGCTATACTTGAATATATATATATATATATATATATATATATATATATATATATATATATATATATATATATTTATATGAATATATATATATAAATAATATATATATATATATATATATATATATATATATATATATATTTATATATATTCATATACATATATATATATATATATATATATATATATATATATATATATTTATATATATTTATATATATATTTAAATATATATATATATATATATATATATATATATATATATATATATACATATCTATATATTTATATATATATATATATATATATATATATATATATATATATATATATATATATATTTGTGAGGAGGGAAAATCTTGTATAAGACCCACGCAGGTTGAATTGCGGGGAGTGTCGGATTCTTACCGACTAAAACCCATCCTCATTTATATATATATATATATATATATATATATATATATATATATATATATATATATATATATATCCCTTCATATATATATATAAAGCCTTTATATATCCCTATATATATGAATATCGATTGTTTTCAAGGCTTCTAATGAAGGCCGTATGGATGGAAGGTGGGATCTTTCAGACGGGACATCACAAGGGTGATCTTATCACCTTATTTCAATTACTCAAAACCAATGAACTAAGAAACAACTTGCTATCATAATATATGATAATAAATGATACGGTACGTATCATATATTATCTTAACTTATTGTGAGGGAATTCTTGTAAAAAAGAACGGAATATATAATAGATTATACTCAACCTGATTTAGATTTAATGCAGCTGAAATTGTATGGAATGTCTGAATGTTGATGGAGATGATCTGTGGGACATTTATGTGACCATCAAGGATGATTCAATATAGTACACGTCTATACTCTATAACGCATATGGAAATTTCAATATTTGTCATCAATCTCATCATCCACCATTCACAGTGGCTGCTCTTTATCACCTCACAAAACTCGTCATTGAAATATGATAGTTTTTGTGTTCATTCTTCTCAACACATCAAATCGGCGTGATGTCCATACATTCCTTCCACATGAATAACATTATCGAGTGAACACAAACTGTATACCTATAACCGCCTTCATCTCAAGTTTTATTTCTTTCGGAATGATTTATTCTCCACAACGCATTCATTCAACATAGATATAGAACATTTCTCTGGGATTATATTATCTTTATACTCTCATGTACAAAACTCCTAATTATTCTCAATGCAAATTTTGAAACACATTAATCGATTCATAACTATTGCCCTATTCAATGAAGAAACTTTGAAATATCTTTATGATGAAAACGCCAGATATATGAGAATAAATGAACTATAACAATATCCAGCCTGAAGACTGAGACCTAATCAGCTCCAAGACATAGTGATTCCATTTGATTTATTTTCTATATATTGTGTTACGTTCACCAGCGGAATTGTGTCCGATGACTTAGTCTGATTAAATATATATATTGACGCATAATTTTCTTTTCTTCGAAATTTTTGCTCTATTTTGTGTGAAGTTGAAACAGTTACTCTGTAAGAATAACCTTTTTATTATGATTACATTTTCACTTCACTATTTCAACTGCTGAATTCGTAGGAAAATCATGAGTATTGAGACTCGTTATGCCATGCACACTACAATCATCCCGTACATCTCCCCTCTTTCCCAATCCTCCCTCATTCACGAGAGGAGTTGGACTTGTTAGACTGATTGATTATTTTCCTTGTCAGCATTCAGCATCAACTCATAACTCACTGTGAAATCAACCCTCACCAGATCAACCCTCAACCCGCAACAATTTCACCAAACATTTGTTATATATCATATAAAGATGTAACTCCTCTCACAAAACTACCCTCTTTTCCTGTAATATTATAAATTACATCTGAAAGATCACGAAACTATTAATCACTTTCAAAAACTCCATTCATATTTCATATATAGCTAATTATAGCCAATCATTATCCTTATTTCTCTGAAAAAATATATAAATCTCCTGCATAAAATTGATCTGAGATAATTTCTAGTGGTCTTAATTTATATCTGTTTGAAGTACGGTATTTAATTATGAGGTGGGCTATTTCATAGCCGTCGAGAGGGCGTTCTGGGCCTATGAAAGAACGTAGCTACGATATCAAGAGAGTAAAACCGCGTAATTTTAACCAACCTACATTAAAATATGGATTGCATCTTCAATAACCGACATAACTATGTTATTATGATCCTTGCAGCGGCCAAAAGGTCAACAACAATATACAGCATTATTGGTTATAAGGAGTTGGCCTTTAAGGACGGTCTGTATCGGCTATTCCACGTTTTATGCTTATACGATATGAGAATATTATGTTTTTTATAGGTTGAAATATTCTCTTCGAACTTCATACATGCAATCATTCGTTTTGAACCAAGATACACGTACGGCCATTGGAAAATGCATTGAAACGAGTCGAATGTGTAGTGTGTATATCTGAGTGCATTATTCTGAAGTAGTTTCTTGAAATGCTGTTTGTATCATCATACAGAACAATTCGAGTACTTCATTGTTACCGCCTTACCGGTACCTATTTGCATCCTCGAAGATGGATAATTGTATCAATCACTATATCAAATACGCTGTGTAGAACAGTTTGAGCTGTCGCTGCATATATGCAGCTATGTGTGCTGGTATATATTTGCGTTGTAACGTGGTAATCTATGTATCATAGACCGTACCGCCATTGCAGATGAATCAGTGGAAGTCGTTGTGATCGGGAAAATGGAAATGTGACAAAATATCGCTGGCTATAGGTACTTGTCAAATCTGTTCTTAAACTTACGCATTTGAGTTCAAATTTTTTCTGTCAAGTTTTCCTAGAATTCGTTTGAAAGTAAACTCATTGCAGGAAATACAACGGTAATTCACTTCGCGTTTGTTAATTGTATTACTATTGATTCAATTATTTGATTTTAGGCTTGAGTTTCATGTTATTGTTAGAATGAAATACGCTCAAGGCTTATGTTGATTGTGCGAGATTCGGATCGGTTGTGTAGGAGACATTATCCGCAAAAAGAAACTTGAAGAAACTTCCAAAGAATAGAAACTGCATAGAGTATAATGCAGTATTGTTTAAGCAATGTGAAGCATGAGATGGTGAATATGAAGCTCTTATTTCTCGTTGAATTTCTGTTTTAGTGATGTTACAGGAATGAAGTTGATTTCTGATATTTTAATCTCCAGTTTGATAAAAAGCGTATCCAATCACTTTTCTTCGCGTGAATAAACGTTCAAAGTTATTCGAGAAAAGAGAAAATGTTTTTTGAGAATTTTCAAATGAAATATTGAGAGGTACTTCTAAAACTCTCAAGATAGGTAAAAAAAATCATGATATACAATATATTCTCTATACATATTCATAGCCCCAAGAAGTATTTTCACACGTTTTCGAAAAATTCCTACCGTATAAAAAGAAAGTTCTTCACCGTCACACCATATATTTCAGAGAATGAACACTTTGATCTTCTGCCCAAAGAAAATTGTAACCTATTGATTTTTATTAAAAAGAAATCATGTCCTAGTGAGAAATGGAGATTACCGAGGTGACAGCAGAGCTTTCAGCGGAAGCTGTTGAAACTAACGTACTAAATTGCCAGCTGCTATACCCTCCTTAAATATTTCACACCATACCTTATCATCCGGTATACCTTTTACTATCGCCATTTACAAATCTATTCTCTGTATAGAAACAAATTTATATAGTCTATACTAACAAGATGACGTGAGATCATTTTAGCGATAGCATCGGGGAAATTGAAAATTATAGGTTATGATAGTAGTGGGTCAATATAAACATGCCTTGTTAGTAATCAATATATAAACAGTTTCGTTTAAAGGTAATTTGATTGGATAGGTCTGTGAGAAGGTATTGTTGAGTCGACAATAATAGTCGTGAAAATTGAAAATATCTTTCATCCCTCCTCTCCCCTTATTGTTGAAACATGACTGCAAAAAAAAAGTTCTTTCATTATTAAATATTCATGAATATTGTATGAGTTCTTGATGATGGGATAATACATACAAGATGTTATCTTTTGATGAATTATGTTATATAAAAATAGAATGTGTTTTCAATATACATTTTGAACTATATATCAGGTGATATAAAATGGTGTGTGTATAATGTTAGCATGGCCAAGTTATTCGTGAATCCAGACAACATAATTCATAGCATATGACCACGATTCTGATTGCATGTCAGTTGCATAGCGTCAAATAGAAGGTGTTACCCAAGATGGATTCAAACTTAATAATATTTATATCAGTTAATATATTCATTACTTACCCTCGGGCCACAAGTCCACTGTCCGATTGAAGATGTATATGTACGACTGGAGTAATGGTATATGGGTTTAAATGATGGGCACGATCGAAGAGAATATACATTCAAATACGTTTTGATTTATCCGTGGTATTGTTAATTAATTTAAAATGATGATACTCCACCATTATTATATACACATATCCATTAGGAAAGTTCGTCCACCAACATAATGAGTAAGGATACCTCCATCATCCGTATACTCCGTAAAGTTGTGATATTTTGAGTGTCAATAATTTGAAATCATCGACATCATCATTGATCATTGACAAATCATTAGTCGAATCATTGATTTTTCAGACCGGTATTTATGATGAACAATGCTACTGCATCTTTCAAATGCATGCAAATATTGAAATTTCAACGAGTTTGTTATTTTAACAATCATTCTGTCGGTTGATGATTTATTTATTTATTATTTATTTATTATTGTTTTTATACAGTGTTATACACTGTATACATGTAGTGAGAATAGAGAAGCCGCCCCGTACGTAACAACATGTGCCTCTGCATGTGCAATCTACATCTTCCGTGAATACTTAAGTGAAGTCGATTCGAATCAAAATATGTGAAACTGAATTAATCAACCAAATATCCACAACATTTTTGCTGAAAAAATCTATTTATCCAACGTGAATGATGAAAACTACGTAATTAATTTGGAATGTTTGAAGCATTGGGTCGACTTTTCATATATATATTCAATAGCACACTTGGAAATCTTTCTGGAAACTGTTTGATTGGTTAGTACATCTCAGGAAATAATATACGTCTCCTGACAGCCATGAAAATGTACCGAGATTATTTGTTCTCAGTTTTGTGGAACAATTTAAATATTAATTGAACGTCGGTTGCATTCCTAGTGGTGCTGTTATATATTTAATTCAAGAACCATCTGGGAAAGAGATTGCATGTTTCACCGCATTTTAATTATTAATTTCTAAAACTGTTGAAACTCGAGAGTAGAAAATTTGTTATTCTAGTTCTCACCATTCCATTTTTTTTTTTTTACGTATATATTCTTCGATTAAGTTACATAACTCCTTCTCTCCTGAAAGGTGTAGGATTCCCCCAAAATGTTTCATCCATTTCAAACTTCATATTGAACTTATTTTGATGAATTTTGCGTATATGAGAAAACGCCATAGTTCCAAAGTGAATGAAGATGAATTAGCATGAATAGCAAAAAATTTTAGTTGACCTACATCAGTTTTGGGATGAGAGACGAGCATAATTGTATTGAGGTTCGAATGTTCAGTACAACTTATCCAATAATGGTTTAAAATATATTTCAGAACCTTAATTATACGATGATCGTTATTGTTATAACGACCACACCAATAGCTAGATTATTTGGGAATTGGCATGTGCGAGTGAAAGATGAATGAAGTTCCACAAAAACGCATTCCTTATGCGGGACTCGAGACGTCCGTCTTGACTTCAGTTTCCAAGACGACGCCTTGACGCACTGAGCCAAACGGGTGGCTAATATAAAACATCACATCGGCTCAAGGTGTTGATACTTATTTGAAAGAAGGCATCTTCCAAGCTCAGTCAGCTAACTCTCAGCTTCAAAAATCGAAGTCAAGTGAAGCGTGGGTTTGATTCCCGTATAAGACATAGGTTATCATCTCATTCACGTCATTTGAACCTCAAAATAACCCATCTGTTGTTATAAAGGTCATTAAGCAGAACAATAATCTCACAAAATTAATCATTTGATCTCACAAAATATATTCAAGCAATATTTTTAAAGCATTTTTTCTACAGCTGTTTGTGTATAAAAGTATCATCGCGTAATCCAATGACAGCGGTTGAACACGAAGACTTGGACGTGGCGTGAGATGCCTTGTCCGTCACGTGACAGTGGCAGGGGAAGCGGGTGGAAGAGAGAGACAGAGATAGAGAGAGATAGAGGGTAAAATGTAAATAATTAATGCACGTGATCTATAATACTCCACACCATTAGAAGTTATTGAATAATACAGTATTGCCATGTCTGCATGAGGAGCGTAAAGCTGGTTTACTATGTGTGTAGACGGCCGCTTGTGTGGGATATATTATTGAATTTCACCGCGGCTCGGCCGGTCAGTGCAGTTTGCCTGTATGAAGGGTGATGAAGAGTGAGAGATGGCCATGAATGTTTGTTTTTTCACGAAAATGAATGTGAGAAGCTATTTTGATTATCGTTGTACCATCATGATGAAATATCGTCGAGAACGTATCTTGAATCGGAATGACTGTCGTACGATGTTTTTCAGACAATTGAATTTGTTCAGAAGAGAAGAGCACTATTTTGGAATGACGTTTTGTATTATATCTTTATTTTCCATCTGAACTAGAAAAAATCATAGAAATTCATAACCTCGATTACTTTTAATTACACTAATTATAAATATATATGTATATATATATATATATATATATATATATATATATATATATATATATATATATATATATATATATATAAATATATATATATATATATATATATATATATAGTGTCAGCAAAAATTTCAATCGTTTCTCTATATGTAAGTTGAGATGACAAAAGTGAGAGTGGTGTTGTCCCGGTTTCGAAACTAGAAAAAAATGTACGATAAATGTTCAAAAATTCGTAAAAAATGTTCAATTCTGAACAATTTCTGCACAATTTGAACAATGTTATTTGATGAAGAATCGGTCACATCTCATTGCATTCAATTTTCAAGTATTTTCAAATTCGGTGTGAATGGCAATTCATGGCACTTTCAGACTGCAATTTTTTCGCACTATTTTTGACTCGTTTGTTAATGAACTCTAAGAAATCTAGGCTATACTATAATTGTAACGTTTTCCCTAGCGATCTCTATATCTTTTCGTAGACTGTTATCTTTTCGTTATTGCGTGTATACTCAAGCTCCAAATAAAGAAAATTATAAATAAAACCATTCAGTTTTTCAACCAGTATTTTAGTAATACTTCATCCGAGAAGAATGATGTTTCCAGCGTGGTATACTAATTTAAAAACCAAATTTATACTGTCCAAAGATCTAGAACTTCATCATAAATCCCATTTTAAAATATTGCTTCTAGTTTCATACATTTTTACTCTGAAGCCATTTCTTTTTGATTTTCCATTCAACGTTCGAGCTTCTGTTTTTAAAGCTTGTTCTTCTTTTTCTTTCTATTCTGAAACAATACGCGAGTTGACGTCAAGGATTTCTTTCCATTTCACTCTGGCTCCAGAAAACTTTCAGAAAGTAGCTTGGAGGCTTGCCATCGCTGTTTGATAATACACCACTGTTTTTATGTGTCATGTTAACAATATATTTTATTCTATTCTGAAGTTTTGCAGATAACCACTTATTGCTTATCTTACGCTGCCTTTTAAGACTATGAAATGAATTTCTGAAAGAAGACTATTTCGTTTTGTTTCATCTGAACAGACGATGTGTTGGCGAGGTCCTGGGTATTTGGTGCTTGTGAAAAAACTAGGATGTTTGAGTAGAAGTGTAGATGAACCACATTGGTGTGAAGGGGTAGTGAGTGACTTTGGATTTTTTTCAAATGGTGTGTTTGGTGGTATGGTATATCTCCTAATCACTATAGCCAAAATCTGGCGTTCTCTTGCTCAGTCAACGGAAAAACTGTTTTAGAAACTGAAGTAAAGTCGGACGTGGCGGGTTCTGGTCCCGCACAACTCATGGATTCTCAAATATCAATCATCTCTTAACCTCTCGTTCGTATAATAGCCTAAGAATCCAACCAATCTGTTGCGAGGTGTTGTTGAGCAAACAATAAGCAATCGTCCGATAGTCAATATCAGTGACTCAGTGCTGCTATTCATTATAGATTCATAATCTGATCTGGATAAAATTTTGTCACTGCATCATTTCAGTACTCTGATGAAAAAGATGATCAAATGATGAAAGATGAATTCAATTCAAAATATATGAAAATAATTTATCTTGATACATATATTCTCATTATGGAACGAAATATTTCAAACTTTCCATCCTCGAGTGAAGAATTAAAAAAAAAACTCAACTTCATCCATTCAAACAAGTCTATAATACTGGTACAGCAAGTATGTGGTATTTTTATTATCATCAAATATTCTCATCATTTTCAACTCTTCGACGATAGTGACAGATATTTGATTACGTAAAAAAGTGAAATTCAATCAAATTGATCAATTATGTACATTTATCATTGACTCTGAATGCAGCTTGAAAAAAATGACATAATTGAAGAATATTATTTCATGACAGATAACTCAAACTATGGTGTATATGAAGATTGTTCTCCTCGCGAGTCATTAAACTTTCAATAAAGTTACTCGACACTTATTGAAGAGGAAAGCGTACTCGATACCATAAGAAGTCCGTTTGCTATACTCACATGTATTTTCCAAAATGAAATCGGTTGAAAAATAGAGTTTCTGAATGTCTAATTCTCATCTAATCATAACTACGATTTGTATTTCTTGTTATATTCAATGTTCATATATAGGGCACATGTGTATGTATATACGCAGTAAATATGTTCATTAAATACAAAGTGACAATTCGGTTTGTTCGTGAACTGGTATATCATCAATTTTAAAAAAAAATGATATGATCACTGCTCTGACTTTGTTCAATATTATACGTATAAATTTCAATTTGGAGTCATGGCTTCGGGCGATATTTCTTGTGAAATAATTCAATGAATTGTACTTTTATAATTTTATCGACATCAAATGATTTGGAATCATTGTTCTCCGGCCAAGACTTTGGATGAAAGTGGGCTGTACTGGAAAGTTTCACAAATACGGCTGCTAGAGACGTCAATAAGTAGACAGATGAATTCATTTTTAACTTTCTGAATTCGTATTCGCGATACAAAAACTTATGTGCGTACAAAACTCATGTCAAACAATCTAGATAACGTCGTTATATAATATCTTACTTGACGTTACTTGAAATGTTTTTTCAGAACGCCAATCTTTTTTAGATCAAAATTTATTCAGTGGAAATGATACTTCACTTGTACAAGGCAAGCAGATTTCCACACTGATTTACAACAATGTTGCGAGAAGTGTGATGTATTTTTGATACTTGAATTTATATAATGAATAGCTATAGGGCCTATATTTCTCTGTCAGATAATACAAAAGGCTAGAATGTATGCAGTACTGAATTGGACGGTACACTTGCGGTCACATATAAAATTTTCCCACCGGCACATGTAGCTCAGTGGTAACGTGCGTTTTATGTGTTATTCGGGCGGTCAGGGTATACGTAAAAAACGTTTGCTACACGTTTGCATCTGTACAAGTGTTTTTGTTGGTTTCCCTCTGCAAATTTTCTCTTGCTCTTCTGTCTGGGCAAATGCCGGGATGGTTCCCAGGTCCCTCATTAATATAATCATCATTATTATCATCATAATTATTATTATTATTAAAATGTGGGCAGCGATCGCTTTATTTCCAATATCTTTCCAATCATCTCATAAACCTACACCTCAACATTTCATCATCTCATTGATCATGCATTCATCCGAATCTGACACCTGATGAACTTATTATCATTACAGTGCAGCGCCCTTGAATCCGAAACATTTCGTTCTCAAGATATTAATGAAAGCACAAATTATTCAAGATATACGCATATTTTATCGAAAACGTTTCCATTTATCTCACTCATTGTGCGTATACGTACTTGGTCCGCATACGTATTGGTACGCGTTGGTGCGTACGTAGTTTAAATGAGTTCATTTGAAGTGTCGGTAAGCTTTCTTCAAAATGTATTGTAAGCCTGGCTTCACCAACCACTTCTTGTGACCGCAAGTGTACATGTGAAATACTATCACCACTATTTATTGATTCTAGAAATTCTCTCAAACGAATTAATTCGACATTCTTTATTAAAAATGGTTATAGTTATACGTAATAAAAAATCGAGGATTTATTGTCGTGCTGCCTATATTGGTCACGAAACACTTTTTCCTACCAATTTTCGTTTGGACATTTACACAATGGTGCCATGACTTTTGGCATTTTATCACTTCCAGTCATGAGTGTTTTTTTAATAGCACTTCAGCATGCCTCATACACTCCCACCTAGTTCTTTCAACGCGTATGTATATAGTAATAATAAAAAATCATAATGCCATCCAAGTAAAAAGTTTTGGGAGTCGAGGACACTTTATTTTTCAGGCCATTTAAAGTGGAATTATTGTCCTTTTTGTTAATTATGAAATAATAGATGGAAATTCGTCTTCCATCTCGTCTAATTACGTCTAAGTGGCGTGAATAATCTGAGAAACTTTTATTCTGTAATTATCAGGGATATTTGAAATAAGTTCTTGGAATGAGCCATGTTGATTAAAAAAAGGATTACAAAAACATTTTTCTTGACGTTAACTTGAAACTATTGAAACAATTTTCAATGTATCTATTCATACTGCAGTTTGTTAATTTGATATACTGTAGAATACAATCACAACAGAATCGAAACTTATTCACGAACCCACTAATTTTCAAGATATTGTTTCATAAAAGATTATCATGTTTGGTTGACAACTTGTTTTATAATGAATTATCAACACAATTATTGATATTTGCTCTTGAAATCAAACCTAGATTAATTGCCAATACACCGAGTATCATTCAATAGATTGGGTTTCTATCACCGCCATTGTTAATCATTCTGACAGAAGTTTTTCATGAATTAATACCTCATCGCACAGAACAGGTAACGACCACTTAATTAACACTTCCAAAAAATCACAAACATCTTACGCGTATCGTCTCACCATCTCATGCATCATGTACTGACACCATTAGATATTGAACACTGAGCGTTGTTGAACGCAATACGGATACATATTAAATATACA
>OZ023326.1:23763913-23828913 GCA_964007535.1 Brachyptera risi
CCAATGTCTGGACCACCCTTAAATTGATAAACAACAGGTGATAAATGACGTAAAGATTGTTCATCATTAGTGAGCTCCAGTTATTTTACTAACAAGGGCTCAAGATTCAGAACCAGATTCAGTACTGTGGAAATATGTACACTTGCGGTCAGATTCAATTGTTGTTTTCAGAAACTATAATTCGAAGTGAAATCCTATTTTTTGTTTATGGTTGAATGAAATATACAAATTTCTTAGCGTATATGGAGTGCTTGTTTCATTGTCTGCTAATTCTAGTGGGTACCATTCCGGTCATTTCTTCATGATTTATTTCATTACATATTGATCGACAATGCACTTTGAAGGACCGTGAGGGTACAAGCAGATACTGAAAACATTTCGTTTTCATGAAACTCTACCACAAAAACAAGATGTTTCGTTGGTGTTTTTTTTCACTGGATAACAAGCAACTGAATCAAAATGTTCACACTTATTTCAGAAATATTTTTCGGATCTTTTTTTCTTCATTTCCATGAATGTATATACATACAAAAAAAATGTATATATATATATATATATATATATATATATATATATATATATATATATATATATATATATAGGCCTATATATATATATAAATAAATATATTCATAAGTGTGTGTTTGTGTGTGTGTGTACATATAATATATTCAAGCATCTTCATTCATTTCATTCAGCAGGTTTCATTATAGTTTTCGTGACTTTATAAAACGAAGTACCCCATGCACATACTTATAACTGGAAGATATAATTATCAAACCAAGGGTGATATGGATGTTAAGGGTGTCAAGGGTGGAGGCATACGGTTCATACCACAATAACAAAAGCCCCGTATATACACAACAAGCGATCCGCCCCGTTGATTATGCAGTGAGCGCGTAATTCGTACGTCGTTAATTACACAGTGCATTAACACTATATATACGCTTTTGTTACTGCGTTGAAAATGTTCTCCATATATACACATACCATATAATACCGTATACGAATATATATGTACACATAATACAGAAAACAAGACGCATTCTTATCTTTACTGCACGTCAAGCTGACGTGTTTCGCGATGTTGCTCTCACTTCGAGAAACTACTACCGAACCGCGACGACATTTTGGAGGCAATCCAAAACAGAACTTCACTGCTTTGCTCTTCGAACATGCAAAGTTATTACAGCGCCTCCATGTCCGTTTCGTACCCCCCTCCTCCAGAATCCGTTGTTGTACTCTCCAACGTCTACGTCCCTTGACTCCCTTCACGCCTCGAACCCCGTCCATCGGTCTCTTCGTGCTACGTGCGGGTTCGCTCCGCTAGGAACCCAAAAGAGGGTGACGCCCTGTGTACAGGCCTACGTCTTGGGACAGAGTCAAAAACAGTTAACGATATAGCATGTATAACAAAAAAAAAGCATGGATATAAGGCGGGCAGAGATAAAATACACAAAATGTATATATATATATATATATATATATATATATATATATATATATATATATATATATATATATATATATATATATATATATATATATATATATATATTTATATATATATATATATATATATTTATATATACACTGATCAACGTATCGAGAAGGGATGATGAAGAAAAAATTGACAACTAACACACGCGGACGGACAAATAGATAGCTAGGAATGGACGAGACAGATGGGGAATGTAAAACGAGGTTTATGTCTCGAGGAAGAGAGATTGGTATATTGACGTCAGAAGGAACTCTGAAAGTGGTATGTGTGTGTAGTGGGTGGAGAGAAAAGGATACGAAGATCCATCTTGTCTTCTCCTTTCGGAACATTGCCATCGGATCATGTACAGCGATTGTGAACAATGATGTTCCAGATAGTCATTGGAATACTCCCATCTCGTTTTCCAGTGTGTGTGTGTGGATATTTAGATCCACGATAAAATACTCTTAACGGGTATCTTCGCGCTTTGGGTGAGAATTAATCCACGCCACTGCAGGCCAGCAATTAATTAAGGGCTTAACTGTTATTACGATACACTACACAGAGTTAATTAAAGAAGAATTGCGGCACGAAATGATAGTAATTTGATTTGTTACCATGACTACGGTGGTTAGTGTGGAATATGCTATAAAAGTCTTTATTTCGCTATCAGAGTTATTAAAACAATGGTTGTCCAACCAACTGAACCTGACGTGATTCAAAGAATTATTGTGAAGCCTCTAATAACTTACTGCCAGATTGAGACGGTGAAAAATAAAATGTGTGATGTTTGGGGAGATAGCATGTTTACCAGGACCATAGCAAACATAGATTTAAGTTCAGGAAAGACAAACTAACGGCTGTTGTGATGGAGAATACAATTTGGGGGATATTGTTATGCATTCGTACAATTGTTTGATCACTTGAATGAAACCAGAAAGTATTTAACGGTGCATTTTTGAGTATATGTATATATACTGCACAACCTGCTTTAAACATTCTTGTTATATAGAATGGGTGATATATACTAGGCAAACACGTTATGGGCTGCCGCGTTGATGGATGAGCTGGAACATATCAACTTATCTCTGGATAGGTTATATATATATATATATATATATATATATATATATATATATATATATATATATATATATATATATATATATATATATATATATATATATACCTAGATTCAAACCATTACGTCACTATACCATCCTGATTTTCCTTATTGATTTCTATGATAATAAGGAAGGCTTTGTTTCAATCTTTCACAATGAGGTGGTGACACCTGTTGCTTGTATTCAATTGGTATCTTAATAGCTTCAAGTGCTTACAAAAATTGCATTATATATTTTTTTACATCAAAACGGCTTACCTGAATTGAGTGAAAGTCAGGAATAATGTGTATCATTATCATATTGAAATTACCAGATAATTTAAATTCTCTCGGATGAAATAATTTTCAAGATTTTTTCCCATAGGTTATTCTAATGGGATTTTTGAAAACTTTGAAATGAGTTTTCTTAAAAGTGGTTGAACCGATTTTGCCTCAAAACTTTACAGTATCGAATTAGATAAGGTACCTTGTGTATGCCAAGTTTTAACTAATTTTGCTGTGGAGCGCGACAAAAAAAAGAAAAAAAGCACTTCTTTTTCGAGTATGGTGAAATTGAGTCTTCGCTTCGCTCATACAAATACATGCAGACTGTAATTTATAACAATTTTTGAAAAATGTTTCATAATGACGAGAAGAGAAGCACTACATCAAAGACCTTTATATATATTACTTCGTAATAAGACCCGCGACTCCCTGGCGAGCAAAATGACTAACGTTTTGGAAAACTGTTTTACCGTCATGTCTGCTTCTGTGGCGCCATCTCTGGTCCAGTAGGGGAACTAAACCTTCATTTGGCGGCAAAATGGGTGTGGGGGAGAGAATTTCTGATATGATTTTTCATTTCCATTTTCATTCTTACTATCCACCACTCATTCTATTCAATTAGTACATGACTTTTGAGAATATTATTCAATGAAAAGTATTATCTATTACAATAAGCCATTTATAAAAATACAACCACATAAAATTGTATAAAATAATAAACTCCAGCAAGTCCAGATGTAGCTGACTACCTATTCATTTTAATTTGTTGGTGTTATTAGATATTAGGTAAATAGCATCGAATTAAAACATGATAATTATGTGATACTATTAATCAATATATAAAATACAATAAATACCAATATTTATTACTCAATTAAAAAATACCAACTCACCAAAATAAGGAAGCCTATAGGATTTTGAGGAGCTCCTAAAGAAATAATACAGAACAGTTTCAAATGTTGGTCAATAATACACATGTTTATTGAATTAAACATAGCGGTACCTAAATTTTACATTCTGACTTGTAACATGACACTTTTGACCACAGCAAATTATTGCTGGAACAGTTGCTCACATATTAGAGTGATGTGTAAACCAGTTATGCTCCAAGACACCATTTATTAGGACAATTCCATCAGGAAGGATGATTTTGCAAACACTGATATATATTTAATATAATGCAAAAAATATATGAAAACATATAATTCAGTCAACACTGGGATAAGCTGGTATGCTAGGTCACGACAATACTATTATTTATATTGTGATGTAAACCATGAAAGCTCTCATTCAGGCATGCACAGCTAGGCATTAGGCCTGCTATTGCAAAGCCATTTAAACATCCGCTAATGGAAGTGTTCTGCAAAATTTACCTAAATAAAAGATTCAAATCTAGCAAGGTGAATTGACTGATTTCACATTCAATGCCCGGCATCCATATATATAATATCAAATGAGAGATGCACCTCACTAGGTCTCAGGCAAAGCCTTAGGGAATTAAAAGCCAGAACTGAAGAAATTCCTACAGAGTTTGTGAAGTACGACTATTTTCAAAAGTTCGTATCTACGCGCACTCGCCACACATTTCAATCGCATCTTTTCTTGTCTCGCGTCTTTATAGGCCTATCATTTGTGTGGCTCGAACTTGAATTATCAAAATTAGGTCTCAGCTAGCTAGTATCTGCATTGGGAGAGAAGTTCCGAAGGCGTGTAGACAAGAGGCCACAGAAAACCCAAGCGATTTCAATCCGGTCGAAGCATCTGAGAGACAATCTGAGGGCAAAAAAATTAATAAAATACAAATAGGGTCCACAATACACTATTAATCAATATTATTTGATGTTATAACATTATAACAATATCAATATCTACCAATCAATATTGAGAGAAGTGAGCCACTCTGTAGGCCTAACTATTTCTACTTCATGCTAGAGAATGGTGTTCTTATTGCTTCCCCGAGGGATAGAGTTTTACAATTATCACAGCTAGGCTATCATTTGATATTAAATAATCAATCTTGCCAAAAGCATGCCATACAGATACGTGGGCATGTATCACTGTATTCCTCTTTCTCGAAAAATACAGAAAATTGCTCCCACTAAAAGCTAAAAGACCAATTTTAAAGTGAGCACTGAGCATTTTACATTGAGAACACAATCATGGCATAGACAAAAGTAGGGGCATTGAGTTTGTAGGGGCCTACCGGTATTATATAATTATTTTGTTGATGATTGTAGGCCTAGTGTGTGTTGACATTATGATATTGGGTAGAATCAAGGCCATAGGCCTATCGCAAAAAGACTCGGACCTGCTAGGACTATAAGATAAATTATAGGCCTAGGCCTGATAATGATGCTATTCATAAAGCTTTAACGAGTAACTCAAATTAGGTCCTTTGAATTTCATCATAACGTTATGATGTACATGATGAACATAACGCTGATAGCCGGACACTACTGGTAAACTAGGCCTATATAGTTTACTTATTCACAAACTTAAAAAGTGGGCCTGGGCCTATGTCACTAAGTTTGTAGCTAGTTTTGTAACACTACAAATACAATGCATGTGTTCATGAATGAGATTGAGAACAAACTAGGAAATAATCGACTAGGCCTAGCCTAGGCCTATTCTGAATGGAATATTCAAGATCTAATATCACTTATAGGACATGAAACTATACTTACTTCATGTTTGTAGATGGTTATTGTAGTATTCAGCTACACAGCTGAATTCTCTTCTTCTCATGCTCGATAAATAAATGTGATTTGAAATATTTCAACACACGCAACTGAAAAAACACCAGCCATTTTCTTGAATTTTGCCACAGTTGAGTGGTTGTCATGGTAACAACGTAAATAAAGATACAGTTCGCGCATTCTGTTGCCCAGTAGGAAAAGTTATTCAACGGTATTTAAAGTGCCGGTAGCTCGATCGTGAAAAAAATGTTGGTATCGTTTGTGATATGGAAGATTCAGGACCGTGCACTACATGCACCTTGGAACCTGTTGATCTTGTAAAAAGACACAGCCCATATGAGACGTTTCTCAATAATTGTTTTGGCATGTCGGCTGTTGCAGCACTCAAAAAGGCATGGAGAGTTTGATATTGATTATGTTTTATTCACCGAGCTCATTATCACCCAAACGTTCACTCGTTTCCATCTGAATATGTATATTGCAATTTCAATATGCGTGGCAATAGAACGGAATCTCCAATACATTCGACAATAAAAGTGTCAACAGAATTCGCTTCTGAATATGATATAGCCGACGAAAAGACATAAAAAAATGTCAACAATGCTATATTTTCAATAAAAATCGTTGTTGAAATATGCGCGCGCCTTGTTTTGTAACTCATTCATCGGGGTCCACTGTTTACCACTAACAGCGTCCCTGTAACGTTTCTTACTACTTACTTACTGTGATTACACGACTCTAACTAGATGAGCGTAGCGAAGTCTCCATCCCACTCTTCTAGGGCTTTGTCTGTGTGTTTTTTTTTTTTTTTTTTGTGAGCACTCCACAGGTCGTAGGGTTTGACTGATCGACATGAAACTTGTTTTATACGCAAACTCATCCAACTTGGAAATGTATAATTTTTGGCATGAATCGGTCGAACCGATTTTGAGAAAAATCATCTCAAAGTTTCTAAAAACCCCATAAGATTTGGCGGGGCGGAAAATGCTGAAAAATACTAGTCAAACGCATCATATGCGTCGTAAGATGAGCGAGATATTCGATTATCCGAATAAGGCATAAAAGTCGTTGAAGTAGTTCTACCCTTGCTACTTTATCGACTCTGGTATTCTACACACCTTGGTATCTGAATGAGGTACATAAGTCGTTAAAGTGGTTCTACCCCCGTCACTTCATCGACTCTGGTATTTTACACACCTTGACGCATATGAAAAATACTTCATTGTTGGGCAAATATTGAATCTAGAAAGCAGTGAATCTCGGCAACCTGATTCTGTGATGTATTTGATGAAAAAACCCAGTTATAATGTGTATAATTGCGAGATAATGCGATAATGCGATAAATGCGATAATGTGTAAAATTTATGTGTACACATTCAGTGAAAATTTCATCTCATTTGGAGAGATTTTATTTTTCAACAATTTCCGCCCAGCCAAATCTTATGGGGTTTCTAGAAACTTTGAGAACTTTGAGATGTTGATTCGGTCCAACCGATTCATTCCAAAAACTACACAGTTCTAAGTTGGATGAGTTTGCGACATACACAAAAAGTTTCATGTCAATCAGTCGAACCCTGCGACCTGTATAGTGCTTACAAAAAAAACACACAGACTGAAAATCTCTCCAAATGAGATAAAATTTTCTCTGAATGTGTTTACATAGATTTCACGCATTATCATCATTTTTTATTCAATTCTAATCAGCCATTCTGAAGAAAAAATTGAAATAACTGCTTTTATTCATAAAATATATCATAACAATAATGACAGAATTAGGTTGCTGAGATTCACTGCTTTCTACATTCGTTATTTGCTCAACAATGAAGTATTTTTCATATGCGTCAAGGTGTGTAGAACACCAGAGTCAATAGAGTGGCAAAGGTAGGACTACTTTTAACAATTCTCAATATACCAGATATCTCGCTCATCTTACAACGCATATGTTGCGTTTGACTAGTAATTCTCCAATATACGCAGAGATTATATTTTTTGCCGCATCTCATATTACTATACTTCACATGAAGTTCATATAAATTATCATCATTTTCAAGAAGTTGTTCTTGATTGATATGCAAGCAATATTGCTCATAGTGAATATAAACAATGCATTTTCACCTCTAGACCAATAAAACTGTTGCCAAGCGAAAGTAGCGAATACGCACTATTAATTCTATAATCGACTCTATATGCTTATTTCAAGGAATATCACACATTGTTGTGATAAGTGGACAACAATGCCCACCAAATCGTGTTCTCCAATCACAGACTTCGTTTAAAACTGTGAAAACACCCTTTAAAAAATTGAAAAAACCTTCGATACACTATAACACTCTTTAAACCTCAAAATGTCCTTCATCCTGTGTCTCAACCATTTCACCATTTCATCATCAACCAACAATAAACCAAATGTCTGCACATCCAATCATAATATTCTGTAATATTCTGTAACATGGATCTTATGACAAAAATAAACGAGATTATATTATTGTTATTAGTTATTAATTACCAAGGAGGTTAGATATTAAGATTAGTATCTAACCTCCTTGGTTATTACACAATTTTTCTAGTTGCTATGGTCACCTGGTAAACATGCTATATCTCTCTATACACAGTAAAAATGTGCATGGCTGAAGTAGTTTCATATTGTATCGTTTGTTCGCATTTTATATTTTTGCAGATG
The DNA here is from genome assembly GCA_964007535.1 of Brachyptera risi. Classification (NCBI taxonomy): domain Eukaryota; kingdom Metazoa; phylum Arthropoda; class Insecta; order Plecoptera; family Taeniopterygidae; genus Brachyptera; species Brachyptera risi. The sequence goes on from OZ023326.1 coordinate 23,772,157, forward strand.
CTTTCCATCTTTTCCATTGCCGTATATTCAGTCCCTTGAGAAAATAGCATGGCTTACCTAGGGTAAAATAGCTAGCTTCACTCGTGTAACCACGAAAGTTGAATATTCCGATCGACCGTCCCTCCTATCTCATACCACTAGCGCACGGGAGGTTCGCGCCTTGTATACACTGTATAGTAATATGTCTTGTAATTCTGTCTCTTATGCATGAACACATAATTGTCATTTGCTGTGTTTTTATTTGATACTTTATGCATGACTAGAATACAAATTATTCGACGAATCACACTGGTAGAGGAAACAAAAAGTAATAATCTGGGTGAGCGGTAGCTCTACATGATTTTACTTTACGTACGGCTGTATGTAGCATATGATACATTCCGGTTGATGTACGCACGTTCCTCATTACAATGATGTATTCGCAATATGTTATTGATGGACGCCGGTTCGAGTCCCACTATAGGGCTATACGCTTTTGTAAAAGTTTTTTTTAATCCCTCAATTCATCGTTTCATTATCGAACGTACCCCCATATAATCTAGCTGTTGTTGGGGTTTGACTTCATGAAGATGAAAATAAATACGTCAAATACATGTTTCGCTGATTGCAATAAGTATAATGATAACAAAACGTGGAAGCTTACGAATATTTGTTTTGAGAAAAACACATTTTCCAATGTATTTTGCGAAGATATTTTATGTTCTGTTTCAATATACACCAAAGATTCTACACGCAGGACTTCAATTTAGATCTATGGCACAATAAACCTTTTTATGGACCATCACCCAACCGAGAAGAATACGATTTTTAATGACTATTGAAAAGTTTACTAATAAATTTAGGAAAGTTATTATTAATATGAAGCGTTTATAGATACGTCTTTACGTGTTGGGCATACATAAAATCTAGATATTTAGCCTAACTTTACGGATTTTAATACACCGCTTTTGAAATTTTACGAGTCTGCTGAAAAGTTTCAGAAGAAATTATGTTACATTTTTTTCGAAAAAAATTGGAATATAAGTTGGAATGGGTGGTTGACGTAGAATTGCGGTCTCTCTACAACACACAATACTAGAGCATGATAATTCTAAACTAATATTACATATTTTGGTGGACATATACCTAAATGGGAAATATATCATTCTGGCACACACATTGAACACCCTTACTGTAACAACTTTATGAACATATTGAAAAGTTCTGAGCGAAGTACAAATTGTAGCGATGAGACAATGTTTTTTTTCGTATTTTGATGATGAGACATTACTGTGAAAACTTGACTTGATGCAATTTACTTATGATATCTACACACATGTCTTTCCAATGACTCAGTCTTGAGAAACCAAACACATCAAGTGAAATAAGATGAATCATCTTAGATGACCTATATATATATATATATATATATATATATATATATATATATATATATATATATATATATATATATATATATATATATATATATATATATATATATATATATATATATGTGTATACCTATGTATACATTTACCCTATTACCCATATACCCATATAGCGTGTGCTAGAACTAAATATTGTCTAAAATTGTCATGCGTTCATCAAAAAAGTTTCGAATCCAAATAATCTTTATTTTCATATCTCAAAAAAATGATCACATTGTTGAGTGTTACTCTTACTCATAATGATAAAAGGGATTGAATACTGAATTCAAATGATATATTTATAACAAAACGCCATAGAAAGTATAGCTTCTATACAGACCATAGTTCTGGGTATAGGTATTGAGGGTATATATATTGCATCGCGTGGATGAATAAGCGTTCAATTCGAGCATTCTGTACGATGACGATCTAGTTCATTATAACACTGAACGATAAACTGTGAAGAACGAGAGGACGTCACAGTGGTGATACAGAGGGCTGGATGTGCAATTGCAGCCTCTCGTCCATGCATATAGATAACATAACACGTCTGGTCACATATTATACTATCAAATTAATTCAAATTGGTGTTTGAATGTGTGCGATCAAAGTTAACAATATGAATTGTATAATTTTTGAAAATATTAGTCAAAATTACAATTTAAGTGATGATATGAATCAAAGATGAGTCGAATCTCAATGGTTATTCTGTTCAACATTCATGCATATACTTGAATCGACTTCATGACAGCATAGTGTTCAACGGCGCGCGTTGATGTGATGGTTATTTTTCCCGGTTAAATTACCATTTTTTCAAAATCACGATGATATCAAGATTGTTTATGAATACAACGTATACCAATTAAAGCCAGCATACCATTCCTACGTTTGAAGAATAACGGCACGTTAATGAGGTGGTTATTTCGCTCCGGTTAAAGCAAGAAATATCAATTCTTTCAGAAATCATGACGATATCAATATGGTTAATTTGCATGAAATGAATTCCGATTATGGCTTGCATATCATTGCTACGTTTGAAGAATAATTCACTATTCTATCATGAAATTCTTATAGTCCACATGTACACATCACTCACAAATCTTGTATAGGCCGTAACCCATTTTTCATTGTTATCGACAACGAAAACTTGTCTCAAATTCATTGTTCCCGGAAGGTAGAATCGTTCGGGAGGAGAACCTTTAAAAACGATGATATCATTCCAAAAGAATGGATTCATTATGATAAATGGTTCGATCATTATGGAACAACACCATCGTGATCGTGATGTATACTCATTACTGGATAAATCATCAGAGACAACAATTTTATTCAAAATTCAAGTAATTCATCGACAAAATGTGAGTATAGACAACTAAGGATTCTTGTCATGATTGTATTCCTCAATCTGATTAAAAGAAAAGAGCGCGTTTACTACAATGTGAGTATAATATCAAAGAATTGTTGTCAATTTTTTTACCCATAATCCTATGTGAATAAGGATGCACGTAACGTCGTACCCCTCCCCCTTCCCCCTACCGTCCACACCGTCGCCTTCTACTTATTCACTCATGGGTGTACGCTAGCACAACACACACACACACACACACACACACACACACATACGAGTGTTGTGAGTGTTGTTAGTGTCCAGACGCCGCGACGCTGGCGTCGGAATACAAATGTCAAGCTTATTTCGTATACGCGAAACATTCACTTTTCATCGGAGACACCTTTCCATACAAATGTGAATAAAACAAACACCAAAAAGAAACAAAAGAGAATACAAGCAAGAAAACGGTGAAAAACTGTCTAATGACGCGATGATCAGTGATTTTATTGTATGTTTAGCTGTACACATTTCATGACCGAATTAATCATTTAAGTTTGAGGGGTGTCACAAGATTTTAAAGTGAGAAATACTAGACTCATACCAGATGAATACATTTTTATTCAACAAATTGAGCATCATGAAAGTTAATTGATACGATAGTATAAAGTATAGTGAAATATCATTAAAATGTCAGTCAAATTAGTTAAATATCATTTAATGTTATTCTATATATTGATATTTGCACACACTTCAGATCAAAAATGTGTATTTTCACTTGTTTTGAATAATGTAGTTTGATCTATGTCCTCATATTTTCAAACCTCAATCTCCTTCCTGTTTGTAAATACGAACGGAATTGCTTCGAAATCAAGAGAAAAAATCTATACATCATTAAATTATATACTTTCTTCTCCATGCAGTCATATCTGGTGGTCTATCGAGAAAAGTTCGAAGCTGCGTGCTGCTTGCTGTGAGAAATTCGTTACCCCAGCATGCGGTCTCTTTCAAATAAAAAACACACACTATAGATCACTACCATCAGCCTACCTTGTACACTCGACTATTGTAACCCCTGATTCACGCTCTTTGTCAACTACCGAATCACGTCGCCTCTCCTACCTTCGGATACCACATCTCATTATCCAGCTACATTGTTACTCGACAATGTACCGGTGTCACATTCATTTCGTGGATATCACCTCAAAATTAAACCTACATTCAACCGGATGATATATATCAGTTAGCAGATTTATGTGATAAAACTACTAGGAGGATTTTTTATTGTAGTTCATGGATCGGTGCGGGGATACCCTGATAAAGGACATCACAACACAAGGCCTAGACTTTATTCAATAATGACGATAGGTTTCCCTAATTTCAGAAAAAAAACGAGCAATAACTTTGATTTTAGAAACCATATTTGAATTATTTGTCTTCTGGAGTTCGAACTCAGGTCTCCAGAATGGTGGTTCAGCGCACTAGGGACTGATGCATCCACATGAGTGAAGAGTTGATGATGCTGATGATTGATCGCTTAACGACACTGTCAATAGCTAGGTTATTCAACGGTAGAAATGATTCGGTGGTTATGAAAGTGGCGGATAAACCCATGCCTTAAGTGGGCCTCGAACCCACGCCCAACGGTGACTTACAGTTTTTAAAGCGGCACCTTAGTTGACTGAGTTACGGAGGACGGCAGTGAAGGATTGTTCGTTGTATTGAAATCGACTGAGCTATAAAATATGGCGTGTACCACATAGGGTGTTATAAAGTATGAATAACTCACGCGAAGGTAAAAATAAAATAAAAACGTGGATATTTTTTATTTTTATTATTATTTTATATAATTGAATTTTTACAATTCCGGAAGGCGCCGAAAAAGGTGTTAACCAGATATAGATGTTTTTTTGTATAGGGTAATAATGTTTCACGAGAAAATTGAGCCTCCAGCAAGTAAATATAGACAGAAGAGTTTTAATGTGTGGATTTAGGTAATTAGCTCGAATCTATCCGTCGTGTTGCTTGCAACTCGCAGCGATGCCGCGGGGACGAAGTTTTACAGTGTGCTCGTTATTTGCGTGCAATGCCTGACTGGTAATAAAACAATTACGCGTACACCCATACCCATACCTCTTCCTCGTACCCATTTCTTATGATAGTCATGATAATCTGTACGCCTTCTCGTTCAGAAACTGTGTAATTTCTGGGCCCTGGTAATACTTGGAGAAATCTATTATGCAATTTAAAATCTTGAAACTATTTTTTTTGTACATGGGAGTGGATTGTAGTTGATTGAATACACACACAAATATATATATATATATATATATATATATATATATATATATATATATATATAAATATATATATATATATATATATATATATATGTATATATATATATATATATATATATATATATATATATATATATATATATATATATATATACATATATATATATATATATATATATATATATATATATATATATATATATATATATATATATATATATATATATATATATAGATATATATAGATATATATATATATATAAATAATCGGAATTTATAATGATTAATATACAGGATTCACATCCCAATTAGTTGTTTTGAAATAGGCCTACAGATGGAACTCATTCCAGTATAGTCGAGATAAATTATGTATTTGACGTGCATACAGTTGAATTAGGTAGGTCAAGCTTGGATTTTAAGCTGTGTCATAGAATAAAGTGTATATATTCCGAATTCTTCGGAAGAGGGTTGAAGGAAAAATTGAATAAATAAATGAATAAATATTCAGATGGCTAAAATCTGTTATATTTACGACAAAATTAATATGATTTCGTTTTCATAACGTATTATCAGGTCGTTCTTGTGGGACTGGCTGCATGACGGCTTGTATTCCAACGTCTCTGGTGTCGGGAATGTTAATGTAAATTTGGCAATTATTTCCCTGATTTAATCAAGACGTGGATGGTATAAAGACCATTACCATCCTATTATATATTCATTTACGTGATACGCGACCACATGTCAGGACCAAGTCTGGACTGCTATTGGATGACGTACTCGACTGGACTTGAGTCCTCATTGTTGACGGATACACAGATGAGGTCGTTAAAAGTTTTTAGTCTACTCGTTCAATGACTTATCGATATTCTCGACTCATATTTTATTGAAGTTACAAACATGATGAAAATTCAATTTAGTTCAAGCCAAACGTTTCAATCACTTTGTGTTGGAAATAAAGAATATATATATATATATATATATATATACTACGCTTATATACAAACCATTACATATGAACTCATCTCACCTAACTGACTCAATTTGAAATCATACTTCAAATTTGATCGACATATGTATGGCTTCTTGGTCCACTTTTTCAATAAACACTTTCACTTTTTGGTAAATTCCCGTCTACAGTTTCAGTTAATCGTTTCATTATATATTATATTTGATATTCTAACATATATATATATATATATATATATATATATATATATATATATATATATATATATATATATATATATATATATATATGTATATATATGAAACTATTACTGATCCACCCATCTCAGTAGCTGTATCTACATGCAGTCACTCACAAGCTGTGCAGTGTGACACCGGTTGCCTATGAGTCCATTACATCTAAGTGATATAGGCCTAGATGCTATATTCGAGAGCGTGTCGTATAATGAGGATCAAGGGGGGCGTTAATTATAGTAATCGACCGAGCTAGCGTGAATTGAGCGACTCTTCTGTGTTACCGAGCGTGTAACAATCGTCGTCTAAACATATTGTGACGGAAGATTGACATCAGTGATTCGCGTAGCAAGGCGCACTGAAATGTAACTCTATTATTGCGATGGGATTAACTCAATGATGTACTGACTTACTGACGTGACGGCTGAATCTTGGAGATAAGTATGAATATATCAGAAATGTTCTTACTATTTTCACGAAATTTCATTATTTACATTTTGATGTTTGATAATGATTGACATTCACAGTCATAAATTTCACTGATATGATTAGTTTACTTTTTATATGAAATATCCATCCTAATTATGAATCATACGTTGCTCCTTGTCTGACAATAGACTCAGTAATCCTAGAAATGATTTGTTCTCGGAACGATTGATATTTCAAGGAAGTGAAACAGTGATCAGGTGATTGAGTCATACTATTACACTTGATTTCATTTTTTTCAATATTGGAATTTTTTCTTGATGATGAATAGATCCAATCATTAACACTGATTCTGTTCAAGGATCTTCGGTTCTCATCAGGAAAAATATATAGCCATTTCATGATAATCACTTCCGTGTTATGTCAATTCGAATGATGCCTTGCTGGTCTTCAAGAACCTATAATCATATTCTAAGCATTGTAGTTATTTTAATTATAGTTATCTTGATGTCATGTTGAATTTTGACCAAATCGAGCCCGCATTTGGGTGGTCCGAAGAAAATCCATTTGTATGCCTTGATCAATTCGTAGGAAGAAAAATATTATAAAAATAAGAAACAGGTTAATAATTATTGGAAAACATTACGTAATCGAAAACGTATCGGTTTCAAAAAATCATATTAATTTATTGACAAGTCATTCTGTAGAGAAGCGTAGTTTCCTCGTGCTCTGCACATTTGTGCTATTATATCATTTTTGAAAACGGAAATTATTCGTATAACTTTCATCATCATGTATTTGTTGATTAACGAATCATTGATAAGATATGTTGAATATAACTCATATTATTCTGCCATTATCCATCACACATAATCCAAAATCTGAATCCTAGATTATGAGGAGGGAGGTTTATGTGGGTGGGTAAAGGGGAATGTGGAAGGGCCAAGGGGAGGCTGAATCAAAAGCTCTGCATGTTCACCGATTCAAAGACAAGAGTTTAATGAATATCGATCAGGTTCTAAATCTTCCACGTAAGTTTGACCCATATTAAGTTCGGGTCTCATGCTGATTTGGTTGGTACACTTATGTCCTCGAAAGAAGATGGTCGACTGCCAACTTGAAAGATACAAATGTAAACGTTACGTCCTTACGATGGTTATATAATGTGAGTAATTTATTTTTCAGGACGATATTTATTAATTGAGACACTATTACTTCTTTTGAAAGCGGTAAATACCATAATCTGCAGCGATATTCTGTACAATTACCCTAGTTTTTATATTATTTAGTTGGTAGACCACATTCATCTCTCTTGGAAAGAACAAGACAGGAGTGATACCCAGCACAGTCACGACTCGGGCCACATCTCTCTCTCTCTCTCTCTCTCTCTCTCTCTCTCTCTCTCTCTCTCTCTCTCTCTCTCTCTCTCCCTCTCTCTCTCTAGTCCTAGTTCTTGTAAGTTGGAGCGAGCTAGCTGCTACTCTGTTAGTTCTAGCGATGGTATAATAAAAGGACCCGCCCTGGAGTTGCGACGAAATGTAATTTAACTTTGACTGTGCATGCTAAAAAACAAACATGCCAAGGCGTGCACCATAGTGCAAGATTGTTGGTAACTTTTAAACGGTATATAAAGTAGTTGGACCTTCTCCCTAATATTAATGTTTTTCACTTTAGAGATATTTCGTCAATTTTCTGTTCTTTCATGAAAACCACAAAAGAAGAGTGGATAGTTGTTCCAACAAACAATAATTGTTACCTTCAATTGTTATTGTTACAATTGTCAACAATTATTCCCTCAAAACCGATTATTCAAATGGAAAAATACTTCGACCATATCTAGTTGGAAGCGAAGAAGTTATTCGTAATTTCTTTCAACCAACTATTCCGACCTCATTTCTCATGCGAATAATAGCTAACTACATTATGTGAACCTAATTCGAATATCCATTATGAATTGACAGTATATTTTATCGTAGCTATACTTCCCTGAATCATGTAGGTACTAGAAATTTTCATCTGTGGCTTGAACCCCGTTAAACACAGGTAGCTTCACGATAAGTGTTCTCACTTTGTCGTAATTTCAGTGTCGGTATTCGGCAGATAGGTGGTGTGGGAGGAGGGGGAGGGGGGGGTGGCTAGAGCGCAGTAGATAAAGGCAGTTGCCGCCGCCGCATAAAGGAATCGGAGAATGGGGGTAGGCAGAAATACCCAAGGGAAGGAAGACAAAGTGTAGCTAAATTACACCGATCTACTCCGACGATTTTAGCATCTTAGAAAGTGAGATGATTCCCATGGTGCTGTTCAACCTCGGCTATCATTTTTTCTGCTCGAACATTGTAAAGATGAATGTGTTATAAGATAGTCGAAAACGCTGTGAGTTACATCCCCATATATTTTTAGGTAAATCGACGCGGTTTCCCTTGTCAGATTCAAAAGGTGAATATGTTAGAGTAAGTTTACTGGATTTCTCACTTAATTTACTGAATCCAATTAGAATAGATAACATATAAATGGATGTAATTTAGAATGAAATACTTCAAAAGAAAATATAAAAAACAGATATTGTACTAGATTTTTGGCATTGTTCGAAATCAGTTTTTACCGAGGTTTTCACGTCTACAAAGAATGGTGTACGTGTGTCGACGAAAGATGAACGGGCGAACCACCCGTTCCCAAAGTGGGATATGGAGGAAACGGTCGATCTGAACGAATACAGCTCTCTTCATACCTTTGAGCCCTTCCCCCACGTGGTTCATTCAGCCAAGACACTGCTACCGTGGCTCATTCAGCTAAAAGTCAAATCGGATGAGGGTTCGAGTCTTGCATGAGCAAGTTTTTGTATACGTCATTCAACTACCATCAGTTCGTTCAACAAACAGTGTGGATCGTTGAACAAAGCGTGATCATAATTTTCTTCATACCATTTGTAGTCAATCATGATAATGTTGAATTAGCAGAATGCAAACAATAAAATTAGAAATACAAAACACACTAGTGCAGCTGATCCTGATCATCCCCAATAAATATGCACTATTGAAAAATAGTACTACATCAACTTGGTAAATATTATTGGTTAGATCCGATCCGGAAAAATATTACTACAGTATATTCTTTGTGCTGTTTTTTTTTTCACACCAAAACACACGCACGTATGCACACACAAGTCGAATCGAGATGCATCGTTCATCTATCGCTAAAAGCTTTTTTTGCGCCAATTTTTTACACGCCACATCAACTTCCCCCTCTCTCTCTCTCTCTCTCTCACTCACTCTCTCTCTCTCTCTCTCTCTCCCTCTCCCTCTCTTTCATATATATATATATATATATATATATATATATATATATATATATATATATATATATATATATATATATATATATATATATATATATATACATATACATATAGATATATAAACATACATATACGTTGTCGGATTTTCTCCCATGTCTAGTCCCCATATATCACACTGATATGATGTATAGGCCCACTTTGCTGGTTACAATGTATACATGAAGAGGACTCTTGACTTGCGTAGTCGTGGAACCGTTGAAGAAGAACAGCAACCATCTTACATGGATGAACTTCGCACAATTCGTCATAATTTAGATGTTCAAAATGCGTAAACCTTTTTCCTACTGAACTGAAGAGTTACGTCATAGATATATGTATCAAAATGGCTTCGATTTCTAAACGTAACATGTTATATTTCTGTGGTTTATGGCTTTCGTATTCATATGTCAAATCGTGAGATTTATGCGGTAGACGCACAGCCATTGATAACGAATAAAAATCGGACGAATATAATTTTCCGATTGATCATGGAATATTTTTGCGCATTATACAACAGTTATACATTATTTGTTGCAATCACGCATAAATGTGTTGACGTTCAGCTCTGCGCTATTACCGCCATCTTCAGATACATTTCAAATCAATCACTGATTGTGATAGATCGTATTGAAACTCAAATTGTTCACAGTGAGGGATGAACGTGGATCATTGATGTTTAATATTTTTTGAAGGGTGATTGCTCAATTAATCAATTCACATTTGTAACTAATTTGAATCACATGGAGTTAAATAGTACTTACATGTAAAAGATGAACAAGTTCGAATATTTCATACATGTTATTTTCTTCATTGTCTAATCAACAGAATAAGGTGAGTACGATGTATACACGGCTCGCCACCCTGCAAACCACCTGTACGTCATAACGCATATCGTTTACTTCTTCTTAGTGACAATTATTCTCACGGTCTATATGTTATTGTAAAGTTTAACGTGGATTTCGTGTTTGAGGTTGAATTCTTTTCCATTGCTTTCTTCGACCACACTTTCATTAATTTCATCCACATTGTTCACGTTATTTGTTTTGATCTGTTCATATTTGTTGAAATATATTTAGAATCGCAATCATTCTTCACGTCATTCCCTCATCCACCCTATAGGTACGGATTTCATTCTCAAAAATGGACAAATGAAACACTTGATATTTTCAAGGGGTAAATAATAGTGATATTTCTAGTTTCTAGTTTGATCCTTTTTACGGAGAGGAATTTGTTATATGTGAAAATTCATTGAACTTGTTCCCTTGAGTTAAATTACCTGATTAAATGAGCGAATGCGAAGACTTCCATCCTACTCTTATGGAGCTTTGTTCGTGCGTGTGTGTGTGTGTTTTCGTACCCACCGCACAGCTCGCATGGTTTGACGGATCAACATAAAACTTTTCATGTAGGCTACACGTAAACTTATTCAACTCAAAACTGTGTAGTTTTTTCGGTCATATTGGTTTGACCATTTCTGGGAAATATCCTCTCAAAGTTTCTAAAAATCCCTTACGATTTGGCTGTGCGCGAAAAGTTGAAAAATGAAATCTCTCAAAAAATGATATGATTTTGTCCAAATGTCATTATTGCAAATCATCATTATTGCAATTTTGTATCCAATTCGAATCAGCCGTTTCGAAAAAAATGATTCTATAATTTTTTCTCATTCAACAAGTAAAGAGAAATTATAGCAGAACCATCTCTGATATTTACGGCTTTCTAGATTGAATATTTACTGAATTAAGTATATTTTATGGAAGTCAAGGTGTGGAGTTTTTGAATATATACTTCATATATAGGCTAGATGTATCGCTAATTTAACAACGCATACCGAGACGCGTGCCGAGTGGTATTACACTGAACCGTCATTCGGGAGACCGGGGTTCGATTCCCACCATGGTCGACCATCCTGACAGTTTTTTTTTGTGGTTTCCCTCTGTGGTTCAGGTTGATACTGGTATGGTTCCTTTACAAAAGGCACGACCGACTCCTTCCCACCATCCAAAACACCTAATAAAATTACCTCTCATTTCATCATCCCATCATCTCATTCATCATCCACCGACGCCAATAGATCGTAGCTATCAGTATAGTGCGTCGTTAAAACCCAATATAGAAAAAAATATCTAACAACGCATGCTGCGTTTGCCTATAGTAAAGATTTATTTGATATTCACTCTTATGCACAATAATGGTTGACAGCTCTAAAAAATACATTATTGTTGTGTAAGTGAAGTTGAATAATTTGAACGAACATTGCGATTCAAGCCCATTAATAATTTATCATATGAAGTTTCAGAAGCTATATGCAATAGATACGCTTCATAGTCAGGAGTTACGTTTCCTTTTTGGTTAGTACAGACAATTACCCAATTCTTATCTTATTTCCTACCCATTTTCGCAGTCCATTTACTGCCACATGATCAAATTAAGAGACAGTTGCTCCACCTCAAGTTAATATAGTTCTCGAGAAGGGTAGAAGTATAATGGGGAAGACCGTAAACACACCGAGTCACCCAAAGTTAGAACCTAGACCTTTTAGGAACACCTCTGTTGTTCTATAGGTGTTGCGGTCGCGTAACTCTCAAACTCTTCTCGAGTTGATTTAATAGTAGGCCTAGCTCAAATGCTGGAAATTCGCAGTTTATGCGTTGTTAGGTGTAAGATGGGTGAGACCAGCGTGATACATTTATGTGATATGTAATAGAAATCCACAGACCTTGGCTTAAAAACCAATTGCAAGATTATGTATCCACCGATAAAAGTGGCAGTTATCGTCTGGGTGGTGAGGTGAAGAACTTGTGAAATGTAGTAAGAAATAAAATGCACTCGTTAATTGCAACAATGAGATTCATTTTTTTTTTGCTTTTGAAGTTGTCAAGTTTCTTTATTGAGTCAAGTTAAAATACATAAATGTTATAGATTGCTGTTTATACCCCATTAAGATTAGGGGGTAAATCCTATCTTGTGCTGGGGTAATTGACATAAAGTAAATTTAGACATGGATTGATTATGAAATAATGGAAAGTATATTAATGTGTGGTTGTTAATTATGATACCTGATTGAATTTAGAGTATGGTATAACGATGTAATTTTATCTTAAAACTGAAGTCACTAAACCTAAATATCAAACCTTAAAAATATCCTATATTGATAGTTTGGATACTACATTTTGCTGGCCATATTTCATCTCGGGGGTGTATTCTGTGTTCGCTATTACTAAGGGAAGTGCGGCGCTCATACGCATTCTGGTATTTAATTGATGGGAAAACGCAACACGTGAGCGAGAAATTCATAGGAATCATGTACTCGAAAGATATGCACACACATTGATTTTGTTACTTTCAAGTCTATCGCATAATTCACAGCCTTCTTGATTCAATTCAAGCGTCTGAATAACTAGTTATACTTTTTGTACTGAATATTCGATGTTTTTTCAATATGATGGTTGATTTTCTCGAAAACGACCGATTTCATTTCATTTGGAGAGCATTGATAGGATTTGATCATAATAATAATAAACCTTCTCATTCTTTTGGAATATAGCTCTCAATCTCATGAATGGGTTCACTTCTATACAAAAGTTTGTTTAAATTTAATGGTTACACCATGGTGGATTAAGCAGTAATAAGCGTAGTAACGTTTAATCACCATCAGTTACAAATGTTAGTTTCGTACCTTGACTAATAGTTGGCTAATTATTAATTAACTGAGAGTTTGTAAAACCAGCTTTAATAATATTCCAACTTCATTGTTGAATTAATTGGTGTTGTTTTTTCACGTGGGACAATATTCGTTCGGTAGATAATTGTACTTCAAATTGACAGTGTATTGAAAGAAAATCTGCAAGTTATTCTGGGTATAAGGACCACGTTAATTGTCTCGTCGTCGGTATGTGTCTGCTTCAAAAAACCTTCAAATGTATACGACTTTCCTAATATATTTCAATTTTAATTTCAATTATAATTGCTATTTACTCGCAAACAAAATGAAGTAAAATCTTGTCCTGAAACAACTGACAAACGCCCAGCATTCCAAACTTGATGTTATAAAATAGTTGGCATACATTCCTAAAATCCTAGCGGCAGTTTATTAAAGCTGCATGGCGCTAAGATAAGATGGTTCTGTCTGCTGTGTGTTGTGAGCAGATTCCGCTGGAACAGAATTAATGAAGCAATAAGAAACACTTCGGGCGTGATAGAGCTCTTTATTAACAGCACGATACATGGCAAACAGACTGAAACATAATTAACTGTACACAACTATTACTAGGAAAACGCAGCATATGTGTTGTCGGATGAGCGAGATATTTGTATGAGTTATTTTAAAGCTATAGCAATCTTGATTTTTGTAATATCATAACAGTAATGTGTTACGCAACTGATTACGTAAATTCGGTAGTCAGTGGTGATAATGGCAAGGTAGTAATAGATTGAAATAATTTGACCTCTGTATTTTTCAAATATTTATCATTTCTGGAAAACGCGCGAATAGACCTCATGCGAATAACCTCATGCATGAACGTGTATTAGAATGATATTATTTTTTTTTGAAAATCGCATCTCAATTCCACACAACTTCAAACTTTAGAATATCAACCAAATGAGAATTTTAAATTTTTCTATACATTTTTACGAATGATTTTTTCTTAAAAATACTAATATTTCTTGGTGTTGTATACCATGCTAGGAAAATGTCTCTAATTGATTGTTTACCTTGTTTGACCTGAATGCCGCATACAAGGAAAAAATGCAAACCCGACTTTTTCCATTATGTGAAATGGAATTTTCACTATGCTTATCTGATCCTCATTACTTTACCAATTAAATCCCTTCCAACCCCTCACCATGTATTGCATCGACCATACAGCGCGACAAGTCAACTGGATTGTGGATTGTGATTGACTATCGGCTAACCTCTACCCCGTGTCTGCAGTGATCGGAAGAATTGATCTAGTCCAGATATATAGGCGAGGGCAATGGATGTGTGCAGAGAGATCTCAGTTTTGATTTGCTATACGCAGTGTCTCAGTAGCGTATCTTCCGTCTATGATTTTGAGCTTAGATTGAGAAGACTATTTTAAACAATAGACTTTCCACCTTTTCAACTATGTTAAAGTAAACTTGAGGAAAACCACCGTTTATTATGAAATACTCGACCGTAAGAACTTTCAATGAGATTTGAAAGTAATCACATAAAACTATTCAATGTTGTACAATTCATTTTATTACATATTCGAACAAACTTTCAAGTGCACTCAATCAAGGAAGTTATTTAGTTGAAAAATGTAATTCGTGTGGTGTTGAGATGTTGTTTGCAACTTTATCGTCAAGTGATATCAATTATCGGAGCGAACATGCACAGACAAACAGATAGGTCAATCTGAAGAACCGAGCGTCTTCTTGTAAATGCAGAGAGCAGTCATCGCGTATCACCAAATTACACTTTAGTTGGAAGACTGTTTTATCGACCGATCAGAGTTTGACGAGACTGAGCAATTGAATTTTTGACGGAAAGAAGAGAGTTTTCATCAAAATGTTTTGTTTCCAAAGAAGATTAGGTCTCCATTCACCGCGATGCTACAAAGATGAAATGTTCATTTCATTTATACTGTCTATGTAGTACCTAGCTCCCTAATCATCTGACTGAGATCACTTCTATTCAGTATGGGTTCCTTTTTGTATAGCAATGAAAGGTACAAACTAATGAAACTCTGAAATCATTTGTGCTAATTTGAGTTCTTTTGATGATGCATCTCGGTATGTACGATATGGGCACGATCTTGGTGATCATGGTAGACATCAATAATTATAGTTTGTCGTTAACACTATTCGAAAAAAATCCACTTCACACAATAGTTCCATGTAGGTAGGCTATATTCTCACCCAAGTTTTTGGTATTTTTCATAAACAAAATCATACTAAAATCATCTGATACCGGTATGTATATGAAGGTTTCACCTCAGCCACTAAAAGAGTGGGAACTTATAAGTTGGACATGACATGAATCTTGAATATATTAATCATATTGTGGCTCTGCTCTTATAACGATTTGTTCATGATTTTATAATGTACGCCAAACTTTATGTCAGTTAAGTACGTAATTCTCGAGAAAGAAAATGATAATTCATAATTCGTAACACGTTTTTTCACCAATATGAAAACACAGTGATATGTAGCTCTCGAAATGTATTAGTTTAATGAATTGATAGAAAAAAAATGCGACATTGATTATGGAATAATGTGAAGAATCATTCACGTCATTATCATTAGTAGATATAAGCCCTACCTACATCTGACATATTTTTAAGAGTACGGACCGGTCAATGATGAGGTTCCAGACAAAGATCAGATTGCTGCTGCACTCACATGGATCCCCATCACAACATTCTTATAATTCATGTCTATGTATTCTCTTGACTCTTCAATCTCGCCATCTCTCCCTAACTATTTGATAATTTTCTGTTCGTCTTGTATTCATATGTGCAGACCAGTTCAGTAGTATGTATTCTGTCTCAATCGAGTCTCATTATAATATTATTCGGGTGCAAAAATACTTGGTCGTTGATTCACCGTCGAGCCCCAATATTCATTCATAATGATTGAAAGCTGCAATAGAATTCACAAGAAGAAATGTTTAATATATTGATTCATACATTCTTCTAAAAGTTTCATTTCCATCTATGTCAATATCATTGATGTCATTGCGTAAGGAACCTCTTTCTTGTAGCCGACAGATTAGTTCTATTGAACTATATTGTTTCAGGAATGTGTATTTCTTCAATTGCACTTTCCTTCTTGTTGAAAAGCGAAGAAAACTCCAGCATGGCTGTCGTCTGGTTGGTGTGCGTTTGATGATGCACACGAAATGTTTCATCTTTTGCACTTTCATATAATTGAAGTTACTTATATTTTGGTCTCATCCAATTAAAGTCGGTCAAGGAACGTATACAATCAGCTTCATGCATGTGGAAGTTATAAGTGACAGAAGTGATTCATATTTTATTGTCTGATGAAAGGAAAGAAATTGATACACCGATTTCTGTTTTATTTTCAGTGATTCCAACAGTAATTGAAATTCATCTCGTGTATAGCCGATTCAATTTGTAGCAAATTCATTGCCACGCTTGACATGTTTACGTCAAATAGATCATTAGGTAATTTTGAAGTTCATAAGTGTTGATCGATTCAGTGCACATTAGCAGAAATTTCAACTGGATTATTCAAATATCCATGTTATGTTTCAATATTATGCTATGTTTTTTTAAGAGTATGTTTTTATTCATTTTATGATAACTCAAAATAGAAAACAATCACGAGTGTTACTGATAGATATTTTGAGTTCAATAGGATGAGACCAGTACAATTGTTTGTTACAATTGTTATAATTGTTATAATCATTTTTTTTCAAATTAAAACAACTTTTTGTACAATTTTATATCATACCGTATTATATTCATTCATTTGAATCTTCATTATTTTAATTTCATGTCAGCAGTTATTTATGCTCCTGTAAAGCTTCGTTATTCCTTTCCATATGCAGATAGGCAGATATGCTGTATTAGTTTATTACGCGAAAATATAGACTCGAGACTTGAGTCTATCAGCAATGAGGCTATACCAATTACATCATTACGCGTAATTTCTGTTTTTTTTCTAAATATTCCATTGTCTTAATTTCAATGGAAAACTGCCATTTTCAGACGATGATGAGATACTTGAAGCCAATGAAAACAAAGTCATTTTGCCTCTGTATTTCTGTGTATTTCTGGGTATATATTTTCTATGAAGTATTATATTTATACCTTTTCGAAACTTCAATTCATGAAATTCTTCACGGTACGACAACAAGTCTCGTAGCCATTTGTGAAGATGTATTTCGTATTTCACAACAAAAATTTATGAGCATTGGACATTTTCATCTCTGTCATTGAAATGGGAAACAGACCTCATTGGCGGATATAAACTATAGGAAAATGTAACTTTCACAAACAGTTCGGGGAGTATAGTAGGAGCTCGTAAGAAACAATTCGCTGAGCTCGTGGGAAATATTTTCCTCTAAATAGTATACAGCACGGCTATAACTCATATCATATCTCTTAGTTATGATGTCTGAAGCTTTCGACTGTGTCTTTATCTGGAGGGTGATTGGAATGTTTATATACCCAAAGGTTCAGATGTTTTGGGTTCGATATTTGGATCTATGTAGGTGGATAAGAAGTGGACTCTATCGTCAGGAATATTACTATGAAAGAACAAATTATATGTGATATAAAAAATTATATAATATGAATTAACTAGGCAAACTTAGCATATGCATTGTGAGATTAACGGAATATTTGTTGAAGTCTACTCGGAAACTCTACTCATCTCAATTCAAATATCCACTCGAGAACACTCTGGTTAAAACCGATAATTAATTCTACGATGCTGAGAATCACCGAGCGCAATTAAGCTATTGAATAAAAAATAGCCATGCTATGTCCATATGGGTAATCGATGAGAAATCATTATTTGAATGATTATTTTTTTGAAACGGCTTCTCTGATTCCAATTGAAGTTCATGATGTAATGTGTACCATAATGTATTCGTATTCGATGAAAAGTTTTTTGTTCAGATTGTTTTTCCAAAAAAATCCATCTCGCGGGTTTCTATGTTTCTTCTTCAAAATTTCGAGATGGTTTATCTCTGAAGTAACCCTGAAATATTTTAGGTTGAGAAATTCTGCGTTTCCAAAATATCCCGTATTGATATATCAAACCGTGTGACCTATGCATCGAGGACGAAAAAAAGAGGCAAAACGCCATGATAGTGGTGAGAATGAGACCAATATGTATTCTTATAGTCAATCCTTTGCTGTAGAAAATGAAAATTGATGTCTATATATATATATATATATATATATATATATATATATATATATATATATATATATATATATATATATATATATATATATATATATATATATATGTATATATATATATATATATATATATATATATATATATATGTATATATATATATATATATATATATATATATATATATATATATATATATATATATATATATATATATATATATATATATATATATATAATATATATATATATATATATATATAATATATATATATATATATATATATATATATATATATATATATATATATATATATATATATATATATATATATATATATATATATATATATATATATATAGATATATAATGAATATATATATATATATATATATATATATATATATATATATATATATATATATATATATATATATATATATATTCATTATATATTCATTGTATATATATATATATATATATATAAATATATATATATATATATATATATATATATATATATATATATTTAGATATATATATATATATATATATGAAATATATATATATATATATATATATATATATATATATATATATATATCCTCTCTATAAGAATAATTTCTACTTCAATTCGGTCGAGAGAAGCAATGAAACTATGTATTTGACTAGCCAATATATTCAATACCCAATTAAATTCAGTGAGGTAATACGCTAACTCCATCAGGTGTGATTCGCAACAAACCTAAAACAACAAACTGAATCATCTTTTACTTTTACGACGCTTATATGCAGATTACAATTATTTCCGTGTATAGTGACGACACTGACAAACTTTCTTCCTTGTTTCCAGACGGCCGTGACGTCACTAGCGACGTCGGAGAACGTCACGCTGTCAGAAGACGACGGCGACGCCGAGTACTTGACGAATCTCGAAGAACTTGAACTTGAACTAGAACAGGTAAGAAAGTTGTTGATTGGATGATCATTCATATGAGAAATCATGGAAGTGTTTTGCATACCCCGAACGGAAATCACGCGATAATATGTGTACAATTGTGTTATGTTAAGTTTTATGTTGATTATGTACGGTGAGTTGTGGATTTTGAAAAAATCGCTGTCATTGTAAAATCATTTGGATGTGTGTATTTAAATCATCATTTTCAGTAAAACTGGCATGCAATAGTGAATGAATGAATGCATAATCAGGAATATTGGTGCCTACCTCTAACATAAATCAAAATATGACCAACAATATTTTTGATTTCATTGTTAATACCATTACTGAGAGAAATGCAGAAGAATAACATAGTGAGAGAATAAATTGAAATATCATCAAATTCTTTCCAAAAAATCACTATTTTTGAAAACAATATTAATACTCATCATCAGAATTTTTCACACCGATCGGACTAGCCATTTTTAATAACGAAAAAATGTATCACCTTGACTATTTTTCAGTAGAATTACTTTTCATGAAATAACCAACTTGCAAACTAATTATTTACATTTGGTGATCGTACAGAATGGTGTGGCTCCGTTGCAGCCCATATTACACTTCACCATGGTAGCCAATACCGCACATAACGTGGTATAATAACATGACCCAAAGAAAATTATTCTCTGCTGCATATATGATTTGGGTACTCTACGTACAGCTCGAGCCAAGGTCAAAAGTTACCATGTAGTAAACCTCATTTGACAGGTATCAGGCAAACAGTAAACGGTATCCCACTCTCGGTCCATACTCTACACGAAATAATGTGGGTTGAAAATCATGTGTCAGTTGTAATTTCAGGGCAAACATCGGTTTTGTGAAAATGAAAAATTAAACTATACTCTCGTCGAAAGCATGAAATCAATACCATGTTTTTTGGCGGGGTTGTTTACCGACTAGCAAGCCTTTACCCCCAGCCCCTCACCCACACCCTCACGATATGAGGGCGTTGTTCGTGTGATGGGGGTGCGTAACTTTTAACCTATAAGCCAGGTCGGCACAGTTCACAAAAACAGGTTAATTCTCACCTGGATGCCAAATAGGTTCATCCACATGATGGGAGACGTGAGTGCTTTGCAAGAAATAACAAACCAAACAAACTTTCATTATTTATAGCGTTTCCATGTGAAAGTTTCACATTTGGTCATTAATTTTTTATTAACATACATCTTGATATGCAATCATTGCTTCTCCAATGAAGCTGAGAATGAAATTGTTAAAACAGTTTTTAAAGCGGCATCTCGTGGTTGTTTTCAGACTACGAGGTGGGACAACAAATATGAATACTTTCATATAATGTACCATTTTATCATTATATTCTGATCAGTTTTCATTCCATTCTCTTCATTTGAAAATTCTTCCCAATTTATTATCTCCAAAATATTTGTTCAGCTCAGTTCTACCAACGTTTCTACTGTAGTTTATGAAATCATTATTTGTTTCTCATTTATTTCAGTAAGCACACCGTATCACAGGTGGTGAGAATAGATCGCATGCCCCGTAGGAATAAGTGCCTCACTACCTGCACAATTATGAAATAACACATTACAATCGAATTCAACTTAAAAGTAAATGATATTCAAGTGCCTAAAATGTCAGGTTTCCAATTTCATAAGTTATAGTCGAGTTATTGGTATAGCGTCGTTAAATATCACCTTAAAATATTAGTGCTATCAACACGTGGTCACAGATATACGTTTGATTGGAAAGTAGGCGTGATTTTCGTGAAAACAATCTTGTTATACCTTCAAATCACGACAAGAGAAATACGTTCTCAGCTAGTAAATGACTAGAATTATATTGCGTTTGTCAGTTATAAAAGCCAAGATAACACTCTGTAGGTAACATTGTGTATTCGCCTATGGTATTTTACACCGTAGCTTTGAAGAACACTGTATAATTATTAGTGTGTGAAATCCCTATACCCTACGGTGACAGTTTTGCAATAACCTACCTCGTGTTTGACCGCCTTTGGGTAAGCCAAAATGCCACGTCACAAATCCCCCTGCCGTGACGCGTGTAGCCTACCCGCTTCACTGCGCGCTAATGGTTCGTTATTGACTACAGCTAATTCACTTCTTTATGGTATTACTTTGCTTCTCGCTGACATACGTTTTCATTCTATGGAATTACAAAAACTAACTAATACACGACTTCGTACTCTGTTTATCATCCATTAGAAGACGTATGAGTTGATAATATGATATGGTATATTTCATATTTGAACTTTAAAAATGTTGTATCATATCAACTTCCAGATATTGTTCATTACCAACATTTTATATATCATTTTTCACCTTTTGGAGAACCTGATTATCATCAAAATCACTGCGACGGATGGTCGAGTGGCTAGCGCACTGAATCGTCATTCAAGAGACCGCTTTCGATTCCCGCCTCAGTCGGACATGCTTTCAGGTTTCTCGTGATCTCTCACTGTCGTCTAGGTTGATACTGGGATGGTTCCTTAAGAACAGGCCACGACCGACTCCTTCTCACTATCCAAAATTACCAATAAAACATCTTTTCATCTCAAAATAATCCCACCATCTCATTCATCATTCAACAATGCCAATATATCTTGGTCATGAAAACAGTGCATCGTTGAACCCAATATAATTGAGTGAAACCATCAAGTTTCACATCAGCTAGCTCCAATAATGGAGTATGGAATTTCAAATGATAAAGATGAACTTTTGCTTTGGGTATATTATGATGGCACTTATAATGAAATGTAATGATGGTTGATAATATTATATTATTGATAATAATTTATTGTATTTAATATCGATATTTTCACATCAATATGATACACGTTTAGATAACATTACATATATTATCACTATACATTTTTTGACGACTATTTATTCAAATTGTTGTTACTGTCATACCGTATCCGAGTGGCAGTGATTGAATATAAAATGAATAATGTGTGAAAATATTAACTTTTTATGACAAGTTTTCCTAAGCGTGATAGTTTAATTGAGAATTCCAATGCCCTATTCCAATTGTATCATTTAATATGGTCGGAAAATGAAATATGTTCAAGCGACTCTTCTGAAAAATGGAAAACTAATTAGAAACTTGAATACAGTTCACATTCTTCCATGCCAATCGTCTTGATATTAATGATTTCGAAATACTTCGATGGAAGCAATCTAAATTAAAAAAGTATGGATGAATATTCAAAATCGATTAATTCGTCGTTTGATATTGCCAGAATGATTTTAATTAGTTATCTATAAACTGCATGACAGTAACAAGCAGCTGCACGGCACGATAGAACTCCAACCAGAATCATACGAGTCTTTACCTATTTGGAATAAGTTCAGAAGTTAACCAAAGTATCGAAAATCATTTGCAAGAGCGTAAGTCTGCATTTATAAGACAGCGGAGTGAGCGCTTTTCAGTCTGTACCGCCGTAGGTAGAATAGCTTAAAATGTTATCTGGTATACAAAATAATTATCTCTCAAACTTAACTTATTAGTCTATTATTCAACAGTTTGAGCATTGAGTGATGATGGTTATTGTTTGCTTAACGACCTTACTAAAAGCTGTGTTTTTTGTAGGTACGAGTTAGCGGATTTATTGTAAATGATATTGACAGAACTCAAGTCTCGTGAGAGCCTCGAACCGACGCCCAATTTGATTCTACTTATAAGCAGTATCATAGTTGTTCAAGCCAGAGAGGTAGTTGTGAATTATTTCAATGATACGTAATACTACCGTTTGGGAGGTTATAAGAAGCCCTCGTGATTCTGTGTCAGAACGATACTATAAACGTTTAGAGAACATTAGACTAGAGAACACGGACTGTCAAGTTTTTGATGTTCATGAAAGAATGATAATAATTCATTGTATTCCTCAAACAGTGCATTCTCCAGATGTTCTTACATATCGCAATTAAATTGTAATGTTTGAAAATGGTCATCAAAAGCGAGGAAAAAACGTCACTCTATGGCACGTGTCTATTTTCGTCTACTCATTGTCTGTTTGAAAACAGCCTCATCTCGAATCGAATACAATTGTTGAGTATTGTTTAGGACATGTTTATTCAATAGAATGCCATCTCTAAAACATCAAAATAACGAAATTTCATATTCAGTTGGTGCCATCACCTTCCAGAGAAGTTGGGTGTAATATTTTCTCTCATATCGTAAAGTTGAAACTGGGATCATCTAAAGTCTTTCTGTCTTTTTCCCTCGACCACTTCTCCTATGTTTCTCTCTTTCTCTTCTCAACACCCCTCCCCTTACTCTCTCGAGCTATCTTTCCTCTCCTTGTCGTTTCCACTAGAATATGGCTTTTCGATAAAATGATATGATATCGCTTCAGATCGCATGAATTGAGGAGCGTATGCAATTCAGATGTGGCTACCTCTGATCTCATCGTCATCGTTTATCCGCCGCGTTTCCCTATATTCATCGAACAACTCTCAAACCCCAGCGTACTGTCCCATATCTTTCCCCGTCTCGTCCTCTTCTTCCCAGCTAGAGACAGTATTACCCCGAATTTACATTAATGCCTCTTGCCATTTAAATTCACATGTGCGACTTAAAGTGCAGTTCCATTGGTCTTTTGATAATAAAAGTCGGGCCAACTTTGAATGACGACGATTTTCCTTCGGTGAATATTGACGATTTTTCCTTATTGGATATTGACAAAGGTCGTTTCCTTTTTACGCACGGGTGTTATTATAATCTGGGATATGAACGATTGGTTGAGTTAGTGTAATTTTTTATTGTAAACGCATTCAATTTACATTCCCAAGGTCGAGTTCGTATATGAATGTTTAGGAAAATGAACCGATATTTTTTTTGAGAGAGAGATTATCGACGAATAACTCTACATCAAACTGTGAGGAAGTTACTATGGTTAGATGATGCTTTTAAAGTTCCAACGCTATTGCGTGGTCTGATATGAATAATTATGATTCCATAGCTCACCTCAAATCTGACAGTTGACAGGATTGAACCATTTTTCGATCATTTTCACATCATGGATAAGAAACGAAGACTCAATTTCACAGTACTTGAAAAAAATTTTTTCATTTGAGCTCCTCGGATTCAGCGAGAGATTTTTCTGTGATGAAATTTGATACACACATGACTCAATTGTGTCATCATCGAACTCGATATTGATACTGAGAAGTTCTGAGATCAATTCAGGTATATAATACAGATATTATATTATATTCCGACATCAATTAGGTATATACAATGAAGATATTATATTATATTCCGTGAAAAAAGTACTATAATATGAAATACAGCTGAAAATTCAGTTCGCAATATTGAAATACTTCAGCACAGGTGTATTATCATACTCCATCCACATTTGAAATGTCACTTGTCAAATGCTCAACTTTATATAGGCTTGGGCCATATAGGCTATCTCTCCTGTAATATTCTTGTTCTACATAATAATTTTCTATAGACTTTCAAATGTATCCTGTGAAATAATAATCCAGGACTCAAACGGTTACTTGCTACAAATATTGGAGTAGGGCCTATAGTCTATAAGTCTCCATACTCCGGTCTTCATACCTCATGACAACGGGCATTGACTTGGAAGCAATGGATCAAATTGATCAATGGCGTCAATTCAGCATTAGCAAAAGAATTAAACGTTGGAATTCCGGTAAACACAGATCAATGTCCATTGTTGTGATAATATTGGAATTTATCAGTAGGCCTATTACTTTGAATTTTTTTGAACGGTGTATCTCATATTACAATTATCAATGTCGTTCAGATGGACAAATTTGATGCCTATATGGCCTATACAATCCATAACACATCATTTTGTAATACTTTAGCTATTCCGATGTCACTATATACCGTAACTAAAATAATGTAAGTTATGCATATTCGCCATAATACATACGACTAACATAGACTTACTTGGAACTAACAATTATACCTATTGATAATATTCGTGTACTTTGATTAGCGCGTAGGTGTATACCTACCCCGTACAGAGTTTTGTATGGTAGCACTCAATTTGATCGAGCGGACAACACAAGTAGCCCTACCAACGTACTGACGTAGTGTCTATGATTACCTCTGATCATTTCCCGTGAGTCAACATTTATTCGCCAACTGTTTTTGCATGAATAGTCCCTTTGTATTTTATATTTTCATCCACCCCATTTCAATTGGCGACTAGTGATTGACTCGCCCACAAACGTCACAAAGCAAAACATCCAATCAAATGGGCTGTTTGTTATGTGGTAAAATTGGCATTGCCTATCAGAGTCTCTCTAAATGCCCATATGAAGTTTAGATCAAGGTGACCTGGCGATAAGCCACGCCTATCACTACTGGTCAATTGAGTTGAGTTTTCGATGGCTCATTGGCGCCGTGATTTGCGATGAACGAGCGTCGATAAGAGGGTCGATATTGTAGAAATATTCATTTCTGAAAGTTATTATCTCAAACACTTCAGGTTAAGAACGATTAGTTTCTCAATCTCTCACACACAATGATTTCTGAATATCTACACGAACATATCGTTGAAATTTCATAGAAATCTGTTGAAAAATGATTTCTGAGAAAAAAAAATACCGGTAGTGAAAATGGCATTACTTCCATATTTCAGAGATTGAGCCCGGTTAAAATATACAAAAGGCGCATTCAAATATGGGTACACACGTTCCCTGAAACAATCAGACAAATCGGACACTTCGTTTGGCCTGTAGCCGATTTCTCAGGTGACGACGGAAAAAGGAGGAGGGAAGAAAACGGAAAAAGTGAGCTTTTCACAGTGCAACAACTTCCAAACGTCCGGTCCGATGTAGCTCCAATTTGATATCTCGTGTTGTGTATCGTGCTTCATCATATTATAACAAATTAGAGTGATCTGAGTTTATTTGTTCCGGAAATAAGGTATACTCAAAATAATCTCATCTTTCATCCTCTGCCTTAATTGGGGCACAATGATTTTGTATCAAGTTTCGATGTTATTAAAAAAAAAAGAACTCAAAATCACCTGGAAGTACTTCGTGTAAACAGTGTATTTGGCATCGCGCACAAATCTGCTTCCGTCGAGCCCCCGCTCGACTAGATTCGAGCAAGTTTCTTTTGAAATTGTATTGATAATACTTGGTTATAATTGGTAATGATTTCATTCCTGGACTCTGTCTTTATGATGCAATTGTATGGATAACTCTGATTTTATTGACTGTGCTGGTTATTGATATTCGAGCATGTTTGTCAATTTGTTATTGAATATCAGATATTCAGACCTCTAAATTCATCTTAGAAACTATTATACCTTGTCAAGAGTTTGTCTCACCTACCGGTATTCGAAACTTTTTACAATTACCTTTAATAGCAAAGTGGATTCTGTTTTTGCGGAACGACGGGAGAGGTTTCTCAGCGTCTTCAGTGGGTGGGTCGAAGATGTTGGGGGGTGAAATGAAGGGTGGGGGAAGCGGTCGGCACGTGACTGCAACAATGATGGTAAGTGTGCTGCAGGTTGCCTATTAACAGCACATTATTTTCCTTACTCAGCTAAATTAACGAGGTTAAGCGGAGCCACCCCCGGCCCCCGCCCCCACCCCCCGGTTAGCTACTCGAAGCTCTCGTATTATATAAACCCAGCGAGCACTCGACGGCGTAACTGGCGCCCTTCATAGCGGCAAACCTCCCGACAAGGACTTTTATCCAATCAGTGACAGCGTCCTTAGTTAATGAACGAGGTGAAAATATTTTGTAAAACTTCATTGCGAATTTATACACTTGGAAAAGTTTTCGAAAAAAAAGTAATAAGTAATCGAACGCTGTTGTGCTGCATCCCACTTCTGTATAATTTCTCCTGATCGTGATTTTTATCGATAGAAAATGTCGTGTATCGTCATTTGTCTGATGAATTTATATTCTATTTGAATTTGTTCAAATATAGTCTCATTTGGAACAATACCAAAGAATATCAAAGATGAATCATGCAATGTTGAACCGAAATCAATTACTCCTCTTTCCGGCACTCATTTGCCTCTTTCTTATCCTCTCCACATCCCTTACCCGGTAGTGGCAGCTTTCAACGCTGAGAGTGCTGAACATCGTTTCAGCGTTTGTGCGATTGTGGTTGTTGTCATTTCAAGAATTAAACCGTGTTTGATGAAAAAAAAATGTCTAGGAATTATTTTGAATTTGCTTTTTTCGTCTGGAAAGTTTACAGTCGTGATATACATGGCATACTACGATGATCCCGATCTTTCGTCTCCCTTACTCATGACGCATGATGTCTTTGGTCTATATGTTCGTACATTCATTTCTATCACTATCGGAAACTTAACAAAAAGCATAGACCAAAGAAAATCACAAAATTTGTGCTTGCCAATTGAAGGTTCTGACTTGGTAGCTCGTTCGGAGGAAGAATTACGAGAGAGATGTTAGAAATAATCAAGTATGAAAGTAATTCATTTGACAAATTTGAATTTTGTAATCTATCAAGTGTATTTGCATGTATTCAGCATTTTTCTACATAGTAAATTCACTTAGTGCTTTCATCAGGTGGGAATATTTTTTTCAAATTCAGACTTGAATATCAGGCTTTTCCATGTGGTAGGCCTTCTTTTATCCGTGAGTATTTACGAATAGACACAGTAGAACGTTATAGCATATAAGAGATACAAAATTAGCATTTCAAGAAAGTAACAAAAACGATTAACAAACATAGCCTCTCCATGACTTGGAAATGTGCAGTTAATTATTCAAGTGTTGGCATAAACACGTATTATACATCAGTGATATTCGTTTTTATTCAATTATTGAGAACCTCCTTGTTATTGTTGTGTCACCCTTGTGGTGACTTCTCCGAACGAACTCACCTTGTCAACCGATTAATTGATTGATTATTAGTTCAATTCTCAATTAATTTCAAGATGACTTGACTTCAATTATTTCATCGATTCTATCGAATTTGACTCTGGATGAAATATCCGACATTGAAAAAATAATATTGTATCCCATGATTTTTTCATTTTCGGGTCATAGGTAGTGGAAGGATGGGGATCAGAGCTGGTAATTCTCTATTTACTCCATATCGCTAACTCACTCTGTTTATCCGAGTATGATATTTAACAAATTGAAAAAGAATTATGTTCTCAAATGTTACTAACCAGAAATTGGACTTTGAGCATGAAATAATTGATATAGTTTAAATTCAATCATATCTCAAAAAGTTTAAATATTACGAATATTCAAGGTATTCATACCACTCTGAATTCCAACCAAACTTGGAGTTAAAGTGGAAATATATATATATATATATATATATATATATATATATATATATATATATATATATATATATATATATATATATATATATAAATTTCCTCATTTCTGAATAGAATTCAATTAGAAAATCGACCCACTTAATCGTCTGGCATATATATATATATATATATATATATATATATATATATATATATATATATATATATATATATATATACATCCATATTCACGTCAAACTTGAAAACAAACGAGTAGAATTTTATTATCAAACCATCACATCAATTACAGAATCTGGATTATGTGATTGAAAATGACTGGGAAATCTTAATTGCCGGGAAAAGATGATAATGCGAATCTGCACGCTGTCGATACCGTCATAGTTGTGTTTGAAGGGGATAACCGGGATAGCCGGGATAACCACTCGTCCGATAATCACCCTGTTGGCAAACTTTATAATTGATTTAACTTTGCTATAGCCATTAAAACGTGAATATCGAGTACGCAATTTGGAATGAAAACATGCATTTTCCACTTCGCGCCGAGTGTTCCATACGTGACGTATAAAGTGTCATCAATTCTGGAATATCATATAAAACCATTGCACGATCATGTACTATGGAATGATGAAACAATACATAAACAAGGATACAAGCCTATACGTTAAATTTATTTTATTCACTATTTTGATGTTATTACGTCGATTTATATCTGAAACAGTGATACAAAAAGCAATTGAATTGAATGATTGAATATGAATGATCAGTCACCGAGACTATTGGGAGAGCTTATATATACGTACTTGTATCTATGAGAGAGTAAAGTGACCCACCAATTGAATAACTGAAAAAATTGATCATTGTAAGAGAAAGTTAAAGGAAATCGCATTATTTAACGCTGTCAAAATATGTAGTCATGTTTCCAATCGTGAATCGCGTTCTGAAAAATTATTCATCAGCAAAATATCACGCTGTGGGAATATTGTGAGATAAGTGTTTGTTATATGTTGACAGCTGGACAACCTTCCAACTTTCGTGGATAAAACACTGTTTCATGTATCGTATATATATATATATATATATATATATATATATATATATATATATATATATATATATATATATATATATATATATATATATATAAATATATATATATATATATATATATATATATATATATATATATATATATATAAATATATATATATATATATATATATATATATATATATATATATATATACATATATATATATATATATATATATATATATATATATATATATATATACATATATATATATATATATATATATATAAATATATTATATATATATATATATATATATATATATATATATATATATATATATATATATATATATATATATATATGAATAAATGATGGAAGTTACTTTTTGCCACACAAGTTGTAATCCCGATTTTGACCGACTGAATCGGAATCCACCAGAATGCGTTTATTCCAAGTAAATTGAAAAAGTTATCATTTTTATTTTATTGTATATAACGAGGTAGTGTTATTTAAATTGTGATCATAAAAATGGACATAGTATTCAGATGATTACCACCCACTCATTCATACATTCATTGATTTGATGATTGGATGATTCTTAATCGTTGGAAACGATGGTAGTGCTTGAGTACCCAGAGTGGAAGCGCTTCGAACAGACCTACCGAAAATGGATAGAATAGTCTCACTAAGGGAATACAAAAATATGAGATGAATAAATAGGTGTATAGTGATCAAATGGAAATCGAAATCAGAATTACGATAAAAATGCAACCCCACTGTTTGGTCTATATGAGGTTTATGTTTGCAATAAGCGATGAGCCGAAGTGGTAAATACTCAACATCACTTCAAAATCTCAAAGTGAACTTCCATCGAATGAAGGAATGAAAATTTATATTTTTCATGAAGATATTTTTCATGATACAACATCCCCGATGAAAAAAGAAGAGAATCTTCGGCAGAATGTATAGCAAATCAATCTTATTACTTGACTTGTGTTCAACCTCGCATAAATCCCACGAGGTTTTTTATTTGTTTGAACAAAAGATAGAAAAAAAGGACAGGCCTCCTGAGGGAGTAATATTTCTTTCAATTCGTATATCGCCCGTGGGGTCTCAAACCACAACTAACTATACGGGCAAAAACCACCAGGTGCAGCCTGTAAATGTTACTGCTGCTTGCTTCTGTTTCCGTCAGCTCACATGTTGTTACCTTTTGGAGGAATATCGTTTTTTTTTCCACAAAATCCACGTGAGGCTGGAAAGGGGGTAGGTTTACGTTTTGACAAAGAGATTTTCTATGGGGTGTTTCAGCTTGGACAGTTGAGGCACTGCTTCGAAAACTGAAGCCATGACATGAGTGGGTTCGAGTCCGGCTGTAGGTTTACTATGGTTCTTTCACCTATCATCGTCTTCATCGTTTCAACGCAATCCACCTAGTCGAACCCCCTTGTAATCTATAGCTGTTGGGTCGTTGAGCACCATTTCATCAAAGGAAAATTAATTTGTCCAGGCTATACGATAAGATAATAATATTTAATTATTAGGAAAATCATTCAGAATTGGATTCGGTTATGTAATCGATCAGGTCCGTGCATTGTCTTTAACCTATGATTCGATGTTCAACATAAATCCATCCATAATATCTTCGATGGAAAAATACTCGACGAGATCTAGGTAATCATCTGATGCGGACAATATTCTTTCGAAAATGCTAATGAGTCAAGTTGTATTATAACAAAGGTGGAATGATCCCTTGTATGTAAGAGTAACACTCGATAATTTTGTCATCGATTTTCACCTCGCAGCGAATACCGTTACATGCAATTACACATAATCTAATGTGAATGTCCGTATCTCAGAAGATACCTCTCTACACTGTGTAGAGCAGTTTCATTACAATATGTTCCAACGGCAAATCACTGCGATTGTTGTGTATATATGCTATGACTATCAATAACGTAACGGGATACGCAACATGGCGTGAGTCCTATCCTTTTAACATTAGGCCGTTTTCACCATGATGGAAACAGCGCGCTTTCGTGTACATTTCTGATATTCGCCATTTCAAATCAAATCGTACGTATTAGGCTCGTATTTCAATGTATAGTGCATAGTTGTGTACTTTCATTGCTTCTGATTTTTCTCGTAGATGATGAGTAATTATCCAGTTATCAAATGGTGAATATAGCAGTAGGGCTGTTGACTATAGGGGACTAAATGCTTTTACAGACGTATTTTAAATTTAGATTGGCCAATTTGAATGAAATGTATCTCAATATTGTTTAATGCAGTTGGAAAGAGCTGGATTCACAGGTTGCATTACATCTATTACTTGTATAGATCAACACACAATAATACCAGCAAATCATCATAACATGTGTGAGGCGGCATCCCTTTTGATACACGCATGGTGCGAAAGGAAAGCGCCATGTTGCTTATCCCGTTACGTTATTGATAGTCATAGGTATATGTTATGTTCACACTGCAAATGACTGACATTAATCTGACGTGACTTCTTCTGTGTCCTACAGCAGCCTCCGGCGGAACGTCGCTCGGGCAGCCGATTCTCTGCCGGGTGGTCGCCGTGGACAGAGTGGAGCATCTGCTCGCGGACTTGCGACGGAGGCGCGTCGCACCAGCTGCGGAAATGCAACGCGCCGACCGGATGTCGCGGCGAGCCGGTCAGATACAAGATATGCAACATGCAGGTGAGGAAATGACACTTGCGGTCACATCAGGTGATTTAATATGACATTTTGATTTTGTTTCATATATAATCTATGCATATTTGACCATTAATTTTTCCACAATATATACGTGGAGTGCGTATGCACATTGTCTTGTTTCAATACGTATGATATCGGAACATTTTTTCGGGATGTATTTTGATAAAGCTAGGTACTCCACTTCATGTGATCCCAATCGTACATATATGATCGATACTTTTACAGTATTGTTCATAATTGCAACTTTCAATGGTCGGCAACTTTCTCATTTTTCATTTTTGTCTCAATTCTATGAGAAAATGACCGAATATATTTTGTGTGTGATGTATTTCGAAAGTAAGAATGAAAATGTATCAGTCAATTGAAAACAATCGAATCAAAATTGGTGATTCAATTTTTCAATTGTATTGTATCGAATATTACTCAAAATTATATATGAATAGTTGTATTTTCGACAGATATTAGTTCGATAATAGGAAATTATTATTGACTTTCTGAAATTTCTATTGGGGATTGCGAAAAATTGCAGTTCCATGTTTCTTTCTGATTGATTGTGTGGTATTTGAAATGGTCCACTTGTTGAAAATATCTGAGAATAATCGATCAAAAAACTCTCATATTTATTGTGTTATTGATGATATGTATGGGTGGAACACATTATTGAATTGATGGTGGGCCTATTTTGATTCTTGATAATTACACATCAACCATGAATATTCTGCTCAATTCAAATTTCTTCTCACCAAATATGCATCATATAAGTTATTATTTGGCAGATGGGATTACTCTATTTTTGTTTTTGTCAATTTATTTCGAATATATTTATTTATTTTTCTTATTTTTGTTATAAAAATAACTTTTTTTTTGAATTTTTTTATTCTTGTTTATTATTGAGGGAATGAATTTCATTCATTCGAATATATGTTCCTTCTCATGATTGTCATATCTGAATAGTTATTTTCATATCTTTTCAAATTGCCATATGATAATTTATCGTTTGATCAGAGCAGTGAGTCAATAGATCTTAGTTTTCAGTTAATGAGTTCGTCATTAAAACTCAATATAGAACAGTGATTCTGAATTTTCAGACTCTCATACCTTCTATTTGAAATCTGTCAGTTATGGGGTGATCCCATATGTAGAATATGCAAATAAATTCATATATATATATATATATATATATATATATATATATATATATATATATATATATATTCATATATATATATATATATTATATATATATATATATATGAATATATATATTCATATATATATATATATATATATATATATATATATATATATATATCGATATATATATATATATATATATATATATATATATATATATATATATATATATATATAAATATATATATAAATATATGTGTGTGTGTGTGTGTGTGTGTGTGCGTGTGTCTGAAATATATGTGTGAGAATTGATCAATATCTCCCGAATAAGCAATTTTGTTTGCAATTATTCTATCATATTGGTCCACGCGTCACACCAACAGAACACAACTAATATATATATATTTTTTTTAATAACATCGAAACTTGATACAAAATCATTGTTCCCCAATCGAAGCCATGGATGGAAGACGGGGCACCACAAGGGCGATCTTGCCACCTCATTCTAATTATTTAAAACCAATCAACTTCAACACCAGGACTGCGCTGTTGGTGACCATGACTTTCCGCCGCAGATAAAAGTATTTCAGTTTCCGAAAGTCCGGAACACATTATAAGTAGAAACCGTTTCTGTGATATATATATATCCGGACATTACCAGCATTGGTATCAAGAGTGAACAAAACACACGAATGTTGATATCTTCCACTTTGAACTAAGAAATTATTACGGAACAAATCCATGTTTCAAATGTCTGAAAATTGAAATATTTTCCATGGTGTCGTACGAAACTGCATTTGTCATTTCCATTCCTATGAAACATGGAGAAATTAAGTATTTACATAAAAGTAGGAAATCCCCCCAATATTTGCATCAGCTCAATGAAATACTTCTTTTTCTATTTTATTTCTTGAGATTATCCATGCAATTCTTGATGTTGGAGAACCAATGTTCAATATACATATACTAACAGAGAAGAAGAAGAATAAAAGATATTGTCTTCCACTCCTATTTCTCTCTTCTTATCCCCCCCCCCTCTCTTTCCACTATCTCACAATACGTCATACTCGATCAAAATCATTTGTATAAAATAGCCTTTTTGAAAGTTGCTCTAATGACATTGCCTGCAACTTCCCGCGGTGAATCGAAATAAAGTCTGGTTTCCCTGAGTTATTCGAAGAGTGCTGACTTACAATAGCCATTGTTTAGACTTCTCGACTTCATCCATTTCGGCTTAGAATAGGCAATATAAATAAAGTATCTATTACTAACCTTAATGAGTGATGTCAAAAGAGAAGAATTACCCATTGTGTTTACTTGGGATAAAAAAAATGTGTAGAAACTGAAATTGTTTGATTTCACTCGACCACTCTCTTCTCTTCCTCTCTCTCTCTTTTTCGTTTATTCTTTCTCTCTTTCCTCTCGTTCTAGAAAATCTTTTGATTTCCTTCGTCAACGCATGAATTATTTCAGCCGCGAAACTTCCTAATTGACTTTTCCCTCACTCCACGACTCTTCACAAAACTCTTGGAAGACAAGGAGAAGAATAGATTGATTTATGTTGACTATACCTCTGTCTTTCTCTTTGCGTCTGCTTCCGTCTGCGTTTACGTTCCTTCTATACGTCAATGATGAAATGGAAATTGATATCAGTGTGAAGAAAAGCGGGACTCTTACGGGATTGGAACGGAGAACGAGCATGGAGTGTAAGAGTGGGTGTGTGTATGTGTGTGTGTGTTTGGAAAGAATCTAAACTAAAACTGGAAAACTGATTTATCGCATCAGTTTGGTGGAAAGTTGCTAGTGTGCTCAGAGGACGTAGTTCAGCGACCAAATGTCGCCATCAGACAGCAAATGTCAGGAGCACGACCCTCTACTTCCTACTGAAGCGACCACGTTTACGAGTCAAGACTTGAAATGTACAAAACTTCTACTACATACTACATTACTCTCTTTCCATACAAGAAAATAGTTCGTCAATTATTTCAGAAATGTTCTATCGATAAATTATATGTTCACTAATTCCGAGTTGAACGTTTTGATTTTCTTTATATGATACTCAAATTTGGTTGCATGTACTGTTTTCATAAGTTTCAATTACGTAGAAAGATTTTTGAACATTATAGCTACATCACGGTCCTTTTTCCTCATTACATTATTGTTCTACTCTTGTGAACTAACTATATAGTACGGCTCTCCGACTTACTTAGAAAACATTCATAAAAATAATTGAATGCATCTAGACTGCAATAATATACTTTGAACTCACTTCATAGACTGTATACAATATTCCACACATATATAGTTGCCAAGCATTTATAGAATCGGAAATTGCGAAAGAATCTCGTTTAACACAACTAGTAAAGTTTCATAACCTAACTTGAACTTCCCCAGTTTAAATGTGACTGAAATATAATTGCGTTATTGATCCAAGATTAGAAAAAACAATATTTGAACTCCTTCAATAAATAGCCTCATGCAATCGAGAATTTGAACATAATATTATTCTCCATTACACTCAAATTTTTCTCAAGGGACACTTTCATGGATGCTTTTTTCTCCCTTAAATATTATCACCACAGTTTGCTTCATGCATGTGTGTAGCTACACTCTCGGAAACCAACGCCTCAATGGCTTACAGCATCGTCACGTGATAGTTGCTGGTCAATTTCACAGCACACATACGAGCACACACCTACACACACATCAACAAAAACATGTTTATATATATATATATATATATATATATATATATATATATATATATATATATATATATATATATATATATATATATTGCAATCAAATCTGAGTGGATAGACCAAGCTTTTTGCCATCTTCATATACAGCAATATTTCGTTTAAGGGTTGACTTTATTGTCGGGTTGTAATTTTTTTATGCATCACTCCGTTTCACTTGCACTATTGTTGTTTCGAGTTGTCCTTCTCTTTCTTTTTATATCGTCTTTCCTCCGAGTTTCAGACCAGATTTTTATCGCTCACTGTTGCCAACTTTATCCTCGCTATGGGACATTTCTCTTGTAGCTACTATACCATCTATAGTATCCAATCTACTCTCTTATTCATACGTACCAACTAGAAATGTATCTTTTCCTACAAATTCCATACATTTTAGATTATTATCTAACATGACATTATACTGAACCGAATATAATCATCGAAAAAATAGTTCGTTTGTGAATGTTTACACCAGTAATGTTTGTGGATAAGATTGTATCTCGTTTGATTTTATTCGTACACTCCTTGAGATAACTGCTAACCACATGAACGGGGCAACACATTCTTTATATACTTTTATCCACAAAAGATGGAGGTGCCGATCGGACGTCTCCTCTATCTCTCACCAACAGTGCGCGGGTGGTTCGCGCCTTCTCTTGTGGCTACAAGTATGCCGGCCACCCCATCGTTTGGCCGAGTAACCCCTCCCTCGTGTCCGATCGCGAAAGATGACCCTGCCGACTTGTATTCCGGACGAGTTCGAGTGAAAACGCTTGGTTTATCCCGCGGATCGCGTGCCTTGGGTGGATATATATATATATATGTTACCCACCTTTGATTGATGAGAACGTAACTGAATACCACGGCTGACCAATCGGGTTACATTCACTACTTTCACTTCTGGACGAGTGATGGCTGGATGTACTACATTGCTCATATTGTTCTTGTGTTTTGTTCTTTATTACGACTAGTACGGGGATCGGAATGAAGTCCATGTAAGCCTGAAGATGACAGATTAGGCATACAGGATTGTGTGGCTCAGCTTGCATGTTGGTATCTTGCCTCATACTGGTTGCTCCGAATTGAAGATGGATGCCGTGATTACTCATGATTAAATATCTGATTTCAATTCCAACTGATTATTCTGTATTATAATGCAGTAATTAGATATAAATTATCCTAAATAACCCCCCTTGTATAAGAGAAATGATGTGTGTCGTCTGAACATCGTATACAAATTCTTTGAGAAACGCAAACTTGAATTTATCTTAGTATTTTTCATCACGTGTTCTTCAATCTTGATCATTATTGTTTGTATCTATTCCGTTGATTTTTATCTCTTTTATCGTTTTTTCCATATATAATTCAAGTTTATAATTTTATATAAGTAATGCTTCCATTGAATTTGAGATTGATAACCACGCCAGAAATCTCAGGGTTTAGTCACAATTATTGTGAACAGCTGACAATGAAGTTATTTCTCTCCTGATACCTTGTTATATAATTCAATATATGACAATTAAAATGAGAATAATGTCAATGTGGAAAACGAAGGCTCAATTGATTATTTCAGAATACAATCTAACAATTTTGTGTGTAGGTGATTCGTGAACATTTCATTGAATCGATGTGAAATGACTCAAATCCAAGATGAAGTTTCAAAGGGAAACCTTCTTACATTCAATATGAACATATAATTGCAGTTCCACGTACTCACGACAATTTAACGGTCATCTTCATCTTGGTTTGTTTCTCTCAAACGCGTTCAGACGTTCAGAACGGGTTTTTCTCATCGCTGATTGATAGAGATAGAAAACTTGGCGTGAAAAACTTCGTATATCTTCTTTTTATTCATGACCACGCCATGGACTCCCACCCCCCAGCAACGCTTAATATTTTCACAGTGGAAAAAAATACAAAAATATAATGTACTATACAAAAAACACAAGGTATACATCAGAGTCGATAAAGTAGCATGTCTAGGGAAGGTAGAACTGCTTCATCGACTCTGGTATAAACATTGTGAGATGAGAGAGATATTATATCGTAATTGAAATCTACGCAACCTGAATTCCACAATACTTGACAAACATGTCCGTTATGAATTTTTCCTCACAACATATTGTAATTCTATTATTTCCAGACCCTAATAATTTCTATGTTATTCATATGGGTATTTTCAAAATTTCAAAATTTCAATTATTCATGTATCAGAATTCAATCAAGTATTGTAAAAAAACACTCCACCATTATGTATCAATCAATACTTAAATAGATTTTCGTATAGATCGGTTCTGCGTTACGACCTGTGGAGCTCATGAAAAATTGAGGAAAAATTATTTTAACCGTATGGTGTGGAGCGCAAAGAAGAATTAAGAACGAGCACAGAACCTAATGAATATTTCCACTATCTCAACTATTTTCCATGTCTGTTTCTCCTCTCAGCCTTGTCCCGACATGACCGAGTTCCGTGAGCACCAGTGTTCAGCTTACAACGAGGTGCCGTACGAGGGTGCCCGGCTGCAGTGGGCGCCGCATTACGGAGATAGCCAGCCGTGTTCGCTGACGTGTCGGGGGCATCCGACGGGCGAACTGAAACCTGTCGTCGAC
This sequence comes from Brachyptera risi, assembly GCA_964007535.1. Taxonomy (NCBI): domain Eukaryota; kingdom Metazoa; phylum Arthropoda; class Insecta; order Plecoptera; family Taeniopterygidae; genus Brachyptera; species Brachyptera risi. The sequence goes on from OZ023326.1 coordinate 23,811,499, forward strand.
GACGAGGCGATTGTAGTCAAGCTGGCACCGAAGGTGAGACATTCATTTATTATTATTACTATTTTTTCTATCAACATTAAAAATGTATACAAGATAGTTGTTCTCCAATTATGGATTATTAGTAGCCTATGGATGGAAGTTGGATGGTTTTAATTAGATACAACGAGGGTGATTTTATCCCTCTCCTCCGAAAAAAAAAAAGAATCTGACTCTAGGACTGCACTGTCAGTTACCATTCTGCCTTCGCCACAGACAATTGAGAGACTTCACATTCCAAAAGTCCGAAACACATTATGGGTGTAAACTGCTTTTGTGATCCGGAATTTCCAACGTGATAAACATATGAATAGGCCCAATGATAGAATAACTAACGCCCGTGAGCTTGAGTGAAATTACAATAATAATCATATTGAATTGTCATATTGGCTATATTTTTAATCATATTGGAAGTTTGTCGTCTCAATCAACCGAAAAAGTTGCAAGTACAACATTGAATTATGAAAATGTTGATGTATTCTGATATTATTTAGCATTTATTCAATCATTTGAACGCAGCATATGCGTTGTGAGGTGATCAAGATATTGAATGTGATGAGGAATTGTGTGAGTCAATTTGATTCACTGCCTTCCTGATTTAAATACCAGTCATTTCAATCGTTTTAACACCCAATTGACGACTAGAGATTGATCCGCCCTCAAACGTCACAAAACAAAACATCCAATCAAGTGGGGTGTTTGTTATGTGGGTAATTTGACATTACCTATCAGAGTATCTCTAAATGCCCACATGAAGTATAGATCTGGTTGGCGTACTGAAAAGCTACGCCTATCACCAGTGGTCAATTTGTTTTACCTGTTCATATTCTTGATTTTTTCCCCAATAGTTCTGATAGATATAGGCCTACAGGAAAAACTTTTATTCTATCTACAATACGGCTCATCGATTCATGTGAAACTCCGGAATTATGTGTATGATTTGTGTACTAAAATTACGTAGAAATTTGAATCCATTCGCAAACATTTTGATCTCATTTATTTTTCCTCTTTGGTTATTCTGGTGTCGAAACTTTTCAAAATTTCGAAATTATTTTCCTGTTGGTGGTTCAATTGATTGCGCCTTGGAGCTACACAGTATAGAGCTAGAATATGACGTATGTGCAAGTCAAGTTTCACCAAATTCTTTATTCTTCGACCTGTGGGGCATAAAAAAAATGTTCCAGTCGAGAACAGTAAAATTCAGTCTTCGCTTCGCTCATCCAATTATATAATGGAAACTCTTACCTGTTAGTTACACTCATTCATCATCCATTATGACTATTTCACTGGCCAATCATGTCACGCTAGATTCGCTATACATAGGCCTACCTGGCACCTCCACCAAAAAAGTTTCAAATTGCCATGTGCACATTGAGATCAATCTTGAAAAGATTAAGAACAATAGATCATGAATATTATGGAAATTTGAATGTTTTCTGGATGATTCCTTCAAACAATAGGAGATTGAATCTGGCACCTCCACTTATTAAACGGCTTTTACTTTTCCCAACTCACAAGCCAATGACATCAAGCTCAAGACCCTGAGAGTGCATGAGAGTGATAACGATTGCAAGATTTTGGCCGCCATTTTGGTGGCAACCGCTATGGCTTGATCTGTAGAAGTTGCGGGCACACTGCTAGTAGTAATTCGGAGAACTGAATCGTATAAGACGCGATAGGACAACCAGTGTATTGTGATCGAATAGGCAGCTTCCAATATGCTAGATGTATAGCAGCGTTGATTATCAATTTCAATGTCTTCGGATAGGCCTACGCTGAATTCCCGACATACCTATCACCGTCACGAATAATTTTCAGATTGTTTTTCAAATTTCAAAACTCTGAACGAACTAGATTATTGGTGAGCATATTGACATTCATTTCGTGATATTACTACTTTTGTAGGAGGAGGAAAATCCAAATTGAGGGGATATTCAGGGCTTAAAATATTCTTCATGTGCACGTTGATTGAAATATTTGAGCTGACACGCTAAACATTATGAGCATGTTTTTGATGAGAAGATCGCTTGGAATATAGCCCGGCACCTCCACCGGAACGTGTCTCGAAACTCGATCTTGTCATTATACAAAACTGACTCACAGTACATCAAGTATATTATTTTCATAAGAATAGTAAAGTATCATCTCAACTTCGGATAATTTGATAAATCTGTAACACAGGCTCGTAAAAGTAGTAATTAAAACTTATTTCATCCAACAAACTCATATATACGCTATAAATAAGTCGTTAAAATATTGGATCAAGCGGTACTACTGTCATGTCTACGCCGATATTATGAACAGTTTTTCACATAACATTTTGTTTAATTAAAAACTTTAATGTTCAAATTTATGGCAAAATAAAGCACATTTCTTACGCGATTTAATAGTAGCTTGTATCAATGAATGAGATTTTCGCAATAGTGGCACTTGGCTAGACGGACGTTGCAGGGACTAGAAATTGCCGCACATAAATCTCAACACGGTTACCGTTATCATAACATATAATATAAGTACCACTACACAAATTACTAGTGCTCCAGTTGTAGCTTACTCTGCCTGATTGGTTCGAAGCCTGAGTGCAAAGAATGTAGATTTGATTTATACGCCTGGGTAACGAACAAATGTATAGAAAGACATGAATTATTGTCCTTCACGATAGAAGCCTTTATTTGTATACACGAGGGAGGAAGGTCATGTATACCAATAAAACAAATACAAATCTCACAGTAACATCCCTATGGCTCTGATTATCCAAGTGCATACTAATTTTCCAGGTCAAAGTTACGATAAGAAACAATAAATTCTGCATCTTGCAGAAGCGTTGAATCCTCGGATTTGTGGTGAAATAATGTAATTTACGAAGTTCTCACAATCATTTTATTGGTATATGAAAATCTAATTTCATGAATACAAGTGTATATTCATGACTGCTGAGCAATTGACGGATGTCCATGTGAAATCAGCTGCATCAGTTGACTTTGATATTGGTTCATGAGAAAATCCAGATCACCATTCGCTCACATGCGGTCAAATCAAATGAGAATATTTCACGATGGTGATATTTGAATTGTTGGTTTGAAGCATAACCAGGTGTTCCAACTATTGAGTAATTTTGCCGCGTTTTCGAAGCAATTCAAAGTAGGCATGCTAGTGTCCATGTGCCGCACAGGCGCACTATGACATCCTGGAAGTCGGTATGTGCTGTTGTGATCGTCGATTTTCACAGATATTATGTACTTTCAACAAGTCAGTGTCTACGTCATGAGTGAGTGAGTTTATAGATCATATAAGAAGTTCATCACTAGGAAGAGACAATTAACTAGCACTGAAGAGGTAGAAAATGTGTAGATAAAAAGCGGCGCCTCCACCAAATGTATAACTGGAATAGAAAGGCTGAAGATATTGTGCTTTGGCAATATATTGCATATCATTTCTGAATTGCAGTGATCCATAGAATGATTCAATCCACATATTCAGATAATTATACCCTCCTCAGTTTGAGATATCCATAATGAAGATGTTAGTGTTGCACTAGATTCGTTCATTCAATTTCGTTACTCTGTTCTATCCATTTCGAACAACCTTTTGTTGAAATACCGAATAAAATGACGTCTCGTTTCCCTGTTTTCTTTGATTTCCCTCGATATATTAGATGTATTTGCTGCACAACATTCCTCACTTCAAATGTGATATATTGTGTTTTCATTAACATTGAATGCGATTCCAATTGAGTCATTCTATTCCGACGAATGATTAATCAGAATTGAATTATATGAGTTTCCCATGACTTCTGACTTTGAATGTTTTATTCCTTTACTGAGTAATTACTCACATCGATTCCAATTTTATCTCTTCTTTCATTTGTATCCGGAAAATTTGTTGGACCCATCTTCTATTTCCTCATTTTCTATGTTATTTCAGAAGCTTGTTTCATTTATGCTTGAAGTTTTCCATTTTCCATTTTGTTCCATATTTTTTTTTTCGTTCGTAATTTTGTGATATGAAACTGATTCTCATCATGCGTCTGGAATTGGCAACCATATATTATACCACGTAGTTTTTTTCACAAATACAGATTATCTTATTCATAATTGGTTACAATATACGAGGTATAAGAAAAACTCGGACATCTCAAAATTTGAATCACACAGATATAAGGGCCGAGCTCACCTTGCTCTAAATTCATAGGAAACTGCCTATCATTTTCTCACTTGAACAGGAATAATTTGAAATATGTGGAGTTCTGAAGTGGTGTATGCTATCATGTACAAAAATCAACGAACAAAGACGGTTCTTGGTTTCGTAGTAACAAGTTGAATAGTAGTGTAGATGAGAAAAAATCTTGATACTAAAAAAACAAATGGTCGTGTCACTTAAGAAGATTTCAGAAGTTCACTTGACCTTGTCGTGTGATAGTGAAAGAAGGAGTCGGTCATGGCTTGTAAGAATCATCTCCATCAGGTAACCATTTCAGTAATCACTTTGAACAACTCAGGAAAACGCGATAAACCTTCGCCAAAAAAACAGTGAACTAACACCATTCTAGTAATGACCTGAATGTATTTGATTCCAGGTCCAGGACGGTACTCGTTGTCGCCCTGGCAGCTTGGACATGTGCATTGACGGTAAATGCCAACGCGTTGGCTGCGATCTGCGAATTGGCTCGCACAAGAAGGTGGACGGCTGCGGAGTGTGCGGTGGGGACGGCAGCTCATGCGGACAGCCGATGTACCACTGGGAGGAGGCGGCGTTGTCACTGTGCTCGGTCACGTGCGGGGGTGGTTACAGGATGTCGCGGCCGGTGTGCAGGAATAGGATGACGGGAGCGGAGGTGGACGAGCCGTTGTGTGACGCGTCGCAGAGGCCCGAGTCGAAGGTGGTCGAGTGTAATACGCATCGATGTCCAGCGAAGTGAGTAGTGCATTTTTTTAAATTATGATACATTCTCAAGATTCAATTTTTTTTTCATCATTCACTCGAATTTGTTCTATTTTTTAATTTCTTCGTGGAAATAACGAATTCAGTCAAGGTTCTTTCTCATCTATCCATTTCAGTTATACTGATCATTAGTTCTCTTTGATTTTCAAATTATCACTCTCTTTCCTCATTTTTAACGAGATTTCAATTCATTATCATTGTTTCTGAAATGAAATATGAGCTTGGTCATTCAACTATCGCACTGCACTATGGATACTAAAGTCAGATCGGGCGTGGGTTCGAGTCCCGCATAAAGCGTAGGCATTTTGTAGTCCTTCCACCTATCATCACGTTATAACCCATCTCTTGGTGGGGTCGTTGAGCATCAATGAAATGAATGAAAAATATGAGCATTGACTCTATGAGCTCTTTCTTACTAATTTACGATCTAAAAGCGAGCGCAAATACAGAGTTATCACTTGAGTACCAGAATCTATTCTCCCAATTTTCCAATCATGTTCCTTCATATTTCCATATCAGATGGAAATAGGATTTCATAGGAAGACATTTCTTTCAAATCAGTATAATATGAAATATGCAAATGTATGTATGAAATAATATATGCCATATAATTTATTTCATTTTTTTTAAGTTCAGTTTGATATGAAATATGTGGTTATGAAAAACTATTCCATAGAAGGAGAATTTTCGAAAAATATGAAATAATATGATACATTCTTCTGATTGTTGTTTTTGATTCAGTTTGATATGATACATGTAGTTACCCGGTACGTTTAAATATTCTAAACTGGTAAGATGCGGGATATGTGTTCTGAGATGAGCTTAGAAGTATGGACAACAGGAACGAAAAATATTCTGTCGTCTCAATCCACATCTACGGACCTTGGATTACTCCGAACGTTCAATAAACTCACCTGCAACTTGTTGTAATTCATAGTGCAACTTGTCACATTCACACTTTGCAAAACCAATTGATCCCAATATCCGATAAAATGTGTACTTTTATTGGGTTTTCTTCGTCATTTCTCAATTGATTTTTGTGAAAATCACTGAAAATATTCATCATAATGTTTTCCACATTCGGTAGGAATTTTGAGGCTTTTGAAAAATATTCATGTTCCAAGTATTTTCATTTCGGGTTATTCTTATGAGGATTTTCCGAACTTTCCTTTTTTTCGGAAAACCGTTCGAACAATTTCTCTGGAAAACGATATCAATCTGTTCTGGTATTACGTCAATATTGTTTTTTTTCTGACCTGTTTACCGCGTACAAAATTACAACAACAAAAAACACAGAAACGAAACCCAATTTTTTTTTATATGTAAAATGAATATCTTCGCTACGCTTATCAAATTATCCGAGTGGATCTGATTATTGTATTATATGAATTATCTGATTATTCAGAAGTAAAATAAGAAAGAAGGATAGTGAAGGAAAGATAACAATCTATCGAAATGTGAAAATGTATTGACTTTCTGTAAGAAATCAACAAATCATAGACTACCTGCGTCAATATACATATGATGATTATTGTTTCATTAATTAACGACCCCTCCAACAGACAGTCAGGTCATTTGTGGATTCGTATGGCGGGTGACAGATGAATGATGTTTGCCTGATGCGGGACTCGAACCTACGTCCGACTAGACTTTCAGTTTCTGAACAGTGTAACAGCTGACTGAGTCCGACTAGCCGCTATAGTTGTATTCATGAGAGAAGGAGGTCTTCTCTCAACAAAACATACACAAATAATTAATTCTAATGAATCGATGATATTTCGGGACAAGATTGAGGTTAACAAACGCAATTGCATCTTTTAAATACGTCAAGACTACAAAGTTACTTGCGAGTACATGTAATTACATAATTGTACAGTTATTCAGTTGGTAGGTGATCTCAAATCGTGGGTATGAATATATATATACATATATATATATATATATATATATATATATATATATATATATATATATATATATATATATATATATATATATATATATATATATATATATATATAATATAGACTAGTTTAATAAAAAATTGGTAGTTACCTAAATAACATTCTCAATTATATAAGTAAGAACCGGATGTATCCCAACTATTTATCGGTAAATTAAGCAATTGGTGGATTGCCCGTACCCTTGGTTATGTATATTGTTTTCGTTCCTTCACTAATAATAAACTGAATAATACAACCGGCTGATATTTCAATAATTCAACACGGGAAATAATTCAACACATCATGAAATTAAAATTGTGAAAATACGAATTAAAGTCTGTGAAAGAAAAAGTCTGATAGAACGAACGATAAGTTGCAGAAACTGAAGTTTGTTGAGAGATGGTCTTTTAACTAACCACTGTCAGGAGGACGTAAGCTCATGTCGGAAGGCAAGCGAAGACTGACAAATCTGTTTCTTGTTCTTACGGTGGTTCAATATATAGTTAGAGAGTTAGTACGAAAGTGATGTGTTTCTGGCAAGGGAAGAGACATGTTACAAAATATTCTTTGAATCTTGTTATTTTCATTATAACATACTCAAATCATGTGCTCATGAGATGTTCAAGGCTTTCGAGACCCAAATTTGAGAGATGAAACCCTCGACGTGTCGGTCTCCATATTGAGGCTTTTTTAGAGTGTAGTGAGCTTCGAAAGAGAGGACCGTCTCAGAAGAAAGCAATCATTTAGTCGTATTTTTTCTCTTAAACGGTTCATTATTCCGAACTTGACTCACTTTAAAAAAAAAGTCTCAACATGGACATCCGAAACGTCAAGGATTTCATCTTACGCAACACGACGGAATCACCTAATAAGAAATACCTCATGTGCTTTTGAACGTTTGACAATAACTATCGAGTTAATTTTGAGCAAGAACTCAAATACTCATAGAATGCAAAATGAATGCTCAAGAATACTCATAGAATGCTCAAGGCAATGCATGTCTCGAAAACCGAAGTCTTGCGTGGGTTCGAATCTCGTATATACGGTTTTTGTAAACATATCTCATATAATCGTACATTCACCCTCACATCCAAATAACCTATAGTTGTTGTTGGGGTCGTCCAGGTACAATAATACAATAATTGAATGAGCGAAGCGAGGACTCAATTTCACCATAACCGAAAAAAGTGCATTTTTTGTTCGCGCTCCACAGCTCAGACAAAAATTCAAAATCAGTTGAAACTTGGCAGCATAAGTGTCTGTATCTAAATCTACACTGTATAGTTCTGAGGCGCAATCGGTTTAACCTAACCTGAGAAAACTCATTTCAAAAGTTTCGAAAATCCTCATGAGAATAACTCAGGAGGAAAAATTTCGTACAAAATATTTCCTTAGAGAGAATTTAAATTCTCAGGGAATTCTAATTTAATAATTAAACACCTTAATCCGAACTTTAAGTTCAATCTGGTCAGCCATTCTGATGTAAAAAAATATATAATCAATTTTTTTGAAATCACTTAAAGCTATTAAGAAACCAATTAAATTCAAGCAACATGTGTCACCAATTATTAAAAACGATTAGAAAATAGCCTTCTCTATATTCAAGGAAATTGATTAGGGAATAGAATGGCAGTGACGTAATTGTTTGGATCTCAAGGTGTATATATATATATATATATATATATATATATATATATATATATATATATATATATATATATATATATATATATATATATATATACATACATATATATATATATATATATATATATATATATATATATATATATATATATTTATTTATATATATATATATATATATATATATATATATATATATATATATATATATATGATAACCAATCCAAAGATATAAGTTGCTATGTTCCAGCTCATCCATCAACGCGGAAACACATGACGCGTTTGCTTAGTAATTGCAATGATAATAACTACTCCAAAGCTCTGGTTTTCAGCTTTTCGTTAACACAAATCAAATGAAACTCCTCATCTCCCTTTGGTTACGTATGTTATCTGATCGGTTAATCAGTTGAATAACCTGATGAACTCTTTTACTGAAAATCCTAGAACCATTGTATTTTAAATATTTTCGAATTATACATTCACTGTCGTAAACAAAGTCACACTATCGATCCCCTCCGTAAGTTGTGAAGTGGCAAGACCAATTAGGGTCAGTTTGAATTCAGCATAATCTCATTATCAGCAGATGCACATGACAAGTTTGGTAATGATATAATATCTAGGGTTTAAATCTAATTGTCTAATAACGGTGACAATAATTCAATCATAAATTCATCATCGACGTGAAACATGATGGGTGAGAGGAGGAGGGGGGAGGGGAATTGGAGGATGCTGTATTACCGCCCAGTAAACATACTCCCAGAGTGTTGTTGACAGTGTTGTACAGGGGTGGAATGTATGCGGGCATAAGCGAGGGTAGCGATTGAGTTATATTATTAGCTGACCTAGAAAATGGAAGCGTGCGCCCAGAGTGTATACTTCCACCCGCCCACTTGACATTGTAAGGACTGTGTTGGCAACGTAGAGAACACGAGTTGTAAATCAATTTACCGGTTGTGAATGTGTATGCATGTAGTGTAGGTGTGTAGTTAACGTGGTAGCGGAAAATTAGGGAGATGCAATTAACCAATGACAGGCACAGAAGAAAGGTTGTGGTTTGATGTTTATTGGAAAGCGTAACACATACCTAGATGGAAATACAGTTCATCAAGTTCGGAAATTCCATTCTTTAGTGATGGGCTCGGGGATGCGTTGTACTGATGATTAGGATCTATTGTGGTGGTGAATGATGAATACAATGAGTTGGGATGATGAAATGAAAGGTTATTTCATTGAGTTTTTCTGGATAATAAGAAGAAGTCGGACATGGCCTGATGTTAATCATCCTAGCATCAACCTCAGCGACAGTGGAAACCACGAGAAACCTCTGTCATGATGGTGGTAGCGGAAAATTAGGGAGATGCAATTAACCAATGACAGGCACAGAAGAAAGGTTGTGGTTTGATGTTTATTGGAAAGCGTAACACATACCTAGATGGAAATACAGTTCATCAAGTTCGGAAATTCCATTCTTTAGTGATGGGCTCGGGGATGCGTTGTACTGATGATTAGGATCTATTGTGGTGGTGAATGATGAATACAATGAGTTGGGATGATGAAATGAAAGGTTATTTCATTGAGTTTTTCTGGATAATAAGAAGAAGTCGGACATGGCCTGATGTTAATCATCCTAGCATCAACCTCAGCGACAGTGGAAACCACGAGAAACCTCTGTCATGATGGTTCAGAATGACGATCACTCGACCACACGTCTCAGTTATCAAGTTTTGGTGATCATAAGGTCGGTAATCATGCATGGTGACCATCATTGGCGCCAAATGACCTCACTTCGACTTCGACCTTAAAACTTTACAGTTCTAAGTTAAGTGAGTTAGCATGTATAGAAAAAGTCCATGTCGACCAATCCAAACCTGCGACGAAAACAAAGATGAAGCTCCATAAGAGTGCGATGAAGGTCTTTGCTATCGCTCATAAAACTAGGCAAACGCAGCATATGTATTGTAAGTTGAGCGAGATAATTATGTAGAGTATAATCGAAAACTCTAAACACCTTGACACTTGAAATATACGCCATTCGTCAACTATCGAATATTTTGATGAAATTATTTTCTTCTGAACGGTTGGTTTGATTTGCATACAAAATTGTGTTCAATTTGTGTTCAGTTCAATGGTGTGTGCACATTCGGAGAAAATTCAAATTATTTTCCAAGATTCTATTTTTCAAATTTTCACGCTGGGCCTGATCTCATGGAGTTCTCAGAAACTTTGAGATGATATTCCTCAGAAATGGTCCAACCGATATGACCCCAAAACTATACAGTCCTAAGTTGGAAAAGTCCACTTGCACTTACGAAATATTTTCATGTCGATCAATCTAACCGTGCGACCTGTGCAGTGCTCACAAAAAAGAACACACACAGAAAGGAAGCTACATGAGAGTAGGATGAAGGTCTTCGCTATCGCTTATTTAATCAGTTGTTGACATATCTCACTGAATTTTAAACTCATGATCTGAAATGCCGTGGTAACTTGGTATTTCAGTTTCTCCTCAATTCCATCCATTCCTCCTCCACTGCGTAGGATCTGTGGCAGATCTCATGCAGTACAGAAGGGGTGATTGGAAATTATTGAAGAAAAGTTGTGAGACCTAGTTACTACGAGAAATCAAATCATATACGTTAAAAATTCAGTAAAACGAAACAAAAGCTGATGTGGTGAAATTCTCTTTTTATGAGAAGTAATATAAATGATTGGAATGGATCGAAGTGAGAATTTGTCAATCTGAGACATTTTCCAAAACAGTACAGCTTGTACCAAAAGTGGGAGTATCTCTTCTACCTAACAAAATCTTGTACAAATATGTTGTGATATTGCATGAGATTCAATAGCCATCAAACGAACAGAAACAGACTTTTACTTTTTGTTCAAGCCCTACATGTCTTCAAGCCCATTAGAATTAATATATTTTTAATATATTAATATATTGAAAGTATTTTCATATACTATCCACAAATGAATTGAATTCCTTTCGTATCATGACATTGGAAAACTGAACAATCAACAAACGAAAAAAAATATATAGCCCACTACATAATACATATTCTTAATCTTTGTCTCCGTTGTTTCAAAATCTACCAACTAATATTTTCAATAGTTTCTGTGATTCGGACACTTCTCTTATGAGTGTCAATGTCAATTTTTTTCTCTCTCTGCCATTTCTTACATACACTCCTCCACTATCTATGATGAACTTTTAGTGTCACTCTTCGAGCTGCTCTTCTTTATATCGCCTCCACAATATCGGCTTGATCCACTTCATAGAGATTCCACACGGCTCTCGCATATTCTACTCTAGGACCAAATAAAATTTTGTACTTTTTCATTCTTCTGATCTTCCAAACAGTCTCGAGGTTGGTGTGGTCGTTAAGGCCAACAATAACGTCAACTTTACCGTTTCAGATGGGTGACGGATGAATGGTCTCAGTGTACAGCCACGTGCAACAGTGGCACAAGGGCGAGAGAGGTTTATTGTGCAGAGGATGGCAATGGAACAAGATCGAAGGTAAGAACCCATGCATTTGGTAATGATTTCTTCCTATTTTCACTGAATTTATTCATAGAAGTATTGGAAAGCGCAACAAATACCTGGATGACTGTGAATCATTATAAGACTATGTGAGCATAAGCTCGATGACAATGGTGACATTGGAAAAGATGGCCAACTTTGAAGACACTGAGCTCCTTAATGAATATCAAAATGCGTATTTGTGCGCCGTAACTATCAATACTTAATTATGCAATTGAATAGATTGGGCAGACGCGTTATGTGTTTCCGCGTTGATGGATGAGCTAGAACATTTCAACTTTTATCTTTGATGGATTGAATATATATATATATATATATATATATATATATATATATATATATATATATATATATATATATATATATACATACATATATATATATATATATATATATATATATATATATATATATATATATATATATATACACCTTGGGATCCAAACAATTATGTCACTGCCATCTTATTTCCTAATCAATTTCTATGATGATAAAGAAGGCTTTGTTCCAATCGTTTCCACAACTGCTGCTTAGATTTGAATGGTTTCTTAATAGTTTTGAGTGATTTAAAAAAATTGGAATTATATATTCTTTTACATCAAAACGGCTGATTTGATTGGACTGAAAGTTTGTAATAAGGTGTATAATTATCATATTAAAATTTTATGACAATTTGAATTCTCTCTAAGGAAATATTTTTGACGAATTTTTTCCTTTTGGTTATTCTTACAAGATTTTTTAAAATTTTGAAATGAATTTTCTCAGAAGAAGTTCAATCGATTGCGCCTCAAAACTATACAGTATCGAGTTAGATAAGGAAACTTGTGTATGCCAAGTTTCAACTCATTTTGAATATCCGTTTGACCTGTGGAGCGCGAACAAAAAAAAAAACAGGCACTTTTTTTCGGGTATGGTGAAATTGAGTCTTCGCTTTACTCATCCAATTATTATCGAAGATTTTCTGGTGGTTACTAGTTTTATGATGGTTGAATGAAAATCCGTGATAATGTGTATCTTGTGTGTGTTTACTGGCGGTGTGAATTTGGATTGTGTTGGAGAGGTTTCATTTTCAAAATTTTTCCGCCCGGATCTTATAAGGTTTTTCAAAATTCCGTGATGGTTTTCATCAAAATTTGTTCAACAGTTTTGACTCAAAAACTTTACAGTTCCAAGTAATGTAAGTTTGCCTGTCTGAAAAAAATGTCATGTTCATATGCTCCATATGAGAGTGGGATGAAAACCCGCATTCGCTCGACCAATGAATTCGCCAGGTAACAACGGCATGCACTCCTATATGGCCTGATATGGCCCTAGGCCTGAAACTTTATGAACCTCATGGTTGTTGACGAAACATAACATTGTATTCAAAGTATATTATGAATACAAATATATCTATCTATCTATCTATCTATCTATCAATCCATCTATCTATGGGTGACAACATCCCCAAAATACCAATTAGAGCTACTCTCACATGACTATTTTTTCCGGCACTTGGACCCAGTTTTAAGAACTGATAGTTGAGCACTAGTCAACGAATTAATTTGTTATCACCCTTGTTAAGTATGTTATTTCCGTACATTAAACTAATGGTTACCTGAAGTACTCAACTAAGGTTCATTATAATGGCTCTGAGGCCAGGTATTATCAAGTCTAGTTAGTCTTCAACTGAGAGTTCGTGAACAAATAACGTGTGTATTCATGGTGATAACAACTTCGAACTTTCAGTTAGAGCTACTTCCCTGTTGGTAATTCCGCCACCAAATTCAATATGACCAACGAAATGTGGATTTTTTTTCAAACTGCCAACAATTGGACACTTTTGATGAATGTAATTGTTACAATTTGCATGTGATTCTCTTCTTTTACTCCTCTCTGGGTTTCTAGTTCACCACAGGCTGTCAATCGGCAACTTCAATTGTCGGAACAGTTACGTATATTGAAATATACATGATTAAAGACATAATAGATCAAATGATAGAATGGTTTCCAGTTTTTATCAGTCATGAGTTCGTTATTAAATCATTATTTTAACGATTTTTCAGACTAACGAATGGAAAGCAGCAAAATTAGTAGCATCAATTTCATTTCAGGAAGAATGTCTGAATTTTCGATTCATACATTAATGAACAAACCTTCTCTCTATCTCCAATGCAACATTCAGTTGACTCAACTAAACGTGTAAACACGAAAAAAGAAGGTCAAGTACCGACTTAAGAAACACAAGTATCTTCATTGAATATGTATATGTACAAATGTATGTATTTGTTCTATAAAGTATCATGACAAGGTTCACGATAAGACATGAAACTGCATCTTTCAAGAGCATTAAATGTTGAAAGTTGCAGTGAGACTATACGTAATCACCGTAGTTTCACAATCATTTATCGATCGACGACCTTTTTCTTTCGTGGACTCACAAGCATACTCTCAACCACTATCATTTTCGTATATATAACATCGAAAAAAACTACCATAAAATTGTTGGATAAGTGATCAAAGTTGTGTTGGTGGCTTACAAAAGACGGTGTATTTCTCTACTTGATTGTTGGCTGGGTGATGTCGGCTAAGGTGTATATGTAGTGACTAGCTTGGCCGTGTAATGGAACATAAGATTAATGTTGCGTCATCTTAATGGGCTCCGACATGCACAACGGAGGCTTCGGCTAAGAGTAATAGGAGGTTTTCTCAAGTAGGTTGTAGGAGAGGTCGCATTTACTTGCGAGCGGTAACAAGGTTACGATATACATATACACGCTTGACTAATGAACCACATCACCGAATAGTACACTACGTCGAGTCGTGTAGTGGTGTGAGGGTTTGTAAAACATTTTTTTCGATATGGAAATCCATTTGTATCGTTGGAAAACGTCAAACACGATGAGCTCATGAGTGAGAGAATTTGGAACTGAAATTTCTCTAAATAACTTCTGGAATTAACTAATTGAAAATCTTATGGGAAAACAACATGTTCAATAAGGCGGTACAATTTTATATGAATATTCTTGAAAAATTCCCAATGATGGAAAAAAGTATTTATAGAAGGCTTCTTTGATAATGCGAATGTGAATGTAATATCTGTAATTTGCTGATATTTGTGAAACCATCTGTATACTCACATTATACTCGTTTATTTTGAGGATTCAACGCTTTCAAAAGAAGCGGTTGAATTTCTTGTCATAAATTTCATACTGAAAACTCAAAATATATTCCAAAAACACTTCATCCATACAAATATTAGGGAGATCTCTGTTTGTCATTTTGGTATACGTCATTCTTCTTTGAGATGCAACTAAAATCCAACTACCAATCACATTCTTCGGTGAATGAAATTATATATTGATGCACCATCGGTATGGGTGATATATGTTGTACTGAGTTTTGAGATGGTGTGGATGATCCTACCACTGTTCTCCTTAGAATTGATCAGAGAATTTTGATTTCTCATCAAGTTTTCAATGTGATCAAATGAATGAAGGGTTTCAATTCGTTCGATTGTGAAGATGAGCCACACAAATTTTCACTGCCTGATTCAAATTCAACAATAGATATTGAAAATATACTGTGAACTTGTATCAAATATGAAATGCATTGCTTTGTACATCTTCGATGTTGAATACGAGTGTCTACCAGGTTATAGATCTCTACTTTCTCCTTTACGTGGGCTTTCAGATATTGTCGACAGTAATTAATTGAAGTAACTCTAGCTTTGTGTGGTTATCCGAACCCATTTGAATAAGAGCTATTCCTCTTCTGAATCCACCCCCGAACCCTCCAACCCCCCAACGCCCGCCACCTTCTTTAGCCAATAGATCAGTCTCTCTAATAGAAACCACGTGTTTTCTCTTTTGTATGTCCACTTAGCTGAGGTCAAAGTACCTTCCTTCTTCCTAAACCCCAACCCATTTCCTTTTTGAAATTGTATAAGGAAGTGGGTGGTTTTCTCTTCATTGCGAGACTTGGTATTATGTTTTATGCAAAGGTATGGGTGGTATTCAGCTCATGAGTCGGATTAAAATTAAACATCCTGAATTTCATTGATCTTGAAGGAGGTGAGAGTTTTATGTATAGTATCTCAAAACGAGTCGGTAATGGAATCGAAATTAATTCACAAACCACAACTGACAGTCACCTGAATCCACAACTGACGTATTTCAATACTCGTACAGATTTATACTATGAAAATGTACATATAAGTGACAATTATGAAATAAATATATTGGAATTAGAATTGAAATTACTGCTAGGTGTATGTCGATTGAGTCAAAATCAAATCCGTCTTTCGATTCAATTTTTTCAGTTCGCATCGAAAATTTGACTCATCTGATACATATTGAAATGTGAATTATTCTCAACTCATAATAATTACTTTTCTCGAGATTTCTGATAACATCGTAATATTTAGGTACAGTGAATATTTTGGCAATTGATATGGTGATTATTTGGCATCAATACTCTGATTATTGGTATCTCACCTACAACATACAACTGATTACTCACTAATAACCCTGCCCTGATAAGATCTTTTCACTTCGCACTCAATGACAAACATAATGCTTCTCCAGTCTCGAACAATTATTATGTTCAACTCAATTATTACGTATTTTGTAATTTTGTATACATATTTCTGATATACATTGATAGAGTTGGCCCACCTATGTCAGTTGGTGAGAAGTTTATGATCACAAGACAATTTATTCGAATTCATTTGAAACATAGTTCCATCATTTTTCTCCAGTTGTTCTCGAATTGAGTCATCCTCACAGAGAATTGAAGAACAATGATATTTTCGATCAAGTTACGATGTTAATGAATAGCAATAATAGGCCTACCGGTAATTTTGACAGATAATGACTCGGATGATCAAGGAAAATTGGGGTGAAAGTTTCATATTATTATTCCGAATTGAACAATTATTCTGATGACATCCGGTGAAAATTTTGTCAAACGCTATCCACAATAATATGAGATCCACAGTTTTGAATGGTCTGAGGAAAATTTATTGTTCCCGAATTCAACTTGTTCTGCCACTTGAATGGAAGACGACTCCTCTCAAACATGGCAAATGTTACGTAACTAATGTACTGAGTCGTTAAATTAACGTAACTGAACGTCTTCCCAGCCCAACGAAAATATCTCGTCATTTAGTCATACACTATATGCTGGCTGCGTTATACAATGTGAAATTTGTACAATTAGTTACAGGTAATATGCACAAGTTCTAAAATGTGGTGAGATTTGTTGCGGATTGTTCAGAAAATGGATGTTGAATTGAACTCAGCTTCTTCAGCATAGGTCAGCAAACAT
>OZ023326.1:23831413-23876413 GCA_964007535.1 Brachyptera risi
GAAAACCTTACTGAATGGGATCAAGATTTATTGCCTAAACGAATTCCTTGACAGGTTCAATATTGCTGACTCTGCTACCAAACCTAATGCCAGATTTCTTCCTCACTTTTCTTCTCCTTCTTCTTTCTTATATACCTTCTTTCAATCCACCTAATTTAATCCCCACAGACTGAAGTTGAGCAAACGATGGGTTTGGGACCACTAAACCGTTTGTGCTAAGATCCACAAATCTAGTTTACTTCAAATGAACGGTATAAACTCTAAAGCATACACCAAGCCAATAGTGGTGTTTGAAGGGGGGAAGGGGGGAATGGGGATATTTTTTGATACGTTGCTGAAATTTTTCAGGTGCTTGAGTTTGCTTTATCAGAAGTTATGTGTTTATCACAGTTTTCTGGAATTGTATGGGAACATCATAATGAATAGTTGAGAGCTTACTTCACTCATTCTTTCCCTCCCCCTTATATCTACACCAAATGGAATTCGACTTGAATAAATACATTCCATTCTTGCACTTATAAGCTGTATCCATGAAATAAGGTCGTCGTACTAACTGAGTGAAGGTTAAACCTAGCTATCACCATGAGAAAAACCATATGTGAATGTGTAGAAACTCATTCCAACTTCGACAATTTTGTTATATCAGGAGATGCAGTCGAGTTTATAACCTTTATTAATTCTTCCCGAATAATTATGTGCCTCAAAACACCACACCAACAATAATATTCGCTTTCGTCATGTTCGTATACGACTCACTTCCGTGGACATAACCATAGAAACTCATAATTGAGTTTGATAATTATTCGTTTATAGCCAACAATTGTTCCACTATTGATGACCAGAATAGCTATTCAATTCTCCGTCACCACAATTTCATTCGAGTATTTAATTAAATAATTTTACTCGGAATTAAATTAAATTCAACAACTCCGATCAAGAATTCTGATTGTTCCCAGTTCTCGAGAAGTTGCGACATGAACATTTCACATGAAAACGTTCAAGTGTTTTGTGATCTTGTGTTTCAGGTTCCCGAGCAGCTCTGCCACGGGCATAAACCCCGCTACCAAGAGCTCTGCAATCAGATGGAGTGTCCGTCGTGGACAATGGGGGGCTGGTCCGGGGTAAGTCAAAACTCTCAAACAGATAAACACAAACTTCGTTAATGTTGAGAGATTTCGAAATAGGGTCATGATAATAATAATATGTCCATCAGTTAAATTATATCATAGCCGGATATGTTGAAGGGAACGAATAATGTCGTAAAATGGAAGTTATCCAAGAGACTAAGTTCATAGTTATGAAGAAGTGAATATATCCATATTGATATGTCATGGTATTTTATTGTTAATACATTTAAATATATGATTCGTAGTTCTATACCACAATTAGTTCTTACTATCAGTTCTATAATGATGTACTATAACAAAATTATTAAAAAAAAAATATATATATATATATATATATATATATATATATATATGTGAATATGGATATATATATACATATATATATATATATATATATATATATATATTTTTTTTTTTTTCTAATATATATATATATATATATATATATATATATATATATATATATATATACATATATATATATATATATTATAACATCATACTATAATAATCTAACACCATCGTTGACGCTTCGTAAAACCGTAATACTGATGCATTCAGATTCATTTTCTTTCATTTTTCCTTTTGCTTCATGTCCAAAGACTTGTATATATATATATATATATATATATATATATATATATATATATATATATATATATACTTGTTGATGTCCATTATTCCGCTCTTTTGGCTCGAACAGTTGAGGCACTCATTGCAAATCTGAAGTTCAGTTCGAGTCCCGCACTAGGAATCAATTTTTGTATACATCCTTTCACCCAGGATCACATCTCATTTTATTGTTCACCATTTTATAGGGCATCCTGCCCTGTTAAAACCCAGCTGTTGATCGAAATATTCTTACAGATTTGTAATCCATAGATGAAATTGGAAGAGAACCAAATTATTGCATACAATTTGGGTTCAATTGATCAAAATAATTCCACAGTTGAATTGAAAATGAAATTCAGTTTCGAATATATATTATTTCGAGTCATAATATTGGTTATGAACTAAAAATCATTTCATTCCACAAATATTTCTAGTGCTTTGTTTTCTGTATCTAGCTGATTTAGTTCTCTTCGAAATATAAACTTTTTTCGAATTATTCATGAGAAGTTATGTGATTTAACAATTCACATAACAAAAATTACCAGTAACGGTATAGTGTAGTAAGGGTAATTGAATATCTTGAACATGAAACTACAAAGCATATTCCGTGATCATTCTATCAGCAGGGTTGAAATTAATTTCGATGACACATCAAGCAAAGATCAAAGAGGTAGACAGGGCACGTTATTGAAAGGTGAAATTGTAAAAGATATTGTGTTATTTTTGTTTGTCTGCGTGTTGTGTTTGTATTTGTGTGTATACATGCACTTTGATTGGTAGGAAACATGTTTAACCCCTTTTCGTATTTCCCGATCAAAGCAACTCAAACTTGTTTGCCGTCAACAACATCTGCTCCAGGCGTCCGTCAAATCAACCGACGCTCAGCGTCACAACGCTTTATTCGATATCGATACATTAGCTTCCCTCGTCTTTGATCAACAATGAACCAGGTCTTGAGTGTCACGTTTATCGGAGTTTTTAATACTACAATATTATCTTCGTTGTTCTTTCAAAGAAGTGAAAGCACATCGCAAATATCAGGTTTATTTTCTCTGTGCTTGGACAAATATTCTCTGTGAGCTATCTGAACCTTGGAATGATGCAATAAGCACGTAATCCACACAATATTCTACCAAGACATGATGGCAGTCATTTTTCAAAAAAACATTTTGTGATACACGAATACCATTTGGTTCACATTTGATCACATAACGTCCAGTTATAGAGTTAATACATTCCTCAATTGGGCGGTAATTAGTGATTCACTCGTTATAGCCCCTGGCTATCAATAATATTTGTCTGACCTGATCAATAAACAGCTTGATTACCACTATTTAGTTTACCTAAGTCACATTGCAAGACTGTTCTATTCATTCAATGGAATTATCCACTCGTTATATAGTTATTCTATACCAAACATCATTGTTTGCTTCTCGACTACAACAACAGCTACGCCATTTGCGTTTTTCTTCTCATTATTTCAATCCGAGTTTCGTGATTCTTAGTTATTGTTTGCGTACAGACAAATATAAAATCTGATGAAATCATCATCAACCTGGAGATAGAGATCAGAGCATCTCATAAAAATCGCTATTCCAGTAATTTATTTCTAGAATTCTCATCTGGCACGTCCTTGAAGTTGATAATTAATATCATCATATCTCAATGTGTAAGAGGTCAACTTCATGGACGTTGATCTGGCCAAAGAAATCGTTCAAATCAGGCATTTTCATTCTTTCCCGGCGCATAATGTTCTTCACTATACCAAAAAATTATTGAAATTGATGTTTGGACATATCAGTGAGCTAGTTTTCATCAAGACCATCGATAGACGAAATAGATTATATATAATCCAAAGATTAGAATAGTGCTGAGAACAATAATCGAAATATTGTTCCAGTAGTGATTTATATCGATTTCAAATTCAATATTTTTTGGAATTTTCAATGCACTTCTCACTTTTGTAATTGATAACCTTGAATTCAAAACTCATACTTCGAATTTGGAACTTCAGACTCAAAATTAACTATCGGAACATAATCAATGTGACCTCTGAAACATTCTCATTACACTTGGAAGTGGTGACCAACCCGTCAAGTATCAAGCATAACGAGTCAAGTCGTCATGATCTCCGATACTCAACAATTCTTCCTGTAAAACAGTCAAATAGAAAAGAATTGGCGATTTAAAGAAAACTCGTGACTTGATCTCTATATTCTTTTTCAACACCTCCTTCTCAGCCTTTCTCCCCTCCCCCCCACACTCAACACGTCTACCCAAACACCTTGGAGTTTTTTTACCACCACCCTTTACTCCGACACCTACACCTCGATCGCTTTTCCTTCAGGAAGGAAGTATTCCGTTTGTATGGCACGTTTGTGCGTTTCAAAATGGATTCAAAGGAAAATCGTGAAAGTGTCTTGATTACGTTTTCAATTTTCCTTTTTTTTCCATCCAACAACATACACATTTTCACTTTTCACTCGTTTTATTGACACGTTGCCGGTTGAATACGTGTAGCTATAGCGCTCCCTTTGACTGTTGAGCTAAGTATAACTTTGGTCTAGTAATACTTTTGTTCTGTGTTTTTTTTTCGTTTGTTTTGTTTGTGGAGAAAATTGTGTTCTCATTTCTGAACAACACGTTTGTTTTATTCATCCACAGACCAATCTTTGTTTTCTACCGCAGTTGACTTGCTATGTTCCACTCGTATTTATTTCCCTGTTGTTGTTTCTTTTTCTTGCGTGTTGGTTAGTATATTCATGTAATATTGTGGAGAAAAACGACTCATCGGATAGAGGATTTGAATTGCTACTTTTGTCTTCATGCAAAGCTCTTCTCAAATTAATAATGCATATTATAATATCAGGCTCTGGTACGGCAACCAGTGCAAATGTTCTCGGTGAGATTCTGTCCAAGTATCTACATTGAGTTCTGATATCATATACAGTGCTATAATTATGTTCTCGTAGTGAAAATCGATTATTTAACTGATGCTCGTTTTACCCTTGATATGCACCAATGAACCGTGCGTTCAACAAAGATGAAGAAGCAATTGCAATATCGATCATTTCGGCTATATTGTGAATAGATTGAAAATTAAAACTCACATTGGAATATTGCTCATTGTTTGTTTTTTTCGTCTTTTTTTATGTGTACGCATTTACTTCTGGAACGTGTTAAAATGGTGATACACCATTCTTTCTGAGATGAGCAGCAATGTTTTCATTTTTCACATTACCACCAATTTTTTCTCATCAGAAATATTTTTCACTACCACGACAAATTAACATATGCGTTGTTGGATGAGTTATAAATGTACATCTGTATGAAATGTGATGAAGTGCTCAATCCTTGTCTTTGAAAGTATTATAGTAGTACACTGTACTATACAGTACAGTACTGTACAGTACACTGTACTTATAGTAGTACAGTGTAGTAGTACACTGCTTTCCTGTTTCATCTGTTGCTAATTTAAATCGTTTCTTCCATTCAATTGATTATACCTGTTGCTTTTATCAATGAGTTTTTCAAGGGAGACCTTAACCACAGCGTAACATTTTCAGTTTCAAATTATGTAACATATGATCGAACACAGTGACTTTCATACCAGTCAGAGAAGTATTTAATAAAACTGATTCTCCACCACGGTGAATATCCACTTTCTCCTAGAAGATGCATACTATCAGGGAACTTCTATTAGCTTGCATTAAATTTCATTCATAATATGTATTTTTTATTGCAATGACTATATTATTTCATATGACCCAATACTGTAAAGAGTATTAGAAAAAACTCAATGTATTGTGATGATCAATAAATAGATTATGCACTACTTATGTATAATCCAATGACAAAACTATCGAATGATAAATCTTCTCTCCAAATTTTCAACTCTGGTTCTTCCTATGGTTGTTTCAAAAACTTCGTAATTGTTTTTTTCAAAAGTGGTGCAACCGATTGCGCCTCAAAACTATTATAGCAATTAAGATTATGACATATGTGTATGCCAAGTTTCAACTGAACTTATACTTTCGTTTGACCTATGGAGCGCTAACAAAGTAACAGAGAGAAAAAATTCATTTTATTCGAGTACGGTGGAATCGTCTCTCCGTTTTGCTCATCCAAGAAGTTAGACTTGTACTTACTTAGACTTGTACTCCAATCATTATATTAAACGATGTTATCAATTTTGCCAGTCGGGCTCCAAAACTCACGCTAATGATTGATGATGGATAATAATTATCTAAGATGTATTGGCGTCAGTGGATGATCAATGATATGTTGGGAAGATTATTATTATTTTTTTTTTAATAACATCGAAACTTGATACAAACTCATTGTTCCCCAATTAAGGATATGGATGAAAGATAGGATCGTTTGGACGGGGCACTACAAGGGCGATCTTACCACCCCATTTTAATTATTTGAAACTAATTAACTTCAGCACCAGGACTGCGCTGTCTGTGACCATAATTTTTCGCCGTAGATAAAAGTCTTTCAGTATGAACACACGAATGTTGATATCTTCGAACTAAGTCTCTTGGGCAATGATCACTTCTTCCCATCGACAGCAGATGTAAAGTTTAGCATCATACAAAATGGATAGATTAAATCAGTAATATGCCTATAATGTTAAAATTAGGCCTATCACTCTTCTAATTAATGGTCGTGGCCAATTAAAAGATAGATGGGCTAGTAGGATATTCTATCACAGGAAAGGAAAATGATCGTGGCCTGATCTCAATCGAACCATTCAAGATTACGCTGTGACGGCAGACGAAAGAACTGGCAGTATGATCTATTATGCCTGGAATTGTAACCCGATCGTCAGCGTGACAGTTCAGTGCGCTAGCGACTATGATAATATCAACATATCATCCTAACTGAAATAATCCATTCTTCACTTTCCAGTGCTCGGTATCGTGTGGTGAAGGCGTCCAAGTACGTAACATCGAGTGTCGCGACGCCCAAGACGCCCCCAACGAGCAATGCGACGACATGACCCGACCCGCTGCGACGCAATTGTGCCAAACAGGCATTGCTTGTCCGGTGCACCGTCTCAGTTTCTTCGGCCACCGTGGTAATGACGACGAAGAATCCGAAGTCATACGTATTGACGAGCACACTCAGCCGTTGGTACAACCATATCCTCCGTTGTCGTCATTCACGGCTCATCACAGTGCCACGGCAGAAAGACTGGTCGGAAATCCCGTTGTGCCGTCTGAATCAACGTGAGTATGGGCAAAACTTTGAAGTGGGCTATATGAATTGAGCTTTACATTATTTAACCATCATCCTTTTTCTTCATCTTGTGGTACAGTTTATTATATCTGTATCTTGCAACTAGCATAAATGACATCCGAAACATTTTCTGTGGCAACTATGGTTATCAGAACTAGAGAATAGAGATGAGTTGGGAACAGTAGGGAAGATGTTGGTAAAGATATGTTCATATCATTGTTGAATCTTTACAACCATGTTTGAATTCCTCGAACTTCAGAGTGGATATAGAGTAGTAAATGTTTTCCTTCCAGTTTTTCTGTATCATCACTTCAAAATAGTTTTATGGGAAATATCAAATGATACTGAATAATATCATTCCATGCATTCATCGTTCACTGATAATATAACTGGAGAAGTATTTCTCCTGTTTAATTAAAGTATGAAAATTGATCATCTTCACACAAATTGCATAAAAACTACGACATGATGAATAATTCACTCAATGATATAATTGACGTCCAATTATTGCCACATTGCACTACTACTAGTGGCTACAATCACATTCTTTCGAACTAATCAATTGAAAATCTCTATCGATTTGTATACATAACTACACGTACATTTTGATTCTGAATTACCTCTATGAACAAATACTAGGCCTCTATGGTTGTATATTCGTATTCACGAGAGCTAGAATTCTCCACACAACATGATGAACAAAAATATCACCGTTATAGCTGGATTTTTCAGCTTGTTTTTCATTTTCAGTTTCAAGAGTCAACGATTCTCCGAAACGATTATGAACACAATAACCTCCAATTGTTTGGAACTGCACCGAGTTCATGTACAATTTCAAAGTTTTTACATTAATACAGTTGGTAGATCACCTTCGTATATCATTTATTCGTGTATACACTTATCATCAACTCTTCGTCAACGGATTAGCAAGCATTTTCATTTATTCGTCGCATTTTCGCCGTATTAAATCAACAGTGATTCCCTAAAGGTCATATCCGGGTAAAGTATACCTACACAGAGGTCTCTTGTACAACCCGTAATTGCATGTGAATAATACATGAATCTCCACGCATTACGTTAGCTATACTAACCCATGATGGTTTGTTTTTTACCACGTAACATCGCGTTCCCATGTGAATTTTCAACCCACACCGTTTCACGGTATAGATGTAATAAAGTCATTTAGAACATTTCACATTCCCGACAACGCGTATTAAACATTTCATAGTCTGGGTATTTTAAATTGAATTAGATTTTCACTTTACCACTTAGCAATGGTTGGATCACAAATTGTCCGCGCGGTCTTTATTGTTCATTCTCATCTGGAATATTATGTCAGCGTTTCAACTTTCAGAAAACTTGGTTTATAATAGTTGAAATGGAAGAGAATGAAGTCTCTGTTAGAAATTATATTCATCTTCTTGAACAGTCATTACGATATTCCGTCTTTCTTTTGATGTTGAGTGAATGTGTAGTTATACTCTGTTTCATGACCACATTGCACAAAGTAATTGCATCCATTTAGATAAGATTTGAAACTAAACATCCGGAAATGAAAGGACAATTGCTCATTTTTGAATGACTTGCATTATATGATGCTAATAAATTTGAATTGGATGAATGGAATATTTACGACGTCCAGTGAATTTTATTCACTCTTTCACGTAATTTTATAATAATTCTATTCTATTTCCATTACTTCAATACGAAGTACGACTATCTACCATCAGCACCATTGACACTATATTATCAAGTGGAACAGGTTGGATTTAGGTTCGGTTAAATAATGTCAATGCTGGATTTTATTGGTTTATGTTGGGTTGATTCGGTCCAGTCATTCAAATCGAATTGATTCAGGAATGACTTGGGTTGCGTGCAACAACAACAACGACAACAACAACAACAACAACAACTCCCGAAATCTGTGTTCACATACAACCTACAAATTGGGGTTTCCGATCGGTAAAAATATAAATAGTATTTTAATGTGATGTTCAGATATTTTTAACGCGCATTTAACCTCCAACTAACGCATAATCTGAATTTGTGTATCAATTCACAGATTTTTTCACACTCAGTAAGTATAACAATCCGGAATTGACCGCATTTTTTGTTAGACATAATATTTTATTATTCTAATCCTTTCATTTCTCTCATTCCTCATCATTGAGTTTTCTCTTCTCTTTTTTCTTGTAGATATGTGTTAGTTAGTTGAGACAGGATGTACAAACTGATAATCAATTATAAATGGCTGATCATTTGCCAAGTTACGAGAATAAAGTCAGCAATCAAGGGTAATAACAGGTTGATTTCCTAATTATTGCCTCATTCCTTACCTTCTGATTCTCAGATTGTACCATCAAATCTCATAGTCCAGTAATAAGTGTTTAGGTATCGTAATCGCTTTCGTGTGCTAGATGTGTATTAAATGTGCTTAAATATCGTGTGTCTCTTCTATGCCTAGAACAAGTTTCCTCTGTCTTGCACAATTGCCTCTTTCCTCGAATAAAGGCAATCTCTTGCTTGTGTTTCTTACAGCCACGTCGAAATGTTCTTTGCCTGTGGCTGGTTGTATTTGAGGTACAGTATGATACAACAAACACTCAGACAATCTGCATTCGTTGGTTCATATACTCTCGAACCGATAAGATTATACTGTTTCACTCTCTACTGGGGTTGCCGTTCGATTGCAATATTGTAGATCGATTCGATATTTTTGTATCTCGATTCGATGTCGAATTGTAATATTTGATTCCGATGAATCCGATGTTCGATAGAACAATGACCGATTGAACAAAAAGATTTGAACAATCGAATGAAATGCTAAAAAAAAATCCAAAAATGCTATCATCAACCCTGAGTCAATGAGTCCATGGCCCTGAGTACATGGACGTGCTAGAGGAAATGGCTGGATTGGACTCTCAGCGTTCACTTAGCGACCGATAATACCTGGTGCAGACTTATAAGTCACAACTGTTAATTCCAATAGATATCGATTGATGATTTCAATTTTCTATAAATATCTATCAATATTCGATGTTGAAGTTAATCAACCTGAATTCATTTTTAATCAGATATATCAATGTTTCCTGATCTCAGTCTACTCAAATTTCAAGTTTGTAACAACTTGAAAATAGTAGGTTAGAAAAGTGAGTAGAGACTAGAGTTGTAAGCATTTGTGTCAATTGTATGAAGTATTATCGGAAGTGCTGATCGATCATAATGAATTGTTCCCGCCGTACTATTTTTTGGGTCGTAGGACCTATTGGCTCAGACTTTGATATACATATCGCTATATAGATCGATCATATCGATCAACTCGATACATCAATTTCATAAATTATATCGATTTCATCGACTGAATCGATCAAATTGATTATATCCATCATACCCATCATAACCATCATATCGATCATATCGATATACCTATATAGATGAAACATGACGATATGTAGGGCCTATATGTATTTTGGTAGTGAATAATGATATGAAATAATCATTGATTGTATGTATATATCGATTATATCCATTATATCGATTTTGAAAACACGATTAATTATCATGTCAAATGAATGAGTGTCGAACTGTGTCGATATATCGAAAATCGATTGGCAACCCTATACAGTCTTTACACACACTTGATCTACAGCACTGACAAGCAATGCAATGCTCCTGAAATATATTTATTATGAACTTCTTACTCAACATACTTTACTCTTCCTCTTGCTAAAGTTCTCACTTCTCTCTGACTGAATGCTTGACACGATGTTCAATTCTGAGAGGTCTGCACTTACACTCTATAATGAAGATAGTCAATACTTCGAACGGAATATTCGTCTGGCACATCAAAATGATTTGCTTCAATATTCGTTTTGCATCTTATACACCATTATGCTTTCGCATGTCATTTTATAACAACGTTTATTTGATCCTGACCTCTATGTTACAGGATCTATGATAACGTATACAGGATTCTGATGATCATGCAAAAATAGTAATGAATGAAGTTCAATGAATAATAGGCCCACGTTCCAATTTTTCAAATTTGGTACATGGTTCAATAACTAGTGAATCGAAGAGAATGCGTTGCAAGATTAGCGAGATATTTATGTAGAATGTACAAGAAAGTTATATGAATCTTGATTTTCAAATCATTGTGAACCTCATTCATTCATTCATTCATTCATTCATTTATATTATTTTATTCTCATAGCTCAAAGCCTTGCAGTATGTAGATTTTCACTAATTTCAATCTCAATGTTGATCATTTTTCCGATATTTCAATTCAGTTTCTTATGAACGACCGATACAAATTCTTTCAAGCTTGGTAAAAATATATGATGAAACCCCGTTATCAACATTCTGTGTAAATGTCATGCCAACGGATAAAATTGAAAAATTGATCATTCAACAGAGTACTATTCCAATGGAGATTTTCACAAGTATCCGAATTTTTACCCGAAAACTCTTCGAAGTGATTTTGCTCACAAACAATCTCAGCTTGTTCTGAAATGATATCAATGTTCGTAAAGAGTTTCAAGTCGATTAGTTACTTTTTCTGATTCATATGCCGCGTAGAAGATACGAGAAAAAACGGAGCTCGATTTATTTCTGTGAATGAATCGGAAGTCTTAAAGACTTTCATCCAATAAAGAGGAATCACGCGATTGAGGTTATATTGTTCGAACAAATTGTGGTGAATTTCAAATAGCATCTGTCAACTTTTCTTCCATTATAAAATCAACCGAATGAGACTATGTTACTGAATTGGTGAATAGTTTATCGGTATTATTCGAATGTTATTTGATTGGGATGTTATAGTTTTCATTGACGTACAGGCTCTATGTGTTAATTCCATTTATCGACTCAAATAACTAATTCATCCGATGTCGGCTGTACTAACTGCATTTGCAACAATTGCATACTCACTGCATCGCACACTGCACAGTATTGATGGCCGTACACTCAGTTCCGAATAGTTAGCATGTCAAACAGCTATTGATATCATATTTATGATTGATTACCCTCAAGTGTGATGAGATTGATCTTGTGATTCTCTATCTGAACTTCCTTGTCATCCTTAGCATTGATTGGGAAATGGTTATTTTGTAATGATGAAAATAATAATCACTATCTTCTTCAGTTCAATTGATCTGCTCAAGATGAATTTATCAGACGAGCTTTAGCAAGGATTCAATTTGACATACTGAAAAAAATTGGTGTTCGTTTTTGTGTTATTTTTTTATGTTTTTTTTCGGTCATCCACAGGTCAAACGGCTACAGCTATCGACTTCGAAATTTGTTCACTATGGTCCCTCATCTAACTCAGATCTGTATAGTTTTGTGGCATTATCGGATGTTAACTTCTTTTTTTATGAATTTTATAAATTTCAAAAATACCCATTAGAATAACACAGCGGGAAAAGAAAAGAAAATATTTTTATTTTCCCAAAAAAATGAAATTCTGCGTGAAGTTGAGTTACAATCTGATACACATTTCTGAGAGCTTTCAGCTTGATCGTGAGAGCCATTTTGAAGAAAAACTATAAAATGTGCTATATTGGTACCACTCGAAGCAGTTTAAACCCATTTCTAACTTAAATATCACCCAATTGGCGAATGTAGACAAAAGTTCGGCCAAAAAAAGTCGACATACTATTACTATCCGCTCGTCTAACAACACATATATGGCGTTTTCCTAGTTATAAAACAATTGAATATTCTGGAATAATCAGGTGTGAGTGTCAATTCAGTTTTATTGCTGTTCCAGTCATAGTCCTGGCCATAGTTATTGTACTAGGTATCTCAAGGAATATTTGCTATGTTCACAACTGCCATACTTACTTTGATCGTCCCAAGCTCTTCCAAAGAATTCAACTTGGACCCATTTTTAGACGAGCTTCAGCGAGGATTCAATTTGACATACTGAAAAAAATTGGTGTTCGTTTTTATGTTTTTTTTTTTATGTTTTTTTTCGGTTCTCCACAGGTCAAATTGCTACAGCTATCAACTTCAAACTTTTTTTCATCATGCTTCCTCATCCAACTTAGATCGGTATAGTTTTGTGTCATCATCGGATGGTAATTTTTTGTATGAATTTTAGAAATTTCAAAAATACCCGTTAGGGAATATACACGGCGGAAAAGAAGAGAATATTTTTATTCTCAAAAAGAAATGAAATTTCGCGTGAAGTTGAGTTACATTCTGATACACATTTCTGAAAACTTTCAGCTTGATTGGATGAGCAATTTTGAAGAAAATCATAAAATGTACTAAATTGGTACCACTCAAGCAGTTTTTACCCATATCTTACTTAAATGTCACCCAATTGGCGAATGTAGGCAAAAGTTTGGTAAAAAAGTCGACATACCATTACTATCCGCTCGTCCAACAACGCATATATGGCGTTTTACCAGTGTTACAACAACGTGTGCTCAACAGAAATTCCTCGAACCGAAGTTAATATTGGAACAATTTCTGCAGAATTACTTAGGAGATGAACTGAAATGAAATTTGCAGGTAAATTGACGAACTCTATTCTCAGTGTAAATCGAGATGGTTTCAAGCACTTCAGAACTGAGACTGACTATAACTGAACACACTTTGGAACTGTTGTGACTAAAATTGATCATCCTTTTTATGTTTGATATAAAAAGTGTGAAGTTTTGTCAACAGCAATTGAAATAAGATGGTGGCCGTGGCACGACCCAATTGCTACCATTATTTATGGCATTTTTAATTGCATACCAGTTTTTTCAGCACGATAGGAGAGGTATCTTGCGCTGTCTTCAGGACGAATGCGCAACTCGCTACATGCATGAGAAAACACAGCATTCTCCTAGATTACTTCCTTGTCTCTCTTGATTGATGTTCAAAATTCGAATGGTTTTTACGCTAATTAAAGATTTTTTCCACATTGTCGACTACTATTCCATTCAGTTTTCCACAGTGAGAATATTCTGTACTAACTCATATATGTTGTCCTTCAAGTTGTGATGCTATCGTTTTTTCATATTTCCACAATTGACTAACATGAGTTCATATGAATATTTATATATACATATATATATATATATATATATATATATATATATATATATATATATATATATATTCATATATATATATATATATATATATATATATATATATATATATATATATATATATATATGTATATATATATATATATATATATATATATATATATATATATATATATATATATATATATATATGAAATACTCGATAACTTCACCATGACAATATTCGTATGGAATAGTACACCATTAGTATTCTCGAATATTCACAAGAATTCAAACATTCGAACGAAACATTCTGAACATTCTGAAAGACATCGTACATCCACCAATCGAAATGATCCGAAATATGTATTCTCATCTCCGTATGATGACATAAATGAATGTATAAAATATGGAGATAAATGAAAATATATTATTAGGGTGAAATCATCGGATATATTTTCTTCTGTTAATAACTTCGAACGAATGGAGATTCATCAAAATTTTAATATAACCTGGAACAAAGCTAATTATGATATTCATGGAATCAGAATCTGACCAGCATAACTGAATAACATGATTCAACTCACTGTGGATCCCACTCACTTTTTCATTGATAAGATCCTGAAAAATCGTGTACATTTGATATGAAATTTGTTCAGGATGTTATGTCCCACAGAAGTTAGTAATATCTTTCAATGGGTCATCATCAGACTCATTCGAATCTGACAAAATTGTTCAAATCATTCTCACTTAAACTTGATCACTCTATCATCTTTGAAATACAAAATCACTTGGGCATATATATATACGAACATTTTCCTATAGATTAAAATGAGTAATAATTTATGTGAGAAACAATTCCAGGAAAAATCTCATATTCTGTTTGAAAGCAATTGTTATACCATTTTTGAGCACGTCGAATACATGGACCATATCTATTCAAATATTCCTGACAGTAATCAATCTGAGTGCCATCGAGAGATGCATAATGGAGAACAATTTTATTTGTTCCATAGTTTTGTGGCCAGTGAATGGAGTCCTTGCAACGTGTCCTGCGGGGAAGGTGTGATGCGGCGAGAAGTGCACTGCAAAATCTTCCTGGAGTTCTCAAGAACAGTTGCGAGACTGAAAGATGAACAGTGTTCAGGACCAAAACCTCCGGAGACGAAGAGATGTATTGAGCCACCTTGCTCCTACAACAGGTATTGTACTTGCATCAGACACTATTATACTGAAGAAAAGTTCTTCTCATACAATCAGTTCCGAATCAATATATTTTTGTGAAGGTATATATATTCGGATTCTTCGTCATGATATCTGGAATATCATTGATGTCCCTCCACTAATTTGTGGAATATTCGAATTCAAAATCCCAAATTCCGATATAGTCTCGAATAGGAATTCATGTGAATACTGTGTTTCCTCCACTTTGAATTGGAGTTCTGGTTTTTTGTATACGAGTAGCTTTTATTATAGAATCCATATTAAAATACGTCAATCATCACTGAAAACAAACAGAAATTTCGAACATACGACTCATACGTTTAAAGAAATTGTGAGTAACAATATGGTCAGAAAATGACGATTTAAATGTACAACAAAATCAGGAAATAATTATTTCTCCGTTTGTATTCTATCTTCGTATTGAATCGTATACTTTCTTCAGACTCATTCATTTGATTCATAGACGTTCAACATAGAACAGTACATAGAACATAGAAACAAATACAAACACGTTCAAACATAGAAGTTCTAGTGGTTCTTGTCTCAAGTTTTGTTGAATGTACAAATGTGAAATGTTCCACAGTTCACAACCTAATGAAAATGATGAAATTCATGACATTTCGAAAGCGTTATATGTTTGATGCTGCAGCATGTTTCTCTACAGTTATCAAAATGTTCACAATTATTCTGTTGGTAGAGTAACTTCATCTCTTTCGAAAATAAGTACAGAAATCACCATATCGTCATATCAATCATCTGGTAATATTGTTTTGTATAATATTGTACTTAATCTAATGATGATAATTAATTCTCCAACTCCCCAGATTCGAGGCCGACTCAGTCTCCGACTCTGGAACGTATCTGCCGTACGGTGATCCCGAATTCCCACGCATCGCTCCAGGTAATCCAAGCGAATCTGAGAACAAAGGGACACCAATCAAGGTGATCCCGGGATCCCCGAGTGGCGGTAAAGCCAAGACGTATTCGTGGCGTAAACAAGGATTCACGCATTGCAGCGCGTCGTGTTTGGGAGGCGTACAGGAGATTATCATTCAGTGCATCAGAGACAATGACGAGAAGACGGTTAGTCCGTTCTTGTGCAAAGCTCAAGACAGACCAGAAGGTAAGAACTCGAGTCGAACATATAAATGATTATAGACGAACGTGGCAAATGCGTTGAATGAAAAAGCCATGAATCTCGACAATAGTTCTGCTATTATTTCTTTTCATTTGTTGAATAAATAGAAATTATTTAATCATTCTCTCATGAACGGTTGGTTCAAACTGCATGAAAAATTGTGATATTGTGTATCAATCGAGTGTTCGCATTCAGAGAAAATTTAAATTTTTGAGAGAATTTTTATTTTCAAAGCTTCCCGCTCAGCCTAATTTTATGGAGTTTCCATAAACTTTGAGATGATATTTCTCAGAAATGGTTCAACCGATATGACCTAAAAACTATCAACTTCTACGTTGAATAGGTCTACGTATACAGAAAAAGTGTCATGTCGATCAGTCAAACCGTGCGACCTGTGCAGTGCTTACGAGCATACTACGAAAAAAAACAAAGCTCCACAAAAGTGGGATGGATGTCTCCGCTATTGCTCACCCAATAAGAATTCAAAACTCTTAGCGAAAGAGATGGGCAAGAAACTCTAGCAACGCGTGCGATTACTATAGCATGTGACATAATCTCCTACAGTGCTCAACAGTGCTTCATACGTATAGAAAAATGTATCCTTCTCGATCTTAAATATCAACGTTTTCAGTTTCTATCCAAAGTTTCACGGCACATCATGATGCACGCAGTCGATTGAGTAGTTGACCACGCGCTTTGAGATCCATCGTGAATGATTGGCCGCCAGACGGCGTGTGAGAGCTCCATTCACTAATTTGCTTGAATGGATTCCTAAAAAAAAAGGTTATTTTCTCCGTGGATTCAGCACGCTGAAGAAAAAACCTTCCCACATTGAAAATGTCACTCGTATAAATGATAACAGAACATAGAATTACGTAATATGAAAAAATAATACGTCATAATGTATAGACATCAATAATTGTTCCAAATACTAATCAGTTGACTTTTAAAAAAAAACACACTTGGAAAGATTAATTTTATGGAATAGCAAGACCAGATATTCTCAAAAGATATATTCGCCTCGGCACGAATCAATTCATACACATAACACGTGATCCAATGCGAATACTCATCCTGGATCTTGAAATATTCCAAGGAACTTCTTCAAATGTTGGGAAACAGTTTCCACTGCATTCATTGGGTTACCATAGCAACTACATAAGTTGAGGGAAAAGAAGCTCTGCTGAAGTTGTGATTGGTGAAGGCAATATGTGAAACATTGTTGTTCGCCCATTACTACAATGTGTGACATCACCGGAAAGACGTATATGAATAAAGTGACCTGCATATTGTCAAGAACTACATAAATATTGCATTTTTTCATCATTTTGCTCTTTAAAAGTTCGAGAGTTCACTATTATCAATTGTTTATTTTCAAACTATTGCACAACTTCAAGACAGTTATCAGCAAAACCATGTTTTGTTTTTGTTGAGGAACTCAGAAATACAGTTCATGACTTCGAAAATAGCATATCTCGACAATAACATCGCTGACCTTTTCAGTCATGGTACACATTTTTATCATCATTCCATGTTACTGAAAATCATTATTTCTTATTTTATCTTCCTCTTCTATTTTATATGATAAAGTCGAGCAGATCTTTCTCTGGCATACTGAATAGTCATTCAGTAGAGCGGAGCTCCTTTTCCACCATCCTAACAGAACTAATGGTTTTTTTTTCAGTTCTTCCGCCGTAGAAATGAATACCGTGCCAATAAAATAACATTCCATCTCTTCACCTTCCCACTGTCTCATTCATCACTCACCAAAGTCATAATATCTCAATTGGAATTAGAGTGCATTCATTTTCAGAACTTTGCTATTTGTATTAAAATGTGCAATTTGCAAATAAATAACTATTACACTTGTAAATGACACATTTTCTTCTCTTCCAGGCTTGATACAGACATGTAATGATCATCCATGTCCTCCCCGCTGGAATTACTCCGACTTCCAGCCGTGCACCAAGTCCTGTGGGATTGGCATCCAGACTCGCGAAGTGAACTGTATCCACGAAGTGACGCGTGGCGGCGGCAACACTGTTATCGTGCCGAATAACATGTGCCCGCAGCCGCCCCCGCCGGATCGGCAATATTGCAACGTGCTGGACTGCCCGATACGCTGGCACCCTTCGGAGTGGACCAAGGTAAGTCATAGCATGACAAGACAATGCGAACAAGTGATCACGACTGTCTGATAACCAGATGAGGATGAAATAAGGGTATGTGTAATGATTGAAGAGATCATAGATTCGGTGGAACCGAATCTACGGCCTATACATAAATCTGAACTCGTTGCTAAATTCTGTTATGGCACGGAACGTTTTTTGCCTCTGAGATTTACTCCAGTTTCACATTCATGAATTCAATATGTATTAAACAAAATGAGTGAGATTTACTTTAATTTGTTTTTGTAATCATAGCATATGAAATGGAATATACTCGAACTTTTCCGAAACTGAATGAGCAATAATCATAAATGAAAGAAAAATAGTACCAAGAGACAATCAAATAAAACCGTCAACTAGTTTTTCAAGAAATATATACTTTTTAATTTATGATTTTAACACGTTCATCTTGAATCATTAGTTTGCTAGAGCCTTCCAGCATCCAATGCGACAACTAT
Organism: Brachyptera risi; assembly: GCA_964007535.1. Taxonomy (NCBI): domain Eukaryota; kingdom Metazoa; phylum Arthropoda; class Insecta; order Plecoptera; family Taeniopterygidae; genus Brachyptera; species Brachyptera risi. Next base: position 23,850,410 of record OZ023326.1, read on the forward strand.
CACGAACTTCTCCCTCATAATAATTTTCGGAAAATAGAATTCCTTCAAACTTATCTCATGTCGAAAACGTATGTCACTCATAAAATCACTTCCAATTATAAATTCAATTGATTAAATTGAATTAAATCAGTATATTGAATCAATTGAATTTATTTTAATCATTTTCATCATTCAGTTATAATTGATGTCGAGAAACGAGTTCAAGATGGTAATTTTAACCGTTCTTCTTGAAAACAGTGCTCCAAATCATGTGGAGGTGGGCTGAAGACGCGACAAGTCGATTGCAAGCAGGTGATGGCGCAAAACCACGTGATGCATCGGCCGGCCTCGAAGTGTCCGTCGGTGAAACCTCAAGACAAGAAGCCCTGCAACACCAAGTCATGCGTGCTCGAGTCCGACCGACCGTTCATTGTGGCCCACAATCAGACGTTCGTTCAACAGAATCCAGGGAAGAAGAAAGTGTCGCTCAAGATCGGCGGTCAAGCAGTCGTCTTCTTCGGCACGCAGATCAAGATCAAATGTCCGGTGAAGAGGTTCAACAGGTGAACTACCTCGAACACTTTCATAACTCCTGCACATCAGACACACTTGCTCATTGAGATTGAAATCTCGATTTCATTCAACCCAATCTGGCTCATCAAGCCTTATTCATAGTAATAAGATTAAATGGTTTTCTCCCTTCCAGAAAGTCACTTCGGTCAGTCGGAAACTTCACGAAACGATGCGGACTGGTTCACGTGACCAACCATGACCTTTATTCACGAGGTTATGGGATTGTGGGATGAGTTTATTCTGGTGGAATTCTGGTAATCTCACTGAAAATGCTATGAAAAAACCATAGCATAATCATCTCATCCATAATCTCATCTCATCTCATCTCATAATCTCATAATCTCGAGAATAAGGATCCAGGACGGGAGAAACTGTCCAACCATCTCACTATGAATATTAATTCATGGTTTCAGAATTTCCTCTCACTTTCAGAACGTAGTCCAAGTTTTTGGTGGAAGTGCCATGTTTTTCTACACCTTGCAATATCGTACTTGGCACTTCTACCAATATGTAGCAAAGAGTTTTTTCGAATAAATATATTCGGAAATATACACAAAATATGATTTCACAGAAGGAATGTTTCACATTTTCAGAACCAAAATTCAATGGGCAAAGGACCAAAATTATATAGTCAACTCGAAGAAGTACAGGATTTCGAAGAAAGGTGCTCTACGAATTCAAGACGTAACGCAAAGAGATAGTGGAATTTACACATGCATCGGTAAGAATTAAGATCGATACGAATATCATTCCAGTGTTTTGAGATGGAGCAATCTCATCCATGTTCCTCATTTCGTAAGTAATTGATTAATCAATCAATCTCTGTCTCCCTAGGAAATAAAGAGCTCAAACTCCCCAATGAGAATATATACTTCTGAAGTCTGACGTCATCATATCTTGGCTGGAAAAGTGTAATATTCACTGATTAAAAACCTGTTCATGTCAGTCTGAAATCTTTTCAAATGAATAGTAGTTCATAATTCAATCGTGTCGACTCCGTATTGACTATTGAGATTGCATTCGATTTGGATACTCACATCTGAGTGTATATGAATATATGAACACAGAATAAATGCAATCGAATTCGATTTGATTGCATATTGTACTCCATATTTACATAAGTCCTTCTGAATGCTCTCTGCCAATACTGCCACAAAATGAGGATCCAATACATCTTGTTTCTGATCTAATACATGTATATTAATTTTCTAGAATTGCCATTGGATAGTCCTCAAAAAAGGGTCCTAATCCAATCTTTATCGGAATCAATCATGAATCAAAGTTCAAAGATGCAAACTTCCATTGTATTTTTGGAAACAATCAAGTGTTTTCAATGCGATATTTGTAACAATGATAAAAAAAAAAATCGAATCGTACTCGATACGGAAAAAAAGCATTACGTATACAGAGTTGCAGACACTCAAAAATGTTCTCCATTTGTTCTCATGATATCTCATATACATTTACACACACACACACATATATATATATATATATATATATATATATATATATATATATATATATATATATATATATATATATATATATATATATAAAATTATAAAATAATTAGTATAGTTTGGACCCTGATGAGGACGAGACCAATCTCGTTGAAACGTTGGTCAGTTTAAATAAATATATCACGATTAAAAAACAGCCCAGTTTCAGTCAATTTGAATAAATATGAATCGTGAAAGTTTAAGTGAAGTTATAAGCTTATATATATATATATATATATATATATATATATATATATATATATATATATATATATATATATATATATATCTACAGGCCCTATATCGTTGATCGATACTCTACAAAGTTAATGCATTATATGCATTATAAATGTTGATATTATGAATAATTGTGTGTTTAGCTGGTAAATCTCTGGCGCGGCTTGAGCTGTCCGTGAAGCCTCGGCCCGGAGAATTCGGGACGATCAGTTCGGAGGAAATCCATGGAGCGGACAGGCAACAGAACGCTCCAGCATTCCCCGATCAGACGATGCTGGACCACTCGAACATTGACGGCACTTACGGTAAGTTGTCAACTGTCAGAGGCAAACATACAAACGTATCATTCATTAACTGAAATCATAGGATGGATTTTTTTCCATTGATTAGTATCGGAGAGCGATTGCATGTGATATACTATAGTCATGAGGTAGTGAAGACGAGATATCTCAGTAATCAATCTCATAAGCTCCACCTCTATATATCGTGTAATATCTCATATGAACTTCCTCACATAATATCCAATTTTGGTTGGTACAAATTCATGGCCGGTAATATTTATTTAATCCATGAGTATATATTTGCTAAAGAAGAATACAACGAACTTCTTTAATAATAGCAGAAGTTATCATTCCTCGAATTTTGATAACGGAGAGCTCAGCACAATTGATGGTATCTGTTCAAAATGAATTTTTGCTGATTATCAACTTGAAATTCCAATCAATTTTCAGAAAAAAGTGTTATTCATCCATCTCCGATTTGATAACTGTCCCAATATTGAACGTTTATTATATTGTATATTTTCTGATGTCAAAATCATTTTATGATACAATCAATTAAAATCAGTAGTATTTCCATGTGATGAACTTGACGTGTTGTTGTTTCTCGTTAGTTTCTATTCCTAATTATCACAATGGAGAGTGTGGAAGATGAAGCCATCGATGTATTGATACAACAGAAGCAGTAATTATCATCCAATCTCACTTCTGATATCAAATTGCAGTACAGTTGGCTTCTTTCAAATGAAGTATCATGTCTTATAGTTATTGGTGATTGTAAAGAATGAATTTAACAATTCCAAAAAAATCACAATTTGAGTAGTAGTTTGATGCTCTCGGCTTTTTTTGTTGCTATAGTAATCTTGTGAACATACAATCCCTTCATTGGAGAACACAATTAGTTTACTTGAACCACTCCTGAATAGCTCGTAGTAACAACCAACACACTGTCCATACAGGAACTTCAAACGACGGTCGCCGTCCCTTCCTCCTCCCCGGCGACGACATGAGCCACGAGAGTCCTGGCAAGGGTTCGAACCAACCCAAGAAACAGCTGTTGAACGCGCGCAACCGACCGACGACGCGTCCACCGCCGCCACCTCTTAAGCACGACCACGACGACGAGGAGGTAATTGTCAACCGGGTGGACGCATGGCCGAGCGTTACCCACGTGGCCGATCAGGAGCAGGTACTAAGGATGTGCCCCAATCAAATCATTACCGGGTCCTTACCACGACAAACACTCGGAATATCGTCCCAAGCTTTTAGCGTTAGTTCCAAGAGGCTATCGAAGTGTTATTATTCAACTAATATACCACGTCATGATGGACCACGATTGAATAATGTTTACCGAAAGAGTTAGTTACTATGGCAATGAAATAATAAAAGTCACGGTATCTTAGATCGAGATGACTTGAATCATTTTGTAGCCCACTTTACAAACAGGAACGAGGATTGGGAAGAGCAACAAATATCTAGATGACACTGAATCATAAATGTTCAAACTCGGTGATCAGTGACCACCAGAAAATAACCAATAGCTAAATGTCACCGTCACTTGACTTGATTTTTCCATGAAATACCGTAATTCGTATTTGAGCGCTTTACAGGTTCTGATATATATACTTTTTTTAAGCAGAATGGAAATACAGAGACAGAACATCGTACACTATGGGTCTTTGTTACACGTAGCTCTTCAAGTTTGCATTGCCGAATCGATGTCATAGTCCCTCAGATTTAGCTAAACCTTGGTCGTTATTGTGTGTGATTGTCGCGGTAAAGGTCCAGGATCTGTGATGAATTTTTTCTCATAACAGAAACACAATTAACACGTGAAGAATGATCAGAATATTTTTCACGAAATGTCAAGATGAAGCCAAGATTTGATAATCTTCGAGCTCCATCAAACATCCAAAGACACACACATACTTATTCATACCGATGTCTTGAGAATTGTAGGATTGAATTTCTCCCATTTCCAAATAGGTCTTCAGATAATTGTTTCTTATTGACAATAATATTATACTCCCATTTGATTCACTTCATCAGAAATTTTCAGTCAATTCCCGTTATATATCTCAAGAAATATCTAGCTAGTCCAGAATATTCAGTAAATATAAGTGAAAATGCTTTGTTTTCAATTTCCTTGAATTCTTTCCATAATTTTTCTTCACGATGTTCTATTCACTTTGATACTTTTTTGATACTAGAATACCATTAATTTCACTCAATTTAATTGATCTTCCATTTGATCTGCCAATAATCAAATCTTCTCTGCTTTCTAATTCAGCTCATGTAGGCTATGAACATGTAACTAATAATCAATAATATTAACCTATTTCAAATACCTCTCACTCTACACAAATATACCAAATACTTGACATGTAACATCTCATGTAACATTTCAACTCGTAACTCTCGTGTCCTGCTAACCTGCAAAAATATCCTTAGTATCTGTGTGGTGGTTTTAACTTTTGTGTTGTTTGTCAGTATATATACTGTGTGTGTGTGTGTGTGTGTTGCTTTTTTGTCTGCTATCTCACTTGCTGATCTAATCTTTCCATTTCTGTATCGAGTTCTTCTTTGAAACTATTCTCACGATCAGTTTTCAACTTCTCACTTTATACAACCGGGAACGATGTGATTCTATTATTGTAAATTGATCACAATTCTGGTCAAGTTTCTTGGATAATTTTCAACTTTCAATACTGATGCAACTGGTTTCCATCAACTACTAACCATTAAGACAATTAAAGACTTGATCATTCAGATCTCAACTTTCCTTGCATGTGGTTAATGGTGTAACGGATGATGTTTTTTTTTTGTGAAGAAGTAAGTGTTTCTCCATCTTGGTATATAGTTCATTGAAATAATAAATATTGAACACCATACAATTTTCTAGAATTGTAGTAAATTGGTGGATTTATTTGTTTCAAATCAACTAACATACATTACAATTTTTTTCTGTTCATATTCAATTGAAGGGGTAAATTGTTTTGTAAAAAAGCATGATTGAAATGATTGGTTCAATTTTAAAGTATAGTGGAAATACTAAAAGTATTTTGTTTGTGTGGGTGATATGAATAAAAAGATAACATTTCTTCTCGTTTGGTATCAACCTCTTTCTCAACTCAGCAGTGATTTTGAAACTTGGAATGTATTTACTGATGTTTAAGCAGCCCACTGATTTAGAATATAATTCCAGTGCACATTTCAGTACCACTGTTAATTTGAGAGGGGAGAGGGTAAAATCGAGAAGCACATTACTTCTTTTCCACCATGTAAATAAATTACGTGTGGCGGTCTTTTCTACTCTATCTATGTGTGTTGCCTCTTTTCATATCTTCACCTGTGTGTGTTTTGTGCTCTGATCTCGTCACAGGGTGAATATCCTATCCCCTCACGCCTACCTGGCGCGGGCACGAGCCGACCTCACTACGACGGGGGCCCCGTCTCCCTATCGCCCCCCCAATTGTCCGACCCGTTCGGCGGTCCCCCCACAACGACTTCCGGCAGCGCAAGACCCATGCCCCACTTCCAGCAGCTACTTGCGAATCTACAGGTGAGCCCGGAGGCGTCTGAATGATACCCCCAACACCCCCAACACCCCCTGACCCCTGCCCACGCACCGTTGAATGACGTAACAGGACACCATATTACAGCACTCTTCGGATATTTCGTTTTGTCACTTCTGTTTTTATTTCTTGCTTAGAATGTATATATATAATTAGAATGCTTAGAATGCTTAGAATGTATATATATATATATATATATATATATATATATATATATATATATATATATATATATATATATATATATATATATATATATATATATATATATATATATATATATATATATATATATGTATATATATATATATATATATATATATATACATATATATATATATATATATATATATATATATATATATATATATATATATATATATATATATATATATGTATATATATAGCACTGGCTTTATAGAATAGCGCTCACTTATTTGTAGAGTAGGCTTACTTGAACTTGGAATTTACTAAATTGAAAAAATATTTGAAAGTTTCACAATAGAGTATGCATGAAGGTCATGTGATCTGAAATGCATTTTAATTCATATTTATTTCTTTTTCGTTGTGGTGTTGTGTCACAAAAAACGGGAAAGTTTACGTACTCATTTTCCATGATTTATTTATTGATGATTTTCTATTACCAGGCTTACTGATTTCTGGTTTCCATATTTCTCAATTTTATAAATACAAGTTCGATTGCAATTAAAAATGTTTTTTCAAAAAGAAAACGGAAATCTTGAAGCACTGTAGAAATCGTTGCATGGTTGAACCACTATCTCAAGGTACGTATCATTATTGAGCGTTAATAATTCTCATTTGATTACGTTCGTTATTCATAGAATGCTGCACAGTTTCAACAGTATCTCGTTTCGAATCCAAACCCTTAACTTTTTTGTATCTATTTCATACAAATCTCTCTTTGTGATTCACTTCTATATCTTTTCATCATAAAAATGTGAAAGCACTTTTCTGTTGTATATTACAAATCCTTTGATGTTGCAACAATCATTTTTCCATTCAAATTGATACATACCTGTATTTATACATGTTTAGATATGCATGTGATTGTCAGTTTCGACTTGCTTCATCAATTTGATAGTTATTATGCACCAAATAACAAGTTTATGGCACGTATGAATAAATGCACTTCCTTGCAACTCAAAATATTTCAGAAATAATTAACAATATGATGAAATCCTGACAGTTTTTAACGTGTTCATGCAGAAACGAGTTGAAATGAATCAATGTACTACTTATCTGCTAACCCAATCCTAGAAATTAACTTGAGAAAGGCATAATTCTCAATTTATCACATGTAGATTCAAGTACAAGTGATTTCATCAACGGTAAAAATAGTTATATTGCCACCACAGAAGCCTCAGCTTTCAATTATGCTTCCAAGTGAAACTCCAGTAGTCTGCTAAGCCAGCTGTAGTACCTCAGCTCTCAAATAAGAATCTCAGTAGGCCTATATTCTATCTCAAATCTGGCTTATTCAGTGCCTATAGTAGCTAAGTTATGGATTATTATTGTTGATATAGACATTGATTAATGATGGAATGAAAAATGGGATAGAAATAAATGGAGCATCTTCGGTTATCACTATTTGTGTGTACTCTATGATAGGTTTCTTTCGGTGAAGAGGACTAGTAGTTATTTCAAGTGATCTTTTTCAATCAATACCGAAATCTGGATATTCAATTATTGTTTTTCAAATTAAGACTGAAGATGAATTGGAAAGACTGTTCAAAAGCGACACATTTTGTTTGTTCTAAGACTATCGAGGCGAAAGTTATCTTCACACACTGTGGAATATAATTTATTCTCTAATCACAACCACGAGCTCTATTCAAAATCTCGAACTAATTGTTGGACGTTGAATTAGTTATTCATCATATTAAAAAAAAAATATATATATATATATATATATATATATATATATATATATATTCATATATATATATATATATATATATATATATATATATATATATATATATATATATATATATATATATATATATATATATATATATATATATATGAATATATGAGATTCGAAAGAGCCCATTCTTCATATGGTGAGTGAAACACGAAGCCTGAATGATGTCAATATCCAATACCGACTTAAAATCGATAAAGATCATCAATAATCAATGTTTATATCTTTAAAAAGTGCTATAAAATACTATGTATCGTTTATATCTGTAAGAATGAGATCCACAATAACAAGGAGCATAGAATCTTTGGCCGTTTCAGACGTTCGGCAATTCCCGCGGTCACCGCATGATCACGCAGGCCATGGAGGATGAGGGCCACCACCAGGACGGCGGCGGCGGCGGCGGCGGCGGCGGCGGCGGCAGCGGCGGCGGCGGCAGCGGCGTTGATCACTCTTTCGGCGTCGGCGGGTTCGGCGGCTCAGTTGGCGTGGGCAACGACGAGGACGACGACGACTCGAGTGACGATGACGGTTTTGGTCCTATCGTCGTTCTCGGAAAAGGTAATTGTTCATATTTTGTTTCTTGGGGACGCTGAAGAGGATATACCGGAATAATGTATACTCGGTTGTGTGTCATGAGCTTGAGGGGACATTAGAATGGATGATTGTAAATGCAGTCAGGGGTCAGGTGAGGTTTGACATATAGACCCATATGTTACATAACCAAGTTTACTTTGTTCCTATGAATGCACTCCACGCACCTCTTTTCTTGTTCCCCGGGTCACTTTTTCACGCTTTGTTGATCCATCTAATTTCAGTTGAAAGAGTATGTAGGCTCAACTCCGAACATTGTTGAATTTGTATCTGGTTCTGTGTTGTCAATTTTTGTCTTATTGGTTCGATTCATTCAGAGCCTGGTTATTAGCATGTGGTTTTACTTTTATCATTCATACTTTCATTATTGTAGCTTGAATTCAATTCTGTGCCAAGAAATAATGCCAACTTCATACGCAAAACTAAACTAAAGTATAAATATAATATACAACTCTTCGTGAATTGTGTACTTGGTGATTGTGATGATGTTTGTTGGTATTGATTGATGGGTTTTGTTTCAGGAACACCGGAAAACCTGAAGTTTGATTGGATGATAACCGATTGGTCTAAATGTTCTCAATACTGTGGTGGCAGTGGTTTTCAGGTATGTGTATATTCAGCTTCATGAACCGAACATATTATCTGACATTTTCCAATTGTGAATATTCTTTTGGGAGATGAAACATATTATGAGTCTTTTGCTGCAAAATTGGTTTGTGCATATTTTCAGCGCAATATATGCAGCTACAATATATAGCGTAAAGATTGTTCAAACGATATCGTCAAAAAATGAGAAAAATCACAATTACTTGATCTATCTTCAATTTATGAATCACTATACTCATGGTTCGAATAGCGAACTCCTAGACCAACTACAAACTAACAACAACTATCGCAAACTACCAGTGGATAAAATCCAGTTAGCGAATCATTAGTTTAAACTGCATTAGATAATGAAAATCTAACCAAGGTGAAAACAGATATTGTAACTATCAGTGTGATTGGAAACTATTCAATTTTTCCAAGACTCATCAATATTGATTCGTCCTTCTAGCTTGAGCTCAAGATAGTGGTTATCATTTGTTGACCATTCTGTTGGTTTTTCGAGATTCATTCAGGATATTAGATATAACACTAGAAATTAAAAAGAGTTCAAGCGTTGTGATTTTATTGAAACAAATAATCAGACCAATCGGATCAACCATTTCAACATTTCAGCCAAAACCTTCATTCTGGACTTTTCTGTGATTTTTCAACCGTCCCCTGCTGTATGTTTATCCATGTCTTGATGGTTTCATCACCTCACATTTTCAAATCCCGGTGACAATATAATTCTACTCCGTGGAAATTCAAGTGGATTATTCTGGATCAATTATATTATTGTATGGGGATTGCATCACTGTTTCATCAGCGGAAAAACACTGTCATATTTGTTTCGCTGTATTTATAGCATCAAATTTATATTTCGATTGAAGATCAACCATTTCTCCACTTGGATTGCGTGTATTAAAAACAAGATTTGGTACATATATTTGTTTTCGCATTATTCAATTAACAATTACTTCATATTCATTCAAATCACTTATATATTCATTGGAATTACATTTAGAATATTTCAATGGTATGTTGAATGATGAAAGACATGAAATTCGAATATTGAATGACACAATTTTTAACTTGATTTCGTATATTGAGATATTGATGACTATATTAACCCCATTCAACTACTTCCAAGACGGTTATAATCATTGAAGGACATCACAAACCTGAAACTAGGTTTCAACGAATAATCCCGATACTTATCTTTCTGAGCCCAGATTCACAGAGAATGTTATCTTGAACATTTTAGCGCTTAACCCGTTCTAAGTTAAAACCAAGATAACATGTCCTAACTTTATCTCGGTTTTATTTGTATACCCTATTCACGAAGAATGTCAAGACAATTTTATCGTGGTGTTAACTTTGGCCCCCTTTTGCTTGTCCATACGAGTTAGAATTAAGTTTGGTGATAAGTCCTTATACTATTTCAACTTAGTACGTGCTAAGAGATGGAACCATCTTATTTGTGAATTTGGGCCTGATGTTAAAAAAAACATGAATCATTATCCCAATTTTAGAAATTATAATTGATTTGTCTGTCCTCCAGTACCCACCGGTCCTTTTTCTGAACCGCAACGCAGACATCACTAGATAATGTCTATGTTTTTATAGAGTCGGCAATGCCTGGCTCATGACCTCTGGTAGACAAAAACATCGATTTCAATTTTCGAAATTTGTGATTATAATTTCTTTTTTTCTCTGAAATTGAAAACCTAAATATTGTCATTATTTATTCAAATCTAGATCCATATTTGTGTTGTCCTTTAAAACTACAATTCACTTCTCCCATTCCTACGTTGTCCAGATGCGAGCTGCGCATTGCATGGTGCGCCTGAACAACGTGACGCAAAACGTAGACAACAACCTGTGCGAGGATGCCGGGCTGCCGACGCCGCCGACGATACAGAAGTGCGGCGTCGACGACTGTCCACACTGGGTACCGACGTCCTGGTCCACCTGCGAGGAGTCAAGATGTTTCACTTGGAATACTGGTATTGTATTACTTTCTCTTCACTCTAGTCAGGTCCAGTTTTACGGGATTTAGATTGGAGCCGTTTTCATCAACTCTTAGTTAAGCAATAATTATCTAACTAAGGCCCGGTTTTACGAAACTGGATTTAGCAATAGTTAGTGGATTTACTTGTTATCACCGTTGGTTACATATGTTATTTTCGTACCTTTAATTAATAGTTAGTGGATTAGCACCCTAACTAAGATTGGTAAAACTGGGCCAATGTTAATGTACAAAAGTGACGTACGTTATAGTGACTATAACCTACTGTTCTTATCAGGATCGATGAACAGTGGAACCTGCAACCATAGCTTGATCCATCAACTAGTTCGTGAAGCCGGATCAAAGAGGATTATAAGCAATTAAAGCGGATTTTTGTGATATTGCCCTTATTTATCTATGCAGTTTTTGTACTTTGATTGATGATTTGCATGAGAAACACAATTTTATTTTCCGTAAAAAGCGATTTCATTCAATACTTAACGATATCTTGATGATAACGATCGAAATCACTCATCATTCCTCATTATTCAATATGAATACCATTCATCAACTGGCGCCAGTTTCACTTATGATCATCAACAATTGATTGATTAATAATTGATCGCTCTGGAAATTGGTGAGAATTATTTTTCCACGGTATTCTGAAATCAAATTACTAGCTTGGAAGAAATATAATAGGAATATCCAGACCAAAAAACGACACGTTTCTAAATTATCATTCTCAAAAATGATCAGGGAAATTTGATTTGATTCGACAACAAAATGACGAACATAAATATCACCGTCGAATGTATCAATGGTATTTTTAGAGTCAAGGAATTATCAGTACAGTACGAGATTTGAAAATAACTATTTATACAAAACTACGTACAGACAATCACGCACATAACTTTATAACACAAAGTACAACTACACACGCAAATCAAAGCGTTAATGGGGAATGATTCAGCGGAATATGGGTTCTTTGATGATGACTTTTGAACGGTCCATGAGAAATCAAAATTTCAAAACGGGAGAAACGTAAATATTTTCAATACCTTCAAGATATGGTGAATGATAGCTATTCAGTCTCTTGCACATGATTTTCACATGTATAGGCCCTATACGTCTAAAAAAAAACTGTGGTGTACACCAACCTGTGAGAACTTCAGAATCTGAGGTTATTAATTTCAGTTCACATAAATTCTAAGAATTTACTGAGAATTTTTGAAGAAATTTTATTTTTCAAGAATTTTTTAATTTCATAATCTACTGGACAAATCGCGATTCCTTCTCAACAGCATTTCGATTCCTCATACTGTTCGAATGCTATTGTCAAAAAAAAATGATATTTCGCTTAATCAACTCCCGTGTGCTCTTAATGTTCCAAATCGATAGCGCGTTTTCCTCACAATTACCAAGTTCGTACAATTATGTACTTATCACGTCACCATCATTGGTATAATTCACTATTTGAACACTTCCTCTATCATTTCTTATATCAATTTCCTCTTGCAGCGAGTCACAAATGACAATACCAATGCAACAATGACAATAGATATACTTCAAGACATATCTCGATACATTTGTTCAAATTAATGGTCATCCACTCTCAATCCCTACTATATATGCGCACCCTTCCACCTCCACACCTTGCAGTGTGGTAGCAGACCTCTATGAAGCGTGGCATGTGTATAATTTGTGCTTGACTATCAACCAGCCCGTAGTCCACTCCTGCAGTGGTCAAAAATGATGAAAGGTGATCTAAAATTTATTCGAGGGTAATTTAGGTGCTTCAGTTTTGGCGTGGGTGGTCATAAGCGTGGATTATGTTGTCATCAATGATGTCACCGCTGATGTGATTGCAGCGATGCAGCGGCGTGAAGTGAGCTGTCAGCTGAGCAACGGCACAGACGTCGACCTTCAGCTGTGCACAGAGGTCGAGAAGCCACCGCAGCGCCAAGAGTGCTACAACGACAAGTGCAAGGGCACGTGGAAAGTCGGCGAGTGGTCAGATGTAAGTACAGACTACAACCTATGCACACCTAAACATATCGCTGTCACGCACTTGGCTGAATCAATGTCATGGTGTAGTTCGTTGGAAAAGAGCTGTAAACAACTCACTGGATTGTTAATTCACTTTAAATTACATTAGTTGATTAAATCATTAGGTATTGATCCACTCAATTATTATGCACAATTATCAATTATCAACATCGGAATCTTGATGTGCAATCTCTTTTTTTTCATCAAAGCTGAGGATGAATCAGTAGGACCGTTTAGTAGCACCCTTGATCGTTTCAAGACTTCGAGGCTGTCTTGCCACCAAATATAAATAATTTCATATATACTTCAAATTGAATATTTTCAATGAATAATATGACTGAACACTAAATTTAGTGGGCCTAACTGACCAAAATTCATTATATCCCATCTATTTCCTAGTATGAATATGAAATTCAAGAAAATGAATTCGTTAAAACCCAATCAATTCGTTAAAACCCAATAAAAAAAATTGCGCTGAAAAGGTGTTGATGGAAGTGCCGGGTTCTGGAGAGTGTTCAGCACATTCTTTGACTTAGTCTTTCCATGGAATAAATGCCATAGGACATACAATATGAGAATCGTGATATTCCAGGATTCAGAACGATAGTTTGTCATCAAATTTGATAGTTTCTCATCAAATGAAATTGTTTTGAGCAAAGTCTCATTATAGATAACTATTGTTATAATAGGATGGATATAAATTCACCCTTGATGTTTTTTGAAGTTACTCTATGTTGAAATAAATCAACTTCGAAGTTGAAATCCTCTGACACCAGGTTTGTGATTTGAGGTACAGCTTTGGGATAATGTAAGTTCAATATAGACCCACTTTCTGAAATTCATCGGGCCTCATGGGAGCATATAGTTGTTCAGGGCGAATGATCATGTCAGAAAATTGTTGATAGTCGGTTTTACTATTGCGTATAATCTCGCTGCTTCTAACGCGAATGGCAACAAGCCCAAAATATATTACAGTCTGGATTTTTAGAAGTTGGATTTTTCCATAAAAATTATTCAAGACAGTCAATTGAGGTCCACACATTTTGATTTTATATGTAGAACTCCACACATGCTCACAATACATTGTTATGTTAAAAATAAAGTTGACTCCAGCTTTTTTTTAGATAATAATCGCGTCATTTTTGTTCCACCTACAGAGAGCGCACTTCAACACTAATATTTATTATTTGATCGATCAATAACCACCAATAAATACATCGTTTGAGGGTAGGCCTACTTCTAGTCCAATTAATCACATGAATGGATATGTTTTTTTCAATATCATTTCACGAGTTGGAATACTAAAGAGTTGCATGCTTGTGCGCATGTGCAGTGCGCCGCCCTGTGCGAGGCGCAAGGCATCAAATACCGCATCCTGCAGTGCGTGTGGTTCGGCACAAAGAAGCCTGCCGGAAACGCGTGTCGCGACCAACCACGGCCTTCTGTGATGAAGGTGTGCAAAGGTCCCCCATGCTCGCACAGTAAGTCACATGATCACGCTATCTATGAGTCGACACTCGAGGCGCGCTATATCAGTTACCTGCCGCTGGTGGCCGTGTTTGGAAGCTCAGTTTTCACCAATTATTGTTTGCTAAACGACTCCACCAAAAGTTAGATTATTTGTAAGGGGAATTTTCATCAACTCATGATTACAAAATAGTTTCAACTATGTAGGGGATATGTATTTTTTTCGAGGCCATATCCTTCCATTTATTCGTCAGTAAGAACATAATATCATATGATATCAACAAAATACCATAATTTGACAAATGAACTGAGACAAGATATATCTGGGTCTTTCTAGAGGATTTGATCATGATTGGTAACAGTGTCAAGAATAAACCACTTCACAATCACCAATTTGAGTCAGGCCCGGTAATACCAAGTCTAGTTAGCCTTTATCTGACAGTTCAAACTTGTTATCACCATGGTTACCTGTGGTATTTATTTTCACCAACTCTCAGATAAATACTGACTGGCCGTGGTAATACCGGGCCTCAGTCTGACAATAAAATCTTCTCCGAATAAGCAAACATTGAAAAATATTCGAAGTATTTCATTTACTTGTGTATTGTACATTCCATATTTATCCTCGCGTTTTACTCTTACACATAGTTGAGGAGCTGAAATAGCATCAATGTAATGCTTCGATCAAATATTCATTTCTGCGTTACGTTTTATTTTTGTTCCATGTTGGTGTCGTTAGTCATACTCTTATATAACGCCTCGAGTGTAGACAGTATTTGCGCACGCTAACCTCACGTAATATCCCCACCCTGTAGACGCTTCATTACTGCACTGATTGTTGGAATTTGGAAACGTATTGATCAATATATCTATCATATGCCTTAATCATAGTTCCCATGGCAGTTTTCCTCTCGACTGCCGTCACGTTGTGTGATCAATGATGATGAAATCTTCGAATATACGAATCGATTTTTTAAAGTGAAATAACTATTACTATCTATCGGTAGTGGTGAGAAATTTGACCGTCTCCAGTATTATTTTATTCAATGTTCATCTTGATTCATAGCACTTTTTTTTCGTCCTGGAAAGTCACGTAAACCAGTCAAAAACTTGAAGCAACACTTATAATTTTTTCACTGAAATTACTGGGACGTGAATCAAGCTTTGCACAAATATATGAACAAAACGAAAGTGCGACGTGAGTAGCGTGTCTCCAGATAATGGCGCCGTTACGACTTCCTGTTCCGTCGGCCATTGGCTCAAGTCCACCGCCAGGAAAACAGTCCAGCCCGACCGATTCTATTTCAGTCATATTCTGTTATGTGATTGTTCGAGAGCCGAAAGTGACGTCCGTAGAGAAAAACCGCCATGTGAACCAATATTACCTATATATAACCTCGGTGCCGGAGATCCTCGGTACGATGGTTATGTTGCTGCCTATACGCACGCTGTGTTTCAAAGATAATATTCACGTTCCAAATTATAATTTCAAATGACAAACCGATCATCCAACTGTAATACTGGAAAAATATCTTTTGGTAATTGAAAATTGAAATGATCTGACTGCCCGAGCTTAGCCCTGATTTACAAAAAAAAACAGACTTGCATGTGTATTTATAGCCACAACACTCATGGTGACTGAATAGGATGTACGGTTGCTATCACATGAAATTGTCGATCAATATACATCAAAATGCATCCTGAAGAAAATATTCTCATATTATTCGCACTGAAGCTAGAAGACAATGTGCATACGCACTACATGTGAAATCTATGAAAACATAATCGGTTAAAATGTTTGTAAACTTCATTGATTCTAATTTTTTTCAATTTCGGATTGAACGAAACCATGTGACGCAAGTGTACGTCCTCAGCAATGTGATATTTCCACTTTTTCTTAGTGAAAACTATTTATCATCAGCTCATATAAAGCTACACCCGTACCCACAACTTGAAGGTTTTCACCCAATATAACAAACACTAACATCATAGCTATATTTGTATAGATGTGGTATTTTGAGGATCAATAATTTTTCAGGGCGAGAAACTCAACTACATCTTTCGAAACCGTTAAATGTTTAAAGCTGCAGCAACTTTCTCTACAATCACCGGAGTTTTCACATTATTATGTCCGTAGACCATACCTTCATCTCTCGTAGATGGTACTAATATCACCTTTGGTGCAAGTCGACGAAGTATAGCAGAAGGAAAATATGGTGTATTTACTTAATATAATATGCGAATTTTCAGCGCAAGTGATTCGAATCTGAGAACAGAAATAATATCGGGAAGAAGGGACGTTGAAATAGCTCTCTAATTCACCATTGATTATTTTAGTCTAATGTTTGAAATAACAAACCATATAATAAGAATGTATTACTATTCAACTAGAAGGGCGACCATCATGTGCATGTACTCGATGAAATATCATGACTGTGCCGAAGATTATTGTAGTGAGATTGTCTGGTATTTTATTTGTTCAAATTTGTTGACCTATGAATCAAATTTTAATTGTTGATTAACCAACTGCATTGCAATTGTACATGTATAGCACACATGCATCAATAATTCTCAACATTCGTTACTTCAAAAACTTAGTGTCCTAGCAAACTTATATATCACAGATTTTTCAGAAACTTTGCAGATTTTTTCATAACCATTTCTCAAAGGAAAAACACTGTTCATGATCATCATCAATGGAGAAATATTCTCAAATCTACGATTAATATCATAGTCTGTGATTTTACTAGAGACCACCAACAATTAATCTTATTGCTGCTGACCGCTTATTTGTATTGCAAGCATAACTGTAACCTTGGATGAGCATGATGAGCGAACCTCAAAACCTAACTGTGTAAACATTGAATAGAAGCATGATGTTATTTTTGGAAGCAACGAAACAAAATATATGAACAAAAACTGTAGAAGAGAGCATCATTCTCTTGAGATGAAAATTATTGTATTGGATGATTCAAAAGCATGATGTTATATTATGTCCTTATTAACATTTAATTCTGTCTTGGCATGTTAACATTGCCACTACTCTACTAATCTGAAAAACGACAATCTATTCACTGTCCTCAGAGTATTGATGTTCGTGATTTATTTCCAGTGCTGGAATGCAAAGATCAGTCCAAGTATTGCCAGAACGTTAAGGCAATGAACATGTGTCGGGTACACAGGTATCAGTATCAATGCTGCCACACTTGCCGCAACAAAGGTTAAGCTAGGTCATCCGTATAGACACAATTGTTTTATTTTATTTTGCTAGGAATGCTCAGAAACATTTGTGAAAAATAGAACAAAATATTATGAATCAATTTTACCGGAGGATTATTTGAAGTGAAATGTTCGTGTAATTATAGAAGAACACGAACCAACACTATGAGCCAATTGGATGAGGGAAATGGATTTAAAGAAAATGACAGTATTTTCAATCTCTATTGTGAGAAGAAATAATTATCAAGAAATATGTCTCAAAATGAACGTCCAGAAATATATTAATAATATTTTGAATGAGATGAAATTGCGTGTGTGTGTGACGTTGTCATGAAGACTGAAGATATATGTATTGTTGACAAAGCTTAATTCCTTCGGATCCTCATATATTTGTTTGCTATGTGTATACTTGTACGTTTATATCATTTAGATTTTTCAACACGTAGGTCATTACATTCCCAGTACATAGATTACATTCCATAGATAAAAACCAATCCCAAAGATAAGTTATTGTGTTGCATATTCTCAATCACATGTTACCGTAGATGAAGAGAGTTACGTGTGTGAGTTACGGGGTGAAACTTATTTAAAAACTGAAGGTGAAGCTATGATTGCCATTATCAAAACTTCATGCAAGTATCAAAATTCTGATCAAATGTTTGAAGTTGGAGTGCTCATTCAATTAGAGAATGAAACGAATCTAGAAAATGAAATGTGATATTTGAATGTTGATTCTGAAACATTGTTCTATATTTTTTTGATAGTTTATTAATTGTTCTGACTTCAGATTTCAAACATAGTTTCGGGAGACCCCTGTCGGTAAAGTAGAGTTACACGCGACATCACAATGTAACGAGCACTTTTAATTATAGCATTGTTAACCAAACCAATGTGAAAGAAACAGTGTGGATGCGCGAAGAAAGATATACAGATTAATTTCTGTTAATTGTAAATATTGTAGATTATACTAAACAAATATGATATAGTAGTGGATACCTGTAAATACGATTTTTGTAATTATAAGATATTATTCTAACTCTTTCTGGAACGAAAGGTTTTAGAAAAATTCTTTTATCAGAGCTTTATGGACAAATTGAATCTTATGCTTGAAAAACTATTCATGATTCACTATTTTTATTCTCAATTTGTGCTCAATTTAATTTAATTTCATGCATTTTAATATTAAACAATCAGTTAATTTGTAAGTTGAACCTGATCAGTATTAAATCTTCATCTATGCCATTTATAGGAATTCCCTCATAAGATTTATTTAATATAAAATAGACTAGACATAGCAAATATTGATGATAGGAATAATTTTTTCAATTCATTTCTCAAGCACATTCCAAAACTTTCTCCATGAACATTTTTTGGAGATCAACAAATTATTCCGATATACTTAATTCAAGTTCATATAGATTTTACAAAGGCTGCCAAAAAACATGTCAATGCACGTTGGTGTAAATTTATCAAAAACAAATTGTACTCAATGGAAGAGAAAAATGATATCTCGATCTATTTAATATATTTCATGTTGATTGCAGTGCTTACCTCCTGTGTAATGAATTAATTAAATGACATAAAAATTATACTACGATGAAAATGAATGACCTTTTGGCACACTTCTGTGGAGTGTGTGGTATTGCAATATTATATAAACATTATTATATAAAAATATGTATATGTGCTGTACATCCGACAACTATCTTGTTGATATATAATACATATAATAATATCATGTTTATTTTAAAATAAATCATTGTTAACCTGAATGAACCAGAAACCAATCTTGTGCAAGCGCGCAATTCCCAACCTTCGGGCATCGAACCTTTGTCTGCTAGAATCTGCCAGGGGAACTTTCAGCATTTCATTTTAAGCCCATTATGAAATGCTGTGAAATGAAATCATGATGTTATGCTTGAATGGGTTTATTTATCTCAATGTGAATAATTCTACTTCACACTTCTCCATATAGACTTGATAACGGAATAGTATTGTTTTAAAAAGTTTGATAATAATTCAATAAAGTGAAATAACGTGCAATAGGGGTGATAACATTTCACTGAATAGTGATTCATCTTACTATTCACAAACATTTCAAATATTCAAAAATGGTACATAGATATGTGTAACCCATATTATTTGTATTATTTCGACAATTTAAACAATTTTTTGGTGTGATAAGAATTTTAATTACTCTGCGATAGTAATTGACAGTAATCTCATTTCTGAAATCAAACAATGAAGGAATTGTATAATGATCATTCCATCGTGGTATCATGGTCATTTTTCCAGAATGGTTCACGAGATGAAATGAGATGCTCTTATCATACCCGATCCACTGATATCATTGTTCTCACTCAAATTCTTGACAACAATGATTCACAGTTACAAATATTATTGCAAGAATGAAATCTGTATATTTCTGTCAAGTAACAAATGACAAGCAACTATCACCATGAGAACACAGCGAGCTGGACAAGGAGAACTAACAATTGTAGTTGGTCAATATATGAGTCGGGCTTTCTCTTCGAGCAACTTGACACTTGACAGAAGCTCATCTGTCTCCATGGAGTCTCTAGACCTGATAAATTCAGGTGTTTTGATGGAGGTCGTTAGTTATAGGTTGCAATTATCCGTTTCCACCGTTTTTCAAGGACTTCTTGAGGCGTATTCATCAAACTGGTGAGGATCTTCCATCCGGCTGACTGAGTGGTGAGAATGTATTCATTGCTGGGGTCCTGAAGGTAGGAATATGCTCCCATCACCAGGCTCTGGCAAAAGCGGGCACTCACACAAACCTATACAGGAAAGATGAAAGAATGGTATGAAAAACGTGAGATTTCCAGGGACGTCGTTAGGATTTGTGTATTGTGGGGGGGCGCACAGGTTACATGAATACAGAAAAATGACCACCCAGCTGGACATCTGCCACACGCGAAAAGGGGGTGTGGGGGGTGGAAGCCCCCCAGCAGAGATCCGCCGGGAAATTTTGAAAATATGGTCATTTTTCAAGAGATTTTCGCGGTTCACGAGTGGTTTTGAAGTCTCATAATTGCATCATCGTGGACATTTTCGAAGCCATACTTTTGCGATTTTTCCCAGCGAAGCCCCGCAGGCAAGTTTTTGAAATATACTCATGGCATTTTTTAAGTAATTCTCGATATTTACAAGTGGTTTTGGAGTCCAATGATTGAATCACTATGGATATTACCAGAGTTTTTTCAATAATATAATCACTATGTACATTTTAGAAGATATTTTCGCGATTTCTTCCAGCAAAATTCCCAGCAGTGATTTTTTCGAAATATGGTCATTTTTCAAGTGATTTTTGCAATTCACGAGCAATTTTAGAATCTAATAATTGAATCATTATCGAAAAGAAAAAAAAGGAAGTGTGAAGTAGTAGAGTGTATACTGATTCACTCCATAATTATAAGTCATCAACTCACCATATTTTATTGTGTGTCTATTCGTAGATCAACATTATATCATTATATATTTTTGAAGGAGGATAAGTTATTGGGGGGGGGGGGGGCGCAAATGTTGATTGAGGGGGCGCGGAAAAAACTTCTGTAAGGATGGACGGTGGCGGGGATCGAACCAGATCCGATATCCCCCTTCACCTCCCACATCACATGAAGCGAGTGCGTTAACCACTCAGCTACTTGTGCCGGTATATGAGGTATCATCTGTTTGGACATGACTTACCTTGAGCAAATGAAACTCTTGCTCGGTGACTGATCTGACCGATTTGTATCCAGCAATTACGTGACCACCAACGTCAAGAGGGTCCTGAAGTTTTGCCTGGATCATCATGTAGCATATCGCTATTGCCAGCTCGAACACATAACAATTATACTGAGAATCGCCAAAGTCAATAATCCCGCTTATCTCCCATCCTTGCTCATCTACTATCTCTCTCGTCAAGATGTTCTGCTCGTTGAAGTCGCCGTGAATTATTCCCTTCTCCAAATCAGGTATTTGAGGTATGACTTTACGGTCGAATGACTCGAGGACGTCTGTCACCATTTTGTAATGAAGTTGATCTTTGACGGCGTATTGAAAATCTCTCAGCATTGGTGATGAACTGAGCATCCATAATTTTTTGTGTGTGTTGTACGCTGGATGATGAAAATCCTTTGGCACAGAGAAATTGAAACGTATATGATTATAATGCCTAATGTATAATGTGTGGGTGAACTTTCATATGAATCTTCAATTGATACAAAACACTAATTAATATAGTATCATGTGCTTATGATGGCCTGATATAATAACATATCATATATAAACAAAATATGAAAATTTGTAGTGAGAATAGCTCAATGAGTGTCATCAACTTGGTGAATTTCAAATTCCTGTATTTTTGGCAATCACATAGTATTAGTATATTCCTGGATTTGAATCATTTTCCATAAGCATTATCATAGATGGAGTTTGAAAAGTATGAAATGATGAAATATATTAGAAATGTCCAGTGAGCATGAGTGTATTGAAATATTTCAATATGAAAGTAGGTTTAACGGTCACCCAACTGGTCATTTTAGGTACATATATTAGATTAATCATAATAGCATAGTCTGTATTATCCAACTTATTTGTTAGTACAGCCATTTTAACTCACTTGATAATTATCTCTTTCTATTGATGAACTCATTCACGTGTTTCCATGTTTCCATTATTTCCGAATAACAGTTTGGATGTTATTGTATAGTTTTGATGTATTATGCTGGCAGCAAGGTCACGGATGAAAAGCAATGAAGGTCAAGAGACACACAAAGGCAGGGGGGGTAGTTCAGGCCATGCAGGAGGACGTAGAGTTGAGGTTATGTTGAGGTTATGAGACTGAGAGTGTATTGTAGCCCAATACGCGAGATTTGAGAAGAAAAGAACGATCTTACGTCATTGGAGATAACACCTATTTGGGGCGTAATGAAGTTGGCCTGCAACGCGAGCGATGCAGTTTTGTGCCTGCCTTGCTTCGAAGGACGTAGGTATTGTACATAAATATCATAGTAATCACAAACCAGAGCCCATATGTTTAATATTGAATATCCAACAGAAAATGCAATATTTCAAAAAAATGCAGTGTAATAACCAGCCACTAGAAATCAAAGAATATAGCTGAATTTTCAATCTTTGATGATAATTGATTATTCGAACAATTATTAAAAAAATATCCTACTTCGGAATTTGCTTCACCCTATTTTGTGTGGAAGAATATATCAAGAATCAAAGAATATAGCTGAATTTTCAATCTTTGATGATAATTGATTATTCGAACAATTATTAAAGAAATATCCTACTTCGGAATTTGCTTCACCCTATTTTGTGTGAAGTCGTATCACTACATCACGACACACCTTTACCCAGGTGCGTTAGTCTGCTTCATATTATGGTCCATTGCAGTCGTCACTCGTCATCCATATAAATAAAGCCTCTCTAAGAAGATATATCAAACGACTAAACAGTCAAGCTCATGCAGTTAAAATTTGTACAACTATTTGGTGCTATATTTCAAATCTCTTGAGAATATCATTGGTTCAATGTAGATCAGAAGCTTAGATCTGAATCTGAATTGCTTACAAGTTGCTTATTGACAAAAGCCCATGATGCTGGAGGGTGTTTTTTTAAATATCAATCAACGTCTACCCATACATTCAAATTCATTCCAATTCAAAATTTCTTTTTCAATATGGGATCATTCAAATCCTACCACGCCTCTAGTCTGCTGCAGCGAACCTTACAAAGTGAACTACAATAATTTCCAACAATAGTAGTATTCCAGTATCAAACCGATATTTAAATGAATAGCTGGGGAAATATAAACATGTATACCAATTCTCAAAAATGGCATAAAGTAAAGCCTTCTCCACATTTCTCTTTTGAATATGAATGGTCGACTATATATGCTATTAACATTTGTATTCTTGAGTTATCATTTTTATTTTATTCAAGAGCGAAATCATGAGGGATGTTCCATTTTTTCTGACTAAGATGAAATTCTGGTGGCTATGCAAGGTGTCATTCAAATTCAGCTCATCACCCAATCATATTGTATTCACTTTCGAGATAATTCGTCCATCGTTAAATTTGGGGACAATGACTCAGCGGCAAATTTTCGATGTTCAGTTGTTGATAGAATTCATGAAGGTTATCGAGATCAAGTCATGTCAAGGTTATATGGTATACTCTACCTTCAGTATTACGTCCAGGGTGGCAACATACCTCCCCGCCTGGTAAAACAACTCGTTAGTGCACGGCACTTGGTGTAATATTTTACCAGGTTGATATGTCAGAAGTCTTACGACATGCTCCTTATAGGACCCACTTGAATCACCTGTTGGTAAAATCAGGAGAATTAAAAACACTACTAAGCGTGCACTATACACATATGTTTTCTATGATTATAGCATTATTGTTCGATTAACAACACCACCAATAGTCTAGTTATTTGGGGGTACGAATAAGCGAACGATGGATGAGTGATGTTATCAAAAGCTCATGCTTTATGCTAGACTCGAAGTTCGAGTTAATCGACTATAATTTTCGAAGCAGGGTCAGACAGCTATGGCTTGTGAACAGGTCATTAAAGACATCATTATTGATGATTATCTGATGATCATTTTATTCACATTGTTGGAAGTGTTATCAAATTGTAATAGTTATAGGATGCTCATATGAAGTGAGCTTGGAGAATCATTATGAAAACTGTGAACAAAATACATTCTCAATGTTCTTACTTCTGATCGTTCGTCTCAATCACAATTTATGTCCTAATGCTTCAACATTCTAGAACGATAATAGGCCTATAATGATGAAATTTTCAATCAGGTTCAATTTATATTATCTATCATGTTTTGAAATTTGTGTTAGTTTGAATTTGAAAACTTCAATCTAAAATATCAACATATCCCAAACTATAACTTATGTGAAAACAATAAGTTTGTAGCTTACCACTACTTTACCTTTACCATAGATCGAAGAAAATCATCTGGTTTATGCCTTCAACTTCATCATTAGATGTCGCATTACAAATTTCAAAACATGAGACAGATAATATAAATTGAACCTGATTGAAAATGTCATCATTATAGGCCTATTATCGTTCCAAAATGTGAAAGCATCAGGATATAATTTGTGATTGAGACGATTTCTGGAAAAACATCGTTCACGCTACAATACTATCACCTTGCTGCATATATGACTGATATGAAATCGAAAAGTTACAGGTACGCTGATCTCTACCAACCTTTTTCATAAATCTTCTCCAGTGAATAATATAGTCCTTTTACATTCAAGACCGGTTGTGTACACTGAATCTTTTTCGAACCTAATAAAGAGAACATACAAATATCAATACGCACACGTTCAATCGATGGTATGAAATGGCCTATCTACTTTATGTATATATATATATATATATATATATATATATATATATATATATATATATATATATATATATATATATATATATATATAAGTATATATATATATATATATATCTCTTCCCACTTAAATAAATCTGGAATATTCTCAGCTGTTGAATTTTTTCCCAATAAATCACTCGTGAATATTATTAATATTTGTAAATTTATCATTCTTTGTCACTGTGACTTCTCAATTCGAGTGCATATTCTCTTATAATGAAACCAAGACTAATACCAACTGGAATTTGATATCTGCAAATGAATTCCCTTGTATGGATCAGTAGCAATATTATGGTTTCTCAATATTTTACCTAGATGAATCATCATTTGGTCTTGCGCTTCTAATAACGGTAGGTTCTTTGAGTCTAATGTGTTCATGATCTTCATCACATAACCGTGGACCCAGACATCGGCACGGTTTTCGCTGGCATTAACCTAGATGCATTATAACAAAACTCATGATGACCAAACTCAAACAAAATTGAAGTATATTCTCAATGGTGCAAGTCAGTACTAAATAATACACAGATAAGACAATTGTCGGTTTTTCATATATATAAAAT
>OZ023326.1:23881413-23918364 GCA_964007535.1 Brachyptera risi
GAATAGGCCTCCAGTCAATCTTGTCATATTGAACAGGATTCAGGAGTTCACAGACAAACAGAAAACGGACTTTCACTCTTGGTTCAAGCTTTCTTACACATTGAGTTTTGAACGTATTAGCTATGATATTACGGTTAGTTTAAAATTATTAGTGATGTATATCAAGAAATACCTCAACTGCCACGAGCAGATCATTTTCAGAGTACATGAGTAGATGTGGAGATGTGACTTTCGAGAGATCATAGCTAGCTACTTGTTCTGTTCCATAATGCTCAAAATTCAATGCAGGGTTCCTGTAATCGTAGGGAGCGAATAGACCTGAATAAACATCAAAAGATCAGAAAATAATCATGAACTTTCCAACTTCTTGGTCATAAGATGATTTGTCAATGTTGTTTGATATTATTGTAACTGGATTATCCATCTAGATAAAAATATAGTCGACCGACTTCGTTCTATCTGAATAAAATATAACAATTTTCAAGAATTAATCAGATTAATAATTATTTGGAAATTATCAAGAAAAAATATGAATATAAATGTAACAATATCGAATGATATTGGATGTGATTGTGATTGTAATATTGGATATCACACGTTTTCACATTTACATTTGCACGCCAATGCAACCCTGATAAGAAGAAACTGTGCTGTGATTGGTCAAAATAGATCATATGATTTTTATATTTTAGTACGACCGAGGGTCGAACTGAGGAGGACTCATCATTCTGTCGCAAACCACGAGCTAGACAAGATCTTTCTGTCGCAAGCCACGAGCTAGACAAGATCACTCTGACGCAAACCTCGAGCTAGACAAGAGCACTCTGTCGCAAACTACGAACTGGACAAGATCATTCTCTTTCGTGAACCACGACGTAGACAAGAACAAATATTACTCGGTCGTCAAACACAAGAGAAGTTCAAGCTACACTCTTCGTCAAGCACGACATAGATTTGATTTAGGGACAATCTCGAAAACCAGAAAACATGCGAGCAGGTCACCAATAAGACAACATTCATTGGCGTCCGAATCAAGAAGTTCAATAAAGAAAACGTCAAAGATCAATAGAAAAAGAGAAGAAAGAAGAAATAACATTAAAAACAAGGGTATCGTACGACTATCACTAAACGATCAAAAACTCTATTATAAAAAGGTATAAATTCATAGTAACCACAATATTTCATTTATGTGTTCATTTATTAGACGAGCTTTAGCGAGGATTCAATTTGACATACTGAAAAAAATTGGTGTTCGTTTTTATGTTTTTTTTTTATGTTTTTTAGTCGGTTCTCCACAGGTCAAACGGCTACAGCTATCAACTTCAAACTTTTTTTCGTCATGGTTTCTCATCTGACTTAGATCTGTATAGTTTTGTGGCATTATCGGGTGGTAACTTTTTTTTATGAATTTTAGAAATTTCAAAAATCCCCATTAGAATAACCCGGAGGAAAATACTTGAAAAATCAAAATTTTTCAAGACCTCTCAAATTTTCGCCGAATATGAAGGAAACTATTAAGCACATTTTGAGAGATTTTTCGCATCAATTGAATGAGAAATAACGAAGAAAACGCATTTATAAAGCATTTTCCCATCCATTTAGGCTATTACGGGAACCAATTAAATCTATAGCAACTAGGAAAACGCGGGATGCGCGTTGTTAGACGAGCTTAGGGGTATAGAAATCTAGAATGAAAAATAATTTGTCAACCCAATCTACATCTACAGACCTTGGATCACTCCAAACGTTCAAAAACCTTACGAGAATCAGTTATGTCACGGCCTTCCTCTTCATTCATTTCAATCGTTTTGAATTAATTGGTGACACTTGTTGCTATAGATTTAATTGGTTCCCGCAATAGCCTAAATTGATGGGAAAATGCTTTATAAATGCGTTTTCTTCGTTATTTCTCATCCGATTGATGCGAAAAATCTCTCAAAATGTGCTAATAGTTTCTCTCATATTCGGCGAAAATTTGAGAGGTCTTGAAAAATTTTGATTTTTCAAGTATTTTCCTCCGGGTTATTCTAATGGGGATTTTTGAAATTTCTAAAATTCATAAAAAAAAAAGTTACCACCCGATAATGCCACAAAACTATACAGATCTAAGTTAGATGAGGAACCATCACGAAAAAAAGTTTGAAGTTGATAGCTGTAGCCGTTTGACCTGTGGAGAACCGACAAAAAAACATAAAAAAAAAAAACATAAAAACGAACACCAATTTTTTTCAGTATGTCAAATTGAATCCTCGCTAAAGCTCGTCTAACAAGTGTCACTAATTAATTCAAAACGATTGAAATGAATGAAGAAGAAGGCCGTGACATAACTGATTCTCGTAAGGTTTTTGAACGTTTGGAGTGATCCAAGGTCTCTAGATGTAGATTGGGTTGACAAATTATTTTTCATTCTAGATTTCTATACCCCTAAGCTCGTCTAACAACGCGCATCCCGCGTTTTCCTAGTTCGTTAATTCAACTAAAAGAGATTTATTTAGAAAAACTACTGCGTTTGCACATATTTATGACAAGTACAGATTTCCTTGATATCCCACATGCTCCCGACTTGAGTTAAGTCACATTGGCGACTTAACTCCTGTGACTTAACTCAAGTCGGGAGCATGCTTGATATCAAGGAAATCTGTATTTGTAATAAATATGTGCAAACGCAGTAGTTCTCCTGATTAAATCTCTCTCATAATCTCTTGATAGATACTATTTCCCTCAGATTTATTTATACCCTGATTTATCGGACTACTTTGTTCTCTCTGGTTTTGTGTTAATTATACTATCTGTCAACACATTTTCGAAATTATTAATTTGACCCAATTCATGACCTTGTGTCCCAATAATGTTGTGTATTTTTGCTGTTGTATACAATGGTACTCCTGTTTCATCAGCCTTCTATCACTGAGTCAACTAGTATGTCTGAATCTGTTATTCTGACGTGATACTTTTCCATGATGAAATATTTGTTTGGTAGAAACTATGAACACAAATCCTAATTATTTCCCTAGATTCACACTCGACCCATCCAAAATCATTGTGATATGACTACATAAATTGATGAAAAAACAGTTGAACTTTGAATTTATATTCCTGTGAGTTTGTTATAACTATTACGTCATGCACATATATACAATAATGCAGTTCCTCTTAATCCACAAATGACATAATTTCGGAATAGTGAGAATTTAAGAACACGATTAGGTGTTTTTAAATGGAACCTTATCAGGTTCTTATCAGAGAAAATATGGAAGAGTCAGGGATGGTAAAAGAAAGAAGAATGGAAGAGACCACGGTGGAAAAATAACAGGTTGTTTCACTGAATGAGGTGACAGGGGCTATTATTGGTGCGTTCTGTTACCCCACTGGTCAACAGAGAGTATAGGTGATCGTGCTCAAATATTTTCTGGGTTGCCAATTAAAGATTTGGTGAAGAAAAGTGATGAGAGCGAAACCGTGAAAGCATGTTGAAATTAAAAAGTAGAGAACCAAGTGTAGAGACAAACAAGATGGAGATTCTGGAGCGTCTTGAACAAATCTTGGAAGGTGATATAGGATGAAGAACGGTAAGGAAGTGAGAGTTATTTTCTGCAAGCTGTACGGGAAGTGAAGATATAGGCCGTATTCAGTAAATTGGTAGAGTGAAGAAAGGAGGTGGAAGTGTAGATTCTACAATCAAGAGATGCTCCGATTACAAAAGCAGACAAGATTTAATGACGAAAAATGAATGGGGGGGGGGGCATGGAGATGGGTAGTGGAAAGAGGCTGGCAAGTGAAGTACATGGATACAACCGAGTAGTTCTTTGACCACGAGGCGTGAAGGAGCATGTTGTAAGTTTGAGGAAAGATAGTAGTATGGTGGGTAGTCTAACTAGTGTGAATACTATAATAGTAGGAAAGAAAAGAAGAGCACAAAGAACAACAAAAGGAAGAACTGAAAGAAGAAGAATTCAAATAATAGGAAGAAAAGGTAGGGAAAGAATGAACAAATGTTTAATCAGCATAGGATGAGGATAGGAAGACTCAATATCGTCAAATTGAGTGAGGAGAATAAAATTGAGTTGATAATGGATGCAATTGTAAAAAAATTCCGAATTGCTAGGACTTTTTGAAACATGGGTGTGGTAGAGAGAGAATTGAGAGCAGACTTCACAATATTTTCGAGAGGTGGTATAGAAAGAAAGAATAGAGTAGAACTTGTGAGCTAGGCTGTGAAAGAGAGTATTGTAGAAGTGATCAACACAAATTATAGAATAATGAAAGTCGTGACAACAATTGGTAATAAAGACGTGAAGGTCTGGTACAGATATGCATCCCACGGTAGAAAGATTGAAGAGAAGAGTGAATTCTTCAAAGAGTTGGATGTAGTGATGGAGAATAGTTATGTAGTACTGATGGGTGTCTTCAATGCAATGATAGGGAAAGAGAGAAGGGTTCAAAAAAACTCCTTAGACCACACGGGTGAGGAGACAGTTTTTAGGAAGGAGTAATTAGCTGTTGAAATAGTGTGCAATAAATTCGATAAAGGTGGCGAACAGATGGTTTGAGAAAAGTAGGAATGTACAGAAGATTACGAGTTACACTGGTTTGGCAACGAAGAGACAACGTAAGAGTAAGTAATTAATTATGTGTGTATCGACGGAGATATGGGTAAGAGTTCGATTGGTGTAGTGGTGAAACCGATACCGGTGGTAGAGTCAGATCACAGGTTGCTGGTGGCTACATTCACGACCAACGTAAAGTAGAGATACGATAAAAAGAGAAGCGTAGTCAGGAAAGAAAGAATGAAGGTATGGAAATTACAGAATAAGATGGAGACAAAAGAATTCAAAAAGATTATACAAGATGCTTTGCGGACTGTAGCAAGCGAAGGGGTTGGATTAGGACGAAGAAAATGTGCTGGAAACCATAGTCTCTACTGCAGAGCAAAAATGTGGTGGCAGATTGACGAGAAGGAAGTAGAAGACACAGTGGTGGAACAAAAAGGTGAGGGATGGCAGTGAATATGTGAAGAAAATCGAGTAGGGAGAGAGTGGATAATCATACGGCAGAAAATGTGGCAACATATCAAATGGCGTAAAAAATAAACCTTGATAATTGAAACAATAAACCATATTCGCTATTCCTATTCACTAAACTAACCAATACCAATTGTGACCGGCATGAAGAAAACAATGATCATGAAAATGACAGACCATAAACATGATTAGTTATGATGAAAATGGTCGTGAAGAATCATCAAACAAATTCAGTGAAGGCCTGGTATGTCAAATGTCACCATGGAGACAACGTGAGTAATATTTAATTATAATTTTCTTCAAGGTTGATGCCTTACCATTCTGAACCAACTGCGAGTAGTGGGCCATGATCTTGATAGACAAGCCCGATGATGGATGCCCCATGGCAATTTTGAAAATCGTCTGGAAGCATGAATATTATTTTCAGATAATTTTGTGTTATACTCGGTACCATGTTCAGTTCTCATGTTGTGTGGCTGAAATTGGTGTTTTCTTGTAGATCATGGTGTGATATGTGTTCATGATTATGTTTCATTAATATTTTCGCACAGAATGTCGATTCGTTTGGGATTAGATATGGCCAAAGTTGGTGTCGTTCCGGTTGGGTTTAGTGGTCAAGGTTGGTATCCTAACCTTTGTTCAGGGTGGAAAATCAAGTGTGGTACCGAGTATGACAAATTAATTCTATATTAATTTTTATATAAGTATCCAAAGTACACTTGTTGTCACATAATTTATATGGTTGACCAAAGAACATTGAAATGAGTCCTGGAGAGAATATATATATATACGAACATTATACCGGCACAGTAGCTGAGTGGTTAGCTCACTTGCTTCGTGATCTGGGAGGTGAAGGGACATATCGGACCCGGTTCGATCCCCGCCACCGTCCATCTTTACAGGGGTTTTTCGTGGTTTCCCTCTGTAGTCTATGCTAATGCCGGGATGGTTCCTACAATATAGGCCACGACCGCTTCCTTCCCACTATCCTTCCCACTACCCATAAAAAACCTTCATCTCATCATCCCATCATCTCATTAATCATTCATCCGACGCCAATAGATCTTAGTAATCATTACAGTGCGTCGTTAAAACCCAATAAAAAAAAAACGAACATTATGAGCAATAAAACTAGCACACAATGTATATGCGTATAGACCTACTCCTCGTACTATAAGAAATATTGGAACACTTCGTGTCCACGATGAAGTGATACCATTCCACTTCATCGTAATATGAAGAAGGTGTTCCAACTCCCATACTAATAACATGGACGATATTTGTGGTTTCTTGAGATCAGTTTAGAGCACTTTCAGATCGAGCCAAAGGCATATACGCATATACTAATACATCGTGATAACAGTGCATCGTATTGTTCCTGCAAAACATCTCGAATGTTTCCAATATTCATAACAATTACACAGCAATTCAGAAATATTTCAAGATGAAAGTTCGTGGCCAACATCGACAGACGAATGTTCTGAAGAGCAAAAAGCATGACCTCCGAGATCAGTCTCCGAACCAAAGTGCTTGTACTTAGTCATCGTGAATCAAAATTGATCTCTATTGAGCTCCGAATCTTTCTCTTTCTCACCCGATATTTCATTTTTCAAAGATTTTAATGTTCTGAAGTGCGAAGATCATGGCCTTTACGATCAGTCTCCAATCCAAAGTACTTGTGTCTACTGTTTCTCACGTAAAATACAGTCCGAGAAACAGTTTGCTTCAACGTATGCCCAGGTTATTTTCAAACTAGGAAAACGCAGCACATGCGTTGTAAGATGAGCGAGACATTTGTTTGAAATGTACTCGTAACTCACACCCACCTTGACTTTGAGACGATCTAGTCTTGAACCTTGATAAAATCATTTTTGATAATAATCTACACTAGGCAAACGCGCTATGTGTTTTCGCGTTGATGGATATATCAACTTATATCTTCGGATTGGTTATTTATATATATATATATATATATATATATATATATATATATATATATATATATATATATATATATATATATATATATATATATATATAGGCCTATATATATATATATATATATATATATATATATATATATATATATATATATATATATATATATATATATATATACAACTTAAGAAGCAAAGAATTATGTCACTGCCATCGTATTTCCCGAACAATTTCTATGATTATAAAGAAGGCTTTGTTCCAATCGTTTTCAATTGATGGTGACACCTGTTGCTTGGATTCAATTGGTTTCCTTCAATTTGGTTTCCAATCAGCTTTGAGTGATTTTAAAAAAATGGATCATATATTTTTTTACATCAAAACGGCTGATCTGATTGGACTGAAAATTCGGAATGAGGTGGAAAATTATAATATTGAAATTTCATGACAATTTGAATTCTCTCGAAGGAAATATTTTTGACGAATTTTTTCCTCCGGGTTATTCTTACGAGATTTCTGAAATTTTTGAAATGATGTTTCTCAGAAGCGGTTTGACCGATTGCGCCTCAAAACTATACAGTATCGAGTTAGATAAGGAAACTTGTGCTTGTCAGGTTTCAACTGATTTTGAATTTTCGTTTGACCTGTGGAGCGCGAACCGAAAAAAAAAAAAAAAACTGGCACTTTTTTCTCCGGTATGGTGAAATTGAGTCTTCGCTTCGTTCATCCAATAATAAACTCATTTGTGTCTCCTAAACCGTAGCCCGAATGAAATGAGTGCGTGTATGTAAATGATTCATGTTGATCAGTGAAACTGTGTTACCAGTGCAGTGCATACTAAAAAAACACATATACAAAGCTCCGTAAGAGTGTCATTATTATAGTATAGTTGTTGGTACAAAAATATGACCTACATTATTCCTCTGCTCCGGATCGCTTCCAAGAAATAGTTCAATAGCTTTTTGGCACAATGTCTCTTGAAATTTGGTTAAAGAACAGCTGTACCTGGCGAACAGATCATCCAAAACACCGCCGGATTGGCCAAACTGTCCGAAATAAGTCGCAAAAGCCTTGAAACAGACAAGAATAGCATGTTACAGACATGAAAAGCATCACAACTCGTGCATTTGTTGCTTCAAGTGGAAAAAAATACAAAATTCCTCACTTGGGCCTACACTGTTCACACGAGTCACTTTAACCGCATAAAAATGAGTTTGGACCATATTGTATATTGTGAAGATTTGAGTACTATGGTCTCTTTTAATTTAATTCTCGGTTGCACAACGAAACGACTCCACGAGTTTCAATCATTTAGAAGTTACCGGTCTGCGAAACGTGTTATGACCATTCTTCTTCTTCTTCTCCTTCTTCTTCTTCTTCTTCTTCTTCTCCATCTTCTCCTTTCTTATTTAAGATGTATTTTCTATGTTACAACCGGGAGTGACATGTGGAAACAGAAGTAGTCCCTAATGTTAATTAGCTTCCATTCACAATCATTTTGTTCTCATCACTTTTAGCGGACTTTGCTCAAATTCTCCCCATATCACATAATATGTTAGTATTCAGGCCTATTTTTTGATGATTGGGTGAATAACATTGATGAATCAATTATCCCCCCCCCCCAAGCTACATAACTGTTACCTGGATGCTACTAATTGACTGGGGTCCGGTATTACCAAGTCCAGTTAGCCTTTATCTGACAGTTCAAACTTGATATCACCATGTTTACCTGTGATATTTGTTTTCACCAACTCTCAGATAAATACTAACTGGACTTGGTAATACTGTACCTGGATCATTCAATTCCACACGTACACTGCCTACTGAAATAATTCAAATATGATTACATGGGATGATATGGATGTTTGAGCCGGAGAAATAGTCGATCAAAAAGTAGACTTGGCAAAACCTTTCATATCACACGATTCATATGCTTGAGTGCTTGAATAGTGTCATATTAGCTTCCTGTTTTACAGAAATTTTGTTTCGGTGGAGATATACTTCACCGCCTTAGAGACTGAAGTCAAGTTGGGCGTGTTTTCGAGTCTCACAAAAAGCATGAGTTTTAATAAGCGTCCTTTCATTGTCACCTACCCAAGTGTACCCACATATGACCTGGATGATGATGGAGTCGTTCAGCACCATTGTAAATATAAAGAATATACTCATCAGTATAGAATACTCACTTGGATGCTGCCGGCAAAGGGTGCCATGAGACGCGCTGGTGATCGCTGATGCGACATGAATGCAACTGGCGCCAACATCACAGCCGCCTGGATCTTTTCGTTGTACTCAGGTTTCATTGATAACAAGGCGTAGAACACAGTCGTTCCCATTGAATGACCGACATAGAATAATCTTTCTTGTTTTGTCTTCCTCAAAATGAAATCAAACATGGCCGGCAAGTCATTTAATGCCATGTCGTGCCAACTGGGAACACGTAAACGAAAAACGACATCGAACTTTTTATATGTGATGGATTTCAATGCGGATATATCACATTGAACAAATTCGAAGTTTAAGCAAAATGTTTGCATACTTTACCTATAATTCCAATACTTCTCCTTATCTCCTGACGAACCGGTTTTAGCTTTGATATCAGCGTGAAAGGAGGAATATACACTGCCTCTTAGATTCCCCATCCACACGTCATATCCGCTGTCCGCAAGGATATAAGCTGAGTATCAAACCAAAAGTACGAGAATAGATTAATGGGAGAGAAGGGTTGATATGATGTTGTTTGATGGAACGCTCATACGAGAACGATGAATTTGCTTTGTAATTAGCTTAGCGAATTCTGCGTTCGTGGAAGTCAAGCTTCACAGTGATAATTTTCAAGGTGGTCAAATGAATCACAAATATTTAGATAATTCAAAAGTCGGTGAATTTTTTTTTAAAGCTCAATTATTGTCAGGATGAAGCTTCTCAAGCTGGAATTACACAGTAGAGGGATCGCCCAATCCAATTCGCAAAGCGTTCTCTTTTAGCGGTGATGTTGGAAAAATGACCGATCAGGGACGAGCGGTGCATTTACTGAATGTTGACCTCAGCCAAACTTCTGAGTTTCACGTAGCGAAGACACTGGATGTAGTTACTTTCCAGCATTCAGATACAGAGTTTGCCTATTACATTCGGCGAGGAGGCATTCCCACCGCTACCAAAAAGTTCGCTAGGCAGACTCGCTAGCGGAAGCGAAACGCTAACAGTGTTCATGAAAGGACAGCTTTTGACGCAAGAATAAATCAAAGGTTTAAATGATGAAGGCACGCAAATATCGACTCAACAGGTCCTTTGTCGAATACAAAGACGTGACTGGATATTCTTCATTTTTTATTGGCTTCTAGTATAAGAATACCACTGCTCTTACCGCCACAGTAGCTGAGTGGTTAGCTCACTTGCTTCATGTGACCCGGAAGGTGAAGGGACATATCGGACCCGGTTCGATACCCGCCACCGTCGATCTTTACAGGGGTTTTTCGTGGTTTCCCTGTGTAGTCTAGGCTAATACCGGGATGGTTCCCACAATATTGGCCACGACCGCTTCCTTCCCACTATCCTTCCCACTACCCATAAAAACCTTCATCTCATCATCCCATCATCTCATTAATCATTCATCCGAAGCCAATAGATCTTAGTAATCATTACAGTGCGTCGTTAAAACCGAATATAAAAAAAACTGCTCTTCTCTGTCTCTCTTGATGTTGAGGAGATAGATATTATATCGTGTAAACTGACTTTATACAGTTCACTTTTATTATTTTGAATATTCCGTGTCCAATAGAGGATAAAACGGGCTTCCAAGCATCAGATTCGCTTTTCTTTTCCCATCATCTTCAGTAACATGAATATGTGAAAATTATATATATATATATATATATATATATATATATATATATATATATATATATATATATATATATATATATATATATATGAATGTATATATATATATATATATATATATATATATATATATATATATATATGTAGGTTGTTATCATATCAGATAGGTTGTTACCCAATGATTTGCTCGGTCCACCCAAGACGTAATTGGCCGAACTATCTCCCACTCCATGTTGCAAATATGCAACAGGTTTGCCAGGAGTTTCAGGCGATTTCTCCGAATGACTGACGCGGTGCATGGTAAGGATATACCCATCTTCAGTCTTGATCGTGTGAGACTCGGCAGGGTAGCCATATTTCAATAACAACTCCGGCTTTCACACAAAAGAAAATAAGAAAAAAGATTCAATAGAAAAACAACACTATCACACGGAAAACAATGGATATGAATTTTGAAAAATTGGAGAAACCATCCGAACGAATTTTCTCATCAACAATCCCAATTCATCCCGGTGTAACACAAATATGCATAAAAAGTTTCGAGTCGGTCCGGTTTTACCCTGACGGTTTATACGGCACACAAAACTACAAACGAACAGAAAAAAATGAGACCGTTTTTTTTTTAGTTAAATTAAAGTCTCCACTACACACGTAAAATGAACCTGAAATATGGGTAATATGACAGTGAAAGAACGTGGAAGAAAAATTAGACCGAAATTTGAAAAAAAATGCTCTTAAATCTTGAACAAAAACGTGTATTATAGATATTTGATAGAAATTTTGGATGAATATTGAGAAAAGATAAGGAAAACGCAGTATATGTATTGTGAGATGAGCGAAGCAGTATGGAAATCTAGAACGAAAAATAATTTGTCAGCTCAATCTACGTCATCGACAGACCTCAGATTACTTCGAACGTTTGATAACCCTACAGGAATCAATTATGTCATCATGGCCTTCCTGTTTCATTCACCACTCATTTTAATCGACCCAAATAAATTGGTGACACTTCCTGCTATACAGGCCCTAGTTGAGATAATAATAAAAAAATAAGATAATAGATTCAATTGTTTTCCCTTAATAGCTTTGATTGATGTGAAAATGCGTTTTGAATGAGTCTTCTCCGTTATTTCTCATCCGATTGTTACAAAACTCACTGAAAATGTGTATACATTTTTTTTTTATTTTTGGTGAATATTTTAGAGCTTTTGAGAAAATTTTGTTTTCCAGGTATTTTTCCTGTGGGTTATTCTCATGAGGATTTTTCAAACTTCCCATTTTTTTATAGAAAAACCATTGAACTGATTTTCCTGAAAAACGATCCCAACTTATTTTGGTTCGACACCAATATGTAAAGAAAGTTTCGAGTCGATCATCATCTTTTCGTAACCTGTATGTCACGCACAAAATTACCCCAAAAAAACGATACTCATTTTTGTCTAGGTATATGAAATGGAAATCTTCACTATGCTCATCTGATAATTCTGTGAAATTAATTTAACAGTAGATAGACGATATGAATGAATGTGTACACTTACTGTTGGTAGTTCACTGTCAACTAGACAGTTCGATGAAAGCTTGGATCTGATAGCAGGTACTGATCTGATACCAGTGGTTATGATTCTATCAATGCGTTCAACTACTCTCCGAACGACACCATACTTGGTTGCATTCGACGGTAATGCGCTTTCAGGAAACGCCAAACAATCAAGAGCTAATATTACCAATGTGAAAACCAAAACTAGGACGGATTTGAAAGGCATCGCCTTCGTCAATGCATTATGCACCATACTAGAATAGGCCTACTCTCTCCAAATATATTTTTTTCAATGTAGAAAATTTCAACATACTCAATATATTTATAATACCTCCCAAATTCACAATATTCGAAACAAAATATAGTGGAAAATGAAAAAATATGATATATATTTTGTGACACATATGAGTGAGATATGTGATCAATCAATGCTTTAATAGTATGCTTATTTTTTTACGATATAAATGCTATGATTGGATATATGTTTGAAATTGTCGTGTTCAGATTATTGAAAACTATTAAACTATTGGAATTTTAATTGTGGAACGATAAAACTCACTTGAAACAATAATAATGAGGAAATGATTAGAGTAACAGGCACACTTCTGTCCCACATGAGTTTCACAGAAATGCATTCTCTCACAGAAATGAGCACTCACATTCATTGCGAACTAAGCGTTCTTTCATCAGGGACATTTGGTGTTAACATGTTGATAATTGAGTGAAGGGGCAATATCTGAAGTTTAAATAATTATGAATTGAATTGAAATTGTATCGATGTTTCCTGTTCTGATAGAGCTATAATATGGTGCAATATTTAATCACGTCACATTATAAAATGATACTTACATGAAAATAAATGGAGAAAACGTGAAAATATCAACTAATTGTATGAAATGGGTTCTGGATAACTATAACTTCCAGCTAGCTGCGTGGATAATGCTTAATCCCACTGTAATGTTTTTTATTGAACTGACATTCATAATTTTGAATCACAATTGCATCATTCAAGTGACCATACAGTGTTTTAATAGCAATAAGTATACAACAATTTCTCCCTCAAATTTCAATGACAGCTGAGCAGCATGAGTTTGTTCGTGCTATTATAGATAATCTAGTGGGAATATAGTAATAAGACGAAAGATATAAACGAATAGAACATATTTATTCCATATCAAAAACTCTGAACGTAGTTTATGTAGGCCTAACGTAAGGTCTCCACGACTGGTGCGGAGTGCATTATTGGTCCATCCGATGCTTGATTGTGAACTTAAAGCCCTAAGTGGCATTGCCATGGAGATATGAGATATATAAATATGTAGGGCAATGGGATAATTATATGAGGATTATAAATATTATATGGGTCCTAATCGACAATGGTTAAATGTTCAATATACATGTGTATGCATATATAGAGAGAGAGAGATGAAAACACGTATTAAATCTTCACATTGCAATATTCTAGCCATAGCTGTAAAACTGTTTAACCTTCGATCAATTTTGAGCCAACATGTTAATAGAACTGAGATCTTGGGGAATTGACCCCCCTGTCAAATACCGGATACCCCCCCGGATACCGGACCGACCTCCCACCCCACTGATGCATTGATACCCTCGCAATTCACTTACTTCTGTCAAAATACACGCAACTGCTTCTGAGATGAGCACTGGATAATAAAAGAGCTCAACATTTCTCAACTCTGAAGGTTGGGAATCTGCTCCAGATCCCGTATGTGTAGGGCTTGAAGCATATGTGTGAAAGTCTGTTTCTGTCATTCGACACCTATTAAATCTTATGCAATATATCATGATCGACTGGTTTGACCAGGTAGCGAAGAGGATCTTTGACTCATGCTTCAAGCTGGCCTATGTGTAAATATATATATATATATATTTATAAATATATATATATATATATATATATATATATATATATATTTATATATATATATATATATATTTATATATATATATATATATATATATATATATATATATATTGATATAATGATATGATGGATATTATTATCACTGAAAAATAACACCTCGTCGGGGAACCATCATATCCATCATATCAACATCACGTGCTGTACGTTTCAACAGAAAGCCATGTACTCATATTTATATATATATATATATATATATATATATATATATATATATATATATATATATA
This sequence comes from Brachyptera risi, assembly GCA_964007535.1. Taxonomy (NCBI): domain Eukaryota; kingdom Metazoa; phylum Arthropoda; class Insecta; order Plecoptera; family Taeniopterygidae; genus Brachyptera; species Brachyptera risi. Next base: position 23,895,926 of record OZ023326.1, read on the forward strand.
TATATTTGAATATATATATATATATATATACATATATATATATATATATATATATATATATATATATATATATATATATATATATATATATATATATATATATGTATATATATATATATATATATATATATATATATATATATATATATATATATGAATATATATATATATATATATATATATATATATATATATATATATATTTATATTGGGCCTACTGTTTGATTTACAATTAGGCCCTCCCAATTCCTTCTCCTTTCTCCCACTCGAATCAGAGTTCCCACGCGCCTGAATGCAATAACTGAGTCATAACTGAGTTTTAAAAGTTGTTTTAATTCATTCATGTGTAATGCTCTCGTTATTTTCTATCCACCAATTGTTTTATTGACACAATATGCTCTGTCGTTTGCCTCTTTAGCCGACACGCTTCCGTTGTCATCGTGACATTTCAAGAATGAAAGCAGATGATCGTAGCATAGTGTATCCATGTCGTTAGCCCAAATAAAATCATTGTGATGGAATGTCTTCAATGGTATCTTGTACAGCCAACCAACTCCTGGTGTGAGAGCCTTATGCAAAATTCTGACATCCTGAAAAAAAATCATTGATATGAGCATATTTATATAATGTCATCATCACTCTCCTCTGTGAGAGTCTGATATTATTTGGAATCAGTGTACTGTACGTATGATTCTGTCGTTCACATAATCAAGATTTCTCAACATCAAACGCCAAATTCATCGAACATTTCAATTCAGCTTCAGAACTGAAATGATAAGTTCTGAAGAGTTATTGAAATATTGAGCGTTTGAAAGAGCTTAAGAATTCACTACTATGACAGTCTATAAATGTTTCAATGGTGGAAACGGAATAACAATAAATTGGATTGAATTTGAATTATTTCATTCTTTCTTCTATCTTCTCAATTGTATACATAAAATCACCCTCAGGCCAAATATTGGTAATGATTTCTTGTCATGGAATTAATTTTAAAAGATTCAACATTGGGTAATAATTCATATATTTACTGATATGGAAAAACAAATCAAACATTCTCTATGCTATACATCAAGTTTCACCAAGGCTTGAAGAGCACTGTTGAAGCCAGATCAACTTCATACTTTCATGATCATATTTGATATCAAATCCTCATGATAACATATATTTTGCCATCTTTTAACAGCTTCATCTATTCTTGATTTCCAAAATGTTGTTCCAATTTCATTCGCTTCTGATTTAGGCTTGTCATTGTTTTATTTTTCTATATTGTTTGCCAAACAAATAATTGGACAAAGATCGAGATAAAATGTATTGAATTGAGTGTATCGAGTGATATAAGCTTATCAAGATATTATACCTCAGCGGCTACAAGAAGATCATTGTCAGCGTACATAATCAGGTGCGGAACTGTGACTTTCGAGAGGTCATAGCTAGCGACTTCTTTCGTACCGTAATGCTTCAAATTCAATGCAGGATCGTTATAATCGTACGGAGCAAATAGACCTTGAAAACATAAAAAAAATCATAAAACTGTTATTGAAACTTCATAGTTGGTATTTTCATTTCGTTGATGAGAGCCCGTTGAAAGAATTGAGGTGCCACCTGAATTGAGTGCAATTGATTTTCAACTAAAATCGGGAAAAATTATATTTCACACAAGTGCCAATGGGCATTGAATTGCACCATTTCAAAATCTTGATGAATTGAATAGTGGACATTTTGTCTTCATATTTATGATATGTGGATGAAAATTCGTATCTCACCTTCACATCCCGTCTGAATGACGTGACAGTTATATTTTGTAATTATATTCCAGTCTTACCATTCTGAATCAACTGCGAGTAGTGGGCCATGATCTTGATGGACACGCCCGCTGGCCTGTGCCCCATTGCAATCCTGAAAATCGTCTAGTACCATATTCATTAGATATAATCATTGAATATATATATATATATATATATATATATATATATATATATATATATATATATACAGATTAACTTCACTTGAACTCTCACGATTCATGTTTGAATGAAATGAGTGAAACTGGGCTGTTTTAAATCGTGACAATATCTATTGATCTATCGATCAACGTTTCCACGATATCGTCATCATTCTCGTAGAAACGTTGATCATTCATAAATGAATATCATCATGATTTAAAACAGCCCAGTTTCACTCATTTTATTTTTATATATATAATATATATATATATATATATATATATATATATATATATATATATATATATATATATATATATATATATATATTTGTGTGTGTGTGTGTGTGTGTGTGTGTGTGTGTGTGTGTGTGTGAATATGAATATGAATACTGGTCACTCCATGCAAATTTTCTTGTCCGTCAAAAGGAAATGGACGGTAGAAAATTACAAACATTTCCAGCTTCCGCATATTTCACGCTAGAAATTTGAACTGTCGAAAAATTATAATTTTAAAATATCATGATCATTTTGGTATTTGAAGAAAAAATTCGCAAATGAATCTGATGATGGATTAAATGGAAATCTTACAATATTCATCTGCTCAGGATCATTTCCAAGCATCATTCCATATACTTTTCTGCACAATGGCTCTAGAAACTTGGATAATGTGCAGCTGTACTTGGCGAGAAGATCGTCCACGTAACCGCCGGCTTGGCCATACTGTCCGAAGTAAGTTTCAAAAGCCTTGGAAAGAAATAAGGAACAAAATAATTGAGATTCAAAAAATTATTTAATTGAAAAAACTCACGAACATAATATTATGCCTATATTGTACGCACGAAAGAAGAATAGACTATCATAACAAACACACAGTTTTTACTTCAGTTCAAATATTTATTCTATATTAATTGTTTTTATTTTTGATGAATTTTTTATACCTGCATGTAACGAGACATAAACATCTGTGTATACCTCAGAGTGAGTGGATATGTATTTATATATAACACTATGAGAGAATATAGATATACCATCAAAAATATCATCACTATAGGCCTATATTAGGTTTAAGTTTTTTATATAGATTTTGTATTTTAGAATTAATTATATTTCAGTACTGGTACCATGATTTGATATCAGAAACACATCTACAGCTTTTAAGAGCATCAAAAATAATGTTCGAAATTGCAATGAGTTTTTATTAATGACATAAGTCTTCTCAAATATTTCGTTGATAGGCTACTTTCTATCGTCGTGGATATCTTGAGGTTTGAGTTCACTTGAATTCGACAGTATACAAAGTGCAATTATAGCTTTCATGTAATAGATAAGAGGACGACGCAAAGTACAACGATGACATTCATTATGAAATCCCAATTGTCGACACTTTCATCATTACACTTCGCTAGAGAGCCTATTATGAATGATGGCTTGCTTAGGCTATATAGTGACCTCCCGGCCGATAATGGCCGCCGTTCCACTCAGAAGTTTTCCTTTGTTGGCAGTATTGTTATTACATTTTGCCTGCCATATTTCCATTTAGATGCTCATTTTGTTCTTTTTTTTACGGAATGATACACCAGTGAAAGTTTCTGCTACTCAGTTGGTGTTGAACTAAAGAACTGAACTAATAAAGTGTAGTAGAAATGATAAGCTCGCGTACAGCAATGCACGTTCAACAATGTGATTCATTACAAATGTTCCATCGTTGATAGTTTTGGTTCTGCATTTCGTCGGCTATATTTTCATTGAGGTGTGCATTTTTCGCATTTCTTTTACTGACGAATACTCACTTGGATGCTGCCGGCAAAGGGTGCCATGAGACGCGCTGGTGATCGCAGATGCGACATGAATGCAACTGGCGCCAACATCACAGCCGCCTGAATCTTTTCGTTGTACTCAGGTTTCATTGCTAACAAGGCGTAAAACACAGTCGTTCCCATTGAATGACCGACATAGAATAATCTTTCTTGTTTTGTCTTCCTCAAAATGAAATCAAACATGGCCGGCAAGTCATTTAATGCCATGTCGTGCCAACTGAAAACACGCAAACGGTAAATGGTTCGATATGAAGCTTGTAAAATTCAAATCCAGAGAAGACGCTTATACTCTCGAATTGGAATCTATTGAATGCGTGGGAACAAATCTGAATGATTTGGAATCCTTCAACCTAACCCCTACAAACTCCTACAAGAGAACCCTGTGTGAAAAATGGGATCACAATTCTACAAACAATAATTAGTTCATACAGAATTCAAGATTTCTCGAAGAATTTTAGCAATTTTTCCTCCTTGAAACCAGAATAGTTTACAGTTACATTGTGGACAATTACGGTTAAATTTTGAAAATGGCAAATATAGCATATTAGTAGACATCACAATCCTGATGAGGCTGGGTTTGAATTAATAATTTCATTACTTTCAACCTTAATTTCATATGAAACTAGAATACATAATTCCAGTTTCATAAATTATAATTACCTCACTCATGTCTTCCAGAGAACTCCTGCTTCTCTGAGTATAATGACTGGTTACCATAGAAAGGAGAAGATTTACAGGTCTGTAGATCTACAGATCGTAAAGTTCAAGAAGTTTTTTATTCTAATGCTCTACCCGATTCTGTATCGAAACATAACATAATCACGACTCAGATAAAAAAAAAGGTCTATTCAGGACAAATGAATTAATTATAATTCCTGAATTTTGATGATGATTTCTAGTTTTTTCTAAAATAAGAAGAGAGAAAGTATCGTTATTTTTCAAAACCAGCTTGTGATACTCTTCAAACAATTTTGACAGAAGTCAAACCATTCAACATTGTAAGATTTTTTTTTTAATTCCTAAAATCACTCAGGTCATTGACTAGGTGTAGGGCCTATGTGAATTGAATGAATATTGGGGTTTTAAGGCGCATCGACAGCGAGGTCATTTAGCGCCTGTCAAGATAAGTTGCTGAACCAAAAGGTAAGTAGTGTTAGATGAAGGTGCAAGTGAAATTTAGATGAGAAAACCATGTGAAACTAAGACTAAACTATTACTAAAGACGTTATACACTAATTTGTTAAAACCGAACATGTGTGTGCTGTAAAGGGTCACACCCATGGGACTAGGATGAGAACGTTTTACTACTTGTTCTCAGTTCAAACTCGCGCTCAAATAGGAGATAACGAGTAACTTGTATGTAAAAATTTCACATACAAGTTATTTGTTTCAATTAATAATTATGATAATTATAAGTATATTCTGTCTTCTATTGAATGGAAGAAACTTCTAATACACTTCTTGATTCGCTAGATTCCCTGCGACCCTCTCGTTCATCTGAAGATCAAACAATAGGGTTGTCACGTTTTATCACGTACCGGTATCATATTTCATACTTTACCTATAATTCCAATACTTCTTCTTATCTCCTGACGAACCGCTTTTAGCTTTGATATCAGCGTGAAAGGAGGAATACACACTGCCTCTTAGATTTCCCATCCACACGTCATATCCGCTGTCCGCAAGGATATAAGCTGCATATCAAACCAATAGTACGAGAGTATAGAGAGGCCAGAGGATACCATAAAGAGCACAACTACATGAAAACTAATTAATTTTCTAGAGAAAAAATTGACATGAAGAACTAAAACAAATTGTGGGAAGCAGCATGCCATTTTAACATTCATGCAAGTATGTACACTATTTTTAAAGTGGCTCTAATTTTCAACTTCTGAACATGAAGAGTAATTTCATGTTTTTTGAATTTCATAGCGTATTACCCACATCATATTGCTTAAAATTGAGTTCGGTAGCTGGTTTTGAAATTCTGAAAAAATTTGTTATGAATGCAGAATTCATATGTTTGTGTAAAAAAATTTAATGGAAAAGAAACAATTCTTTGAATAACTGCACTGTAGAGATTTCTATTTCAAAAGACCGGAAAATTCATCATTTTTCATTTTATTTTGTTTCGAGATCTATATAGACGAACATTTTTTCAAATTATTCCTGGTCGATCCTCTAGCAATTGCGTCTGAATAGTTCTTTGCTCTACAAAATGCGACAAATTTCATTATTCTATCAAAATTAATGCAAAAGCCTCTTGAAGAAAAATAAGATCTCAGAAGGAATTCCAAGTAAATTACATATTTGGATTCCAAAAGATTCGAAGCTTCATTTAGTATGGAAAATTGAAATAAAAATGTGTCCTTCCTTTCATATCTTATAAAGTAAATAGCAAATATAAAAATATAGCAAGAAATAATCAAATTTTAAGTTTCATCGATGTCGTTAGTCCTATATTTCGAATTGAATTAGAATTGCAATCTCGAATTTATAAATCATTGTCTAAAGCTGATAGATTGTTCTTACCCAACGATTTGGCCGGTCCGGCGATGACGTAATTGGCCGAAGTGTCACCCATACCATGTTGCAAATATGCAACAGGTTTGCCAGGAGTTTCAGGCGATTTCTCCGAATGACTGACGCGGTGCATCGTAAGGATGTACCCATCTTCAGTCTTGATCGTGTGAGACTCGGCAGGGTAGCCATATTTCAATAACAACTCCGGCTTTTACACAAAAGAAAATAAGAAAAAACAGTTAGTAATATAGAAAGATATGACATTCATAGTAACACACACAGTAAGATATCAACATCCGTGTTTCGTTTACTCTCACTACCAAAGCATGGCATGTCCGGAAGTAGCACAAAAATGATTCATAATTATGATGTGTTCCGACTTTTGGAAACTGAAGTACGTTTATCCGTGACGAAAAGTTATGGTCTCTGACAGAGAAGTCCTGTTGTCAAAGTTCATTGTGTTTCATTTAGAATAATTAAAACTTGGTGTAAGATTGCCCTTATGGCGACCCGTCCAAACAATCCTATACTTTTATCCATAGCCTTAACCACTTGACAGCCAGGTTACGAAATCACCCCCCCCCCCCCCCTCCAGGCGTGATGGGCCTACATCAATGTTCCCCAATTGATGAACACAAAAGTAAAAGAGAAAAAGAAGTAAAATAGAACATAGATAGAAAATCAAACACTTTGATGAACTTACTGTTGGTAATTCACTGTCAACTGGCATGTCCGATGAAAATTTCGATCTCACCTCAGGTAGTGAGATGATACCAGAGGTTATGAGACTATCAACGCCTTCAACTATGCTCCGAACGAAACCATACGTCGCATTGCCAGTTACTTTTGATGAGAGAGCCCTCACAGGATACGCCAAACAAATAAGAGAGAATATTACTGATGTGATGAACAACAGTGGAAAAAAATTGATAGATACTTTTCCCTTCATTTTGTGACCTACTCGAATACACGTTCTAAATAAAAATCAATGAATTAAAATACAAAATACAGCAGAAAATCAGGGAACATAATTAGATACTGAAATAACTCTTATGAGGCAAAGAGTTATGGTGGTTGAGCCATACATTGAATTATGAAATGCCTAATAGGTTTGGAGAATTACAGGACTTTAATAGTATAATGTTTCATGTAAATTTGACGATTGAAAACGATTAAAGTTATAATTGTGGAACGATAAAATCGTTCACCCCACAATAACAGTGGTGGATTATTCTCAGTAACAGCCGTAGATATTTCTACCATAGCTGAGATAGAAGTATAAATCTGCATCAGATGCTAACACTTGCATGGTCTTACTTTGGGATTAGAATAACAATCTAATACAAAGTGCGAAATACTAATTAATATTAAAATATGAAACATGAATGAATATTTATTGCTTATAAAATATAGACCTTATACAACTTTACAAGTTTTCACTTCATATGGTAGCCTAATAGTGAATTATACGTGAAAGTTTTCATCATGTATACGTATATTCTCTGTTGAGTAGGTAGGCCTACCGTAGGCTTAATTGTAGTTTACAATCAAGTGACAATGAATTGTTCATTTATTTATTTTTGGACTAGAAATGAGCCGTAAGAGTATTAGGTAATAACTTGAGGATAGAACAGCTGACTGGCCCCTCATACAGCCCCCATGACCGCTCTTTCAGGCCAGGACGTAATATATAAGGGTCGATCGTGTACGCCACCTTTCGTACACGATGTAGTGATGCTATTTTATCATAACATGAAGGTGACCCACCTCGCGTCTTTAAAGTGAAATATTTCCGGAGTCAGAATTTGAGTGTAGAATCCCGTTTGCCTGTAGCGAAACTATCGCTTTTATATTGAACTATATAAAACAACAATACTCAACAACGCGCTATATACACACGGCTTGATAGAATTTTAGTGTTAGTGATTGCATTTGTTTTTTACGAAAATTCTAGATTTTGTGAGTTGAACAATGCGGTTCCGTAGCCACTCTTTATCTACATCTATAGTTCATAAGGGAATCCGCTAAATCATGACAAGCAATCGGGACCTTTGGCTCTGAATTGACCGCAAGAAACCACAAATGCTTTCCATGTTATAAGTATGTGAGTTGGAGCACTTTCTTTATATTATGATAAAATAGGTTGATGTCACTACATCGTGTTTAGTAGCTTTAATGATCTGGAAGGCTCAAGTTGCACCGCTTCCCTCGTTTTATATTATTCACAAGTCCACACAAAGACCTTACTAAGGTCTTTGGTCCACATTTACAAGCACATGTCTACATGGAGAAGGCGATGCTTTTCAAGAAACCAAATTTTCGATTCATCGATTCATAAAATAGAAGACATTCAAGATTCAAACATACAAGAGCAAACATTTTCATAGTAGTTTTAATAACTTTTTAAAACACATGATTATATTTATTTAAATATTTTTATACATTAAATACATTTCGAATATCAACCTAAAAGTGAATCTGCGGAAAGACAATGAAGTGTGACCATGACTGCGCATTGGGTAAGTTCCAAAAATATGAATATAAAAGTGACTATACCATGAATATAATAGCATGAATTCAAGTGATCAATCTCAAATTGGGCATATTGGGGTGGTAAAATCGTTCTTTTGGCATATCCCAAATGAATAAATTCATCTCCCCATATCCCCATTTCTTCACATTTTTTTTTTTGTACCAACTTTAAGTAGGCCCAAGGTTAGGTTAGTGGGTGGTTTTTGAACTCAATTATGAGAATAATTATTGTTTGGTCTCCATAACAAGACAAATATTATTAACTTGGGCCTGGTAATTTCAATTTAAATACTGGTTAGTGAATAATATGGAATAATGATTATGGTATAGTGTTTGAGAAATCTGGATGATGACAAACTTTCCCTGTAACCTGTGATATTTTGAATAAAAAACTATGAACTTTGACACCAGGACAATAGACTAAAGATATAGTAGTATATACCAGAACTGCGCTGTCTGCCACAATACTTTTTCACCGCGGACGAAAGTATTTCAGTTTCGAAAAGTCAGGAACAAATAAGTATAGACAGTTTTTGTGATATATTCGGACATTAATATGGTTGGACATTGATTGGCATTGAAAATGCACCAAATCACACGAATGTTGACATCTTCCACTTAATTTAACCTAAATTCAAAGTGATTCAATTAAATTCAATTAAAAAGAATCTGCATCAAATTATTTGGGGCCGATTTTAACAACAAATACAATGAGTTTTCATTGTTTTCTTCTTTCCATGTCTAGATGAAAATAGTGAAACACATTCTGTAAGAAAGACACGCTCACGACTACAGGCCACAAGTAGCAGCTGCTGTGGCTGTAGCAAATACAAAAGTGCCACGGAAAGCCTGGACTCGTACATACACACGTGGGAGAAAGGCAACGGTGAAATAATTGTGAGACACGGCAAAATGAATCCAGATCCAGATATGATAAGAATACTCAGGAAGCTGTGGAAACTTGTTCTCCGACAGCAAAATGATAAAGATAAGGGTACGAAACGAGCAAGAACAAAATCAATGCTAAGAATGATTCATGAAGATTATAACCGTCTGATACTCTATAGGCCTACTGAACTTATGACAGCGACATAGCGTAGGCCTATAGGCCCAGTGCTCTCATATAATATAATTCATATATGTACATAATTCAAGTATATAAGAGGAAAACGAAAAATTAATTTCAAAATACCAATTCAAATATTTTCTCAGAAAATATTGAAATTTTTACTGAAGTTCAGCATAAGAATGATCCATATTTCTGTGAGGTTTGACATCAATCTGTCGGGCCGTTATCCCCAGAAAAAAACTATAAAGTGACAGTTCTGATGATTTTTCAAAATTTGAATTTTGAATTCCAATAAATATGCCATCAGTGGAATTGAAAATAAAAAAGACAATTGGTGTGTGTTGGGAAATTTTCACACAATAACTATTGTTGTGACTTGTGAGAAATAAATAGGTGACATGGTCTATGAATCAATATATTTTTTAATATATATATATTTTTCTAATATATTTATTAATTATTCAATATATTTTTTATTTAATTTATATTTTTTCATATTTTATGGATTTGTTTTTTGTTATTTTTATTTTAATTTTTTTCTCTTGCTATTGCCCAAATTCACAGTTTCGACAACCCTTTCCTTTACCCTATAACGAAAACAAATAACAACTGAACGTTTTGTCTCCTTCGTTGAATTAAACTACAGCCTGCAAAACATCAATCAAGAAGCATTCAAGTATATATGCCCGCTTTCCTCATCCTTCAACATGCCAAATTTTACTAGAAATATTCAATTATTGTTTTTCTCAACAGCTCTGGAAAGTTTGAATAAGTCCAACAAAGCGATGGAAGACCTTCTTCAGAAACTTCAGGCTACGTCTCGTACTCAATTAGTATCCTGCGGGTCAGGTGATACTGCCCGACAATTTGACAGCATGAGTACCGAGTCACTCCTTGCTATTGATGCATATACCTTCTGCAGCCCTCGCTTGAGACATAAACGAAGAAGTAAAATGTAGAGCACGTAGTAATAACGGTGGATATTCATTCAAATACCAAGCAAGTTTTTTGAAATAAAGTATTCTTTTTGCCTTCATCTCGATATTTTTGTTCAACTTCTACCTCGTATCCTAATCTCACGTCAAAAAGCTTGACTTACATTTTTGCTTTTCCCGCGATTCAATTCATGTTCATTACGGGCTAAAATTTTAGTAACTTTTTGGTTATTATGATGGTGTTATGTTGGTGTTATGTTGGTGCTGGTCCCCTGTTTCCATCACTATCGTTTCTCACTTCACACTTTTACTTACTCTGTTATCGTGAGAAATAAGTTGTCACTGTCAGTGAAAGCTGAAATCAGATTGGAAAAATCATTAATCGTATTCAAAAATGCCTGGTAAACCAACTGAAGAAGTCCCAGTCGGCTTGGAGAGTGGAGATGGGGCAACAGAAGATCAAGAAAATGAAACAAAGGAGCTGACGCAAACTGACCGTCTAAATAAAAAGTTGCTGTCGTCATTTCTGGAGAGGATGAATACCAGTAACATGTTCACTACCGAACAAAATGAAGATAATAAGGAAGATAATACACAGCCAAAGAACGACGAACGAGAATTTGAATAGGCTCCACTTTTGGTTGTTATTCTTCAACTTTATATAGACCTAATCAAGTTCTTGCATTAAATTTAAATTTATATTTTTGAGGTTATGGCTGCCATCAAGTGGGCGTGATCATTTTAGTTCATTAATATCGCTGAGGAAAGTAGTGATGCCAACTTGATATAATTGTACATTTTGGCGCGCGTTCGTCTTTTGGAGTAGGCCTAGGCCTGTGTCCAATGGGTCGAAGTGAGGTTAGCAGTAAGCACCTTTGGTGAGCTCGTCCACTAGCCCGATCATTTTCTGTTATTCTGTGCCTATCTGTAAAATGTCAATTGATTTATATTCAGAAGACCTTTTAGCTGTTGATGAACATGGATTTGAACGATCTGAGGATGAGGATGACCCACATGATATAGAGGAAGTAATTGATGGTGAGGTTGAGCCTGTACGCCTGGGTGGTGATGAAGATGAGGATGGTGCTCAAGGTGATGGTGATCAAGCAACTCCTAGTGAAACGACAAAAGTGTCTAAAAAAAGAAAATCACAGAAAAACCCTAATTTGATACTCAATGCTGTGAAGTTGAAGGGACCAAAAGGACTTTTAGCATTAAACAATCACTTCAAAGACGTACAATATCTTGGCCGTGGACACGAGAAAGAAGATTTGGACCGAGTGTTGCAAAGGCTTGAACATTGGGCTCATCGTTTGCATCCGCGCTTTACGTTTCATGATTTCCTTGAAAAAGTTGAAAGTGTTGGCCAGAAACCAGAAATGAAGGTTAGTACGGTATCTCTACCTACATATGCCCAGCTGCGTAATACCGGTACCGTACTTGATTTTGATATCTAGGCTCACCATATTGCTTTGGTCTTAGAATGACAGTCTCTGTTCACAGCATAGTGATGCAAGAAAAATTGTTTGCATGTACTTGCAAACCTAGTCCTACATGCTGTGTTATTTTTTTTCAAGTGCTGGTAACTCGCCTTCCTTTTCAGATAGTCTAATATGTGTTTCGAATACGCTCTTTTGAAGATGAAAGAGCCATCTAGCGGCAACGTTTGAAGTAGAGTAGGATGCTAATAGGACCTACCTGTTTTGGAATGTCCTACGCTGCTAATAGGCCCTACCATTGAACCTTACAAAATCAATGCCAATACTGGTACTAATCCTATTCAGCAGTTATGATAACTGTTTATTATTGTGCGTTGCAGTTGAAACATCTAGGCCTAATATAGTAGTAAGCCTTGATCAGGACTTGAATATGTTCGCGCTAAATGACCTCGCTGTCGATGCGCCTTAAAACCCTAATATTCGTTCATTCATTGAATATGTTTTCGATCTTCTGAGAGATTCACACACTGTCAAGAGTGAGTAAAATGAGCAATGATGCTCAAGTAACTTACCAACCATTCTGAAACAGTAGGCCCTACTGTAAAACAGAAATAATTATTTATAATGGAAGAATAGGCCCTACACAGATTTTTGTTAGCGTAGTTTATTATTATTTTATGATAGGCCTAGGCCTATAGGCAAATTCATTCAAGCTGCTTAGCATTGCAATTGTAACTACGGTACCATACTGCATTTCTTTCATCAACATGAGTCATGACATCTTAAATGATTTATATATATTTGACAATGTTCAGTTTAAAATCCATCTTCTATTTTCATGTGTGTAACTTTTATGAAGGCACATTCAAACACTTTTTAGTAGCCCATGTAGGCTTATTTTAACGTACTCATGCTGATATTTCAACTGAGATGTATTACTTTCATAAAATTATGATATGGTATTCTGAAGTAGGCTCCCGTACCGTAGGCCTATATGTAGGGCCATCAGGCAAATTGACTTGGATCAATTGACTTGATCCGGTAACTAATTTGACTAATTTTAAAATATCCAAAATAGACGCACCCATTTCAATACTCGTACCGTACAAATTTATGAATAGGCCTATGTGTACATGATTGATTGTTAATTCACAATCATAAAATGAATATATTTAAAATTGAAATTGAAATTGAAATCGTCAGTAGAACCAAGGCCTACCGGCACCCTTGCTTGCCTTTCCATCTACATCTTTCCATATGGTAAGAGTTTTTTTGTATACAGTAGGCCTACTTTATCTTTAGGCCTACCGTTTACGTTCCTTTACCGTATGCCTAGGTCTATTTGTTCTGGTTTACAATCTAAGCCTGTGTAATTCCATGGTTTTCAAGAAAGTGTATCCTGAATTTGAGTAGGCCTACCTACTGCTAAAAACTAAGTGAGCTGACCACACTTTTTTCAATTGATAAAACATGATCACATGAATGATAAAATGCCAACTGGTCTGATGGATTCCACAGTATCAGGCAGGGCTGGCTGCCAGGCCCCGAGTCCAACTTTGGCAGGGAACGTTATTTATCGATATCTAACCCAAGTCGAGCTCAATCACTTCATTCCTTCCCTCTGTGAAAGAAGTTTACTTCTAAGCCTCTGAGAATGAACCCTACTGGTATCGTATACAATTTGTTCTGAAATGATCAATATAGATACTTGAACATGTGTGTGTGCTTTCAGAGATTCTTCCTATTTTGTCTTTAAGCTGTTTTATTATTTTCAGACATACCTGAAGAGGATTCGATTGAATATGGTGATGGAGGATATCAAGGAAATAGTCGATGATGTTGATGATGCTAATACAGATCAACCGATGGACGTTGACGATTCAGAAAATCCGCCACCCGATATGTTTGACGACTTGTTTGATCGTCCTCCTCCACCGCAATTAGCCATCTTTCCGCCAAGGGCCCCTTCTCCAACGGCTTTGACTGACGAGCAAATTGAACGTATACGAATTAATCGCCTATTGGCTATTGAGAAAACTCAGCAAAGATTGGCCAAGAAAAAAGCCGATGAGGAACAACTTGACAAGAGGATTGAACAAACATCATCTGAGCAAGAAATTCCATCTGAACGATCCAGACTAAACAACCATGTTGACTCTTCGGTGCAGTCAGAGCTGTCAGAGCCTACGTCTTCAAATCATAGGCCTACACAGTCCGTACCTATACTGAAGGACGATCGTTTCATTGAGAATGTTGAGAAAGACAGGTCTGTTCTTGAAGTGGTTGAATCGGAGACAAGCCGTGGTCTAACCTCTGATGTGTCGATGTTATTGTCATCGAACCTATTATTAACGCCAAGTAAGCAACAACAATCAGTGGTACAACTCACTAATCATAAAGATGAAAATATATGTGTCGATGAATGCAGAGTGTCAGCCAAACCCATTTCTATCAAAGAAACTCCTATTTTTCTAAACAAAACTTTGGCTCCGATTGAGAATACAATGACTGTTGTGGAATCCCTAACTTCAAAGAACACTGGTACATCATCTAACTCTGACATTGATAGCTGTGACAGTATGAAGATTAAAGACACAACTGAGCTAGTGAAACATGTTACTGCTGCAGCAGCTGACTGCGATATAATTCCAGAATCAATCTCCTAGATTGAATACGAAAAGCGTTTGTTATAGATCTTTCTTTATGGCTCATCTATCAAGCCCACCTGAGTGTTTTGCTACTGTAACTCTTTGTACTTTTTCTTTCTACAGTAAATTATCAAGCTACGGTACCCTAGTATTTTATAAGAATCTTCTGAGTTCATATAATTGCAAAGGCTTTTGAGCAACCATTTGAGTTAGTTCAGATTATTATTCAATAGGGCTACAACCCAAAAGAACACTTCAACACCTTATTCATGAAATAAAAGAAATGTGTGAATCTGGAAGAAAATTCAGTTGAATATCTTGTACTGTACTGTACGTGTAGTTGTACTGTCATTGTATCATTACTTCCATTCGTAAGTTCACGTCATCGGTTTACATGGTTAAGCAGTCCATCGTGCTCCCATAATTGAATTTCAACCGACAACTGAGTCAATTGGATCAACCATTTTTCCACTGGACAGTCGTATAATGTTATGTACCTAGACTACAGTTTGACAAAGCCCATAAACATAGTTTCACTTGGTATGAACCATATGTTCCATGATGTTCAAAGATTTCTCCATTAATACAGTAATGCCATCATTTAAACCTCTATAATGTTTTCTATAAATGCAGTATGAATTGAAAATAAATTATGAGAGGTACAAATTGTCCTTTTTCCCTAATATTTGCTAGTTTAGGTGGAGAAGACTTCTAATGCATTTCTACTTTTTCCCAAGGATAGTTCCTCAAGTCTTTGAAATTTTAACATTTAGAAATATATGAATCATTTGAAAGAAAGAAATAGAGATATTATTGTGTAAATTTAGATAACTCATATTTGATAATAGGGGAATTGTTGACAGTCGAATGATTCATGTTGAAACTCTCATGGTAAATTCACAACAATTTTAACGATTGTTCTAATCATATAGCCTTGGTCTCCGTTTTAAACCTCCTTGAAACGAGCTCGGTTCACAATTGAGCTGTAACTTGGGACTTCCCACAGACTGCAGATGTCAATGATGTGCAAAGCCATAAATGTGGTTTTCCACCAAAACTGTTACATATTGATAGTTTGTTTCATTTCCGGTCAAAATTGAAACTGGTTCTCGTACTGTTTTTAATTTGACTGGTGTAGTATCATTTTGACGTTTCTGGTTGGTTCGTCATGGCTTGGACCTTGTGGTCGTATCGAAGAGAAATAAAATTATGTAGAATCGTACAACGAGCTCTAGATCAAAAGTAAAATGAACACAGTTGTGAACCCTAGCAGGTGTTTTCTATAATCGATTTTGAATACTATACTCCTATAACTGCCGATAAAACTGTTGTGAATTGATCTTGAATACAATTTTGAAGTGAGGGGCCTGATGTGTAGGCCCTAATATAGAAGCCCATTACATTTAAAGTAGTCACTTTGATTGAAATTTGGTATTGGTTTGTTCAAAGTGTTTCAACAGGGCAAGATTGGAACTGAAAAGTATTTGACTTATTGTAGCCATAATTTGACAATAATAAATCATTGATTTTATTACTTTCAGAAAAAACGTTGATTGATTTCTTCTCAAATAACAGGGAAATAGTTCACGGATTTTCTCTCAAGTTTTTTGTCTATTGAGACGTGACAGTAGCAATACATTTCTCAATGTCTAGCTTTGTTTGAAAGCTCGACACTTGCCTTTTTGCCTGTTAGCTAACAAACGAATATCTATCGTTCTCGGTGCCAGCGAGCAGCATGGAACTGAGGTAGGCCTAGTGCCAATCGTGCAGTTGCTAGTGAACTCTGAGGTATTTTGTTCATTCATCATACAATGTAAATAACCAACTGAACTTATTACTTGACCTTGAGCATGGCAAAAACTTCTTATTTATTCATTTATTTATTTTCATTTTCGTCCAAGAGGATTACAATTAAAATGGAACATTTTTAAGCTTAATCATATGGACAGTCAAGGGTAATATAGAAGATAATGTACCGTATCATACACAACAAATAAACAAGAAAATATACATGATTTGAAATAAATGGTAGATGCTATTTTTTATAAATACCTAGCAAAACTACCTAGCTTCACTACCATACTGGATTTTTTTTACCAATCCAGCTTACAGGTGATACCAATTGAACCGGAACTTTTCTTGATATTGGTATCCTACCAGAAGAGATTTTGATTTTGAGCAAAATCATTCTGACACTTTCCGGGAAATGATAGCGAAAATTTGAAAATCCTCATAAGAATAGTATTGGAGAAATTCTCAAAATTGTATGCAACCAAAATAAAAATTTCAGTGTTGATAGGCCTAATAATATTAGTCTGATACACATTTCTATGGATTCTGAAAATTTGGTTTGATCGTAATTAAGAAAATAGAATATGTATTACCCGTATATTGGAAGATCAAAAATCAATTGAGGTTGAATAATGGAGGCAGTGAGCACTGCAATGCAATAGTTTCATTTAAATATCTGGCTCATCTTGCATCACATGTTTTGCTGCATTTGCCTAGTAAGTACAATGATAACTTTTATAATGCCAAATGACCTCGGTAGGCATTGATGAGGTTGTTAAGCTAGTAAAAAATCACTATAGTAAACATACCATAAGTTTATAGTCATTAAGCTAACAATTTAATTACCAGTGTAATGTTCTGTTGGTTTGAGGTGTTTTAGATAATATGTTGACTAGAAAATACTTGAGAACAACAATACTTCGTTATTTTTTTTATTTACTCCACAGCCATTGACTTTACAGCTACGTTAATAACGTTAACAGCTTTAATAACTACGTTACAGCTAACTCAGATAGTTTGAATTTTAAATGCAAAACTTTCTCCAAGCAGCATCATATTAAAAATTTACTCGTTTTAGGGTACATCAGTCGAGCCATATTTGAGAAAAACAAGATAATTTCTCCAAATACCTACCGCAGAATTGTACAGAATATTTTCAACGTAATAATGATCTATAGTCCTGTGAGGTTTGACATCGATTGGCCCAGCCGTTAGTCCTATCACTAGAAAAATGAGAAAGTAATTTGATTTCAACGAGATTCAAATTCAGAATCTCAATAAATTTAGTAAAAATGGAAAGAAAGCGATGTGATGCAGTATAAAGAGATTGCTGTTGTGCCTGATTAGTAATTGATTACCAAAGTCGATAGAAATCAGTGTTTTTCAAAATACTATACCTATACTATTATAGGTACTACTCTTGATACCATTACCATGCACCTGAATTTGTAGATCAAACCCATCAGCCATTTTCCGTATCTATATCATCCAACAGCCTACCGTTTTGAGTTCTCTGCGGTTCTCTGGTTTCAAAGTGCAGCAAAACACTGAAAATATATGTGGTGTCAAACAAACATTCATGAATTTTAATTTTACGTGTAAGACTATTTTCATCGGCTTTGCAATTTTAAAAATTACCTGCTTGGTTTTATGTCTTCCTCCCCTCTGGATTTACCCCAATATCGAGTGCCCTGGTAATTTTTATTTTCACTGTATACTTGAATAATGATAATGATAATGATTTTTATCTTCTCATCAGATTGCATGTTACAACATTGAGCATCGTCACATCGTCAATTCACGCTAAAATATGAGATACAAATAAACAGAAAGATACAAATATAGTGAAATATCACACTTGATACAAAACTTACAAACAATTACACACTCAAACAGAAAAGTCACATGGAATCATATGCACTCCACACTACATTCAGAAAGTTGAAAAGTTAATTACTGGTTAAACGAGCTTTAGCGAGGATTGAATTTGACATACTGAAAAAAATTGCTGTTCGTTTTTATGTTTTGTTTTTTTTTATGTTTTTTTATCGGTTTTCCACAGGTCAAACGGCTACAGCTATTGACTTCAAACTTTTTTTCATCATGGTTCCTCATCTAACTTAGATCTGTATAGTTTTGTGGCATCATCGGATGTTAACTTTTTTTTACGAATTTCAGAAATTTCAAAAATACCCAATAGGCAATAGAATAACACAGCGGAAAAAAAACAATATTTTCATTTTCAAAAAGAACGAAATTTTGCGTGAAGTTGAGTTACATTCTGATGCACATTTCTGAGAACTTTCAGTTTGATCGGGTGAGCCATTTTGAAGAAAAAACATAAAATGTGCTAAATTGGTCCCACTCGAAGCAGTTTTTACCCATTTCTAACTTAAATGTCACCCAATTGGCGAATGTGGGCAAAAGTTTGGCCAAAAAAGTCAACATACTATTCTATCCGCTTGTCTGACAACGCATAAATGGCGTTTTCATAGTATATTGGAATTTCAATCTTTGTCTGCCAAAAAATCATTTATAGAATAAAAACACTTCTGTATTAGATACGATTTGAGGGCCAGTTTGAATTTTATTCCTAGTTGATTCCTTATATTCGGAGGTAGGCCTAATTTATTGGAAAGTTTTATCCCAGCATGAGGGGGTGGGACCCTTAGCGCTATCATTATGTTTTAGGAGATGGGCCTACTTAATTCTCCATATGATTTGGTATTGGAATTACTAGGAAAACGCTATATACGCGTTGTTAGACGAGCGGAAAGTAATAGTATGTCGACTTCATTGCCAAACTTTTGCCTAAATTCGCCAATTGGGTAACATTTTAGTTATAAATGGGTAAAAACGGCTTCGAGTGGTGCCAATTTAGCACATTTCATGTTTTTTCTTCAAAATGGCTGACCCGATCAAGCTGAGAATTTCCAGATATGTGTATCAAGATGTTATTCAACTTCACACAAAATTTCAATTTTTTTGAAAATGAAAATTTTTTAATTTTTTTTCCGCCGTGTTATTCTAATGGGTATTTTTGAAATTTTTAAAATTCCAAAAAAAAAGTTGATATCCGATAATGCCACAAAACTATACAGATCCAAGTTAGATAAGGAACCATGATGAAAAAAAGTTTGAAATTGATAGCTGTAGCCGTTTGACCTGTGGAGAACCGACAAAAAAACATGAAAAAAAACATAAAACAAACACCAATTTTTTCAGTATGTCAAATTGAATCCTATATCGCTAAAGCTCGTCTAATTAGTTCATTGTACCTTTGCCGCCTGTTGATTTCAATTTTTTGTTAGAATTTGTGACGTATTTAGAGGGGGGAGGGTAATAGGTTTTGTGACCAACTGTGACATCGAAGGGAGGGGGGGTTCAAAGTGGCCTAAAAAAGTGTGACATAATTTATGGACGTCCCCCAAGTGTCATCATCCAATTCCATACTGTGTAGTTTTGAAGCAGAATCGGTTGCCCACTCCTGAGATTGCCTATTTCGAAGTTTAAAAAAAAACACGAATAGCCAAGAGGAGAAAATTTGGAAAGAATATTTCCTTGGAATGCATCGAATCAACTTATCACGGATTTCAATATGTTAATGATGAACATTATTCCGAAGTATCATTTAAATCGGATTAGCCGTTTTGATAGAAAAATGTTGATATTATTTTGTTACATCAATCAAAGCTTTCAAGAAGCCAATCAACAATGACCAATTACACTATGTAGTTATACTAACCTTAGGCTACCTATTAGTAAGAAATAAAGGAGGTACTCCAACTCCCATACTGCATAACATGGAAGTAATTTGTGGTTTCTTGCCAAGCTTCTTGCGGTCAGTTCAGAGCCAAAGGTCCCGATTGCAAATCGCGATTTAGCGGATTCCATTGTGAACTAAATGTAGATAAGAGTGGCTATGGTACCGGTGGCATTGTTGTTAAAAAATCCATCATTTTCGTACAAACCAAATGCAACTACTAACATTAGAAATTCCACTGAGCCGTGGATAGCATTGTTGAGCATTGTTGTTTTGAATAGTTCGATATAAAAGCGATATAGTTGCGCGCCTACAGGCAATCAAGAACCTGTACTCAGATTCTGACCCCTGAAATATTTCATTTTCAAGACCCGAGGTGGGTCACCTTCGTTATATTATGAAAACGGGTTTTATTATGAAAAAAGGTTGGTTCCACTTCATCGTGCCAATTAATTGAAAACGATTAGAATGAGTAATGAATAGACAGGAAGGCAGTGACATAATTATTGTGACTCATTGTGCATTTAAAAGCTTTCCATCACATTTCATATATAAAGTAGATAGCTATTAGTCCTAGGTAATACTCACATAGCCTATACATATTACATATGTAAACATGCCTATATCGCTCATCCATGACCAAGTCCAACAACGCATATATCGCGATAATAGTGATGATATTAATATTAATTAGTATTAATATCCCGTCATTATTAATTAGCTTGATTAATACAATTTCGTCTTACGTAGAACGCAACGCAGCCCTATCATTTTGGCAAATCCATCAAATACCTGATCATGGATATTGTTTGCTAAAAAAACTCAACGACACCTGAACAACCGGTTATTTAGGTGTACGCATGGAATGCATGATGCATTTATTGAATGTAATTTATGAAAGTGCGAGTTTGAGAGAAAATCGCGAGTTCCGATTTCTAGTTCAGAACAACAAAAATTGTCAGACCAAAATTTGCATAGGTCTATCAGTAGCACCATCTGGACCCTGAAATTTGGAAAAAAATCATCACGTCATATATACGGGACAATATAAAAGTACAGAAAGATTATTTTAAAAAAAGTCGAGCTCGAAATTTTAGGTTCAGCTAAATTTTAACTAAAAAATTCGAGTGCTCGCACACTCCCAAACTAATTACATATCTATGTTTACATAACATAAAGGCAGCATGCGTGTCTGATGACTGATGAGCGAAATACCTGTTATGTAAAACCCTCAAATGTTGTCGGCCGCGTCTCGCTTGTCAGGTGAGAACAGTTTGTTAGTTTAGTCATGATTTATATAAATGCACGGTATAATATCACAACAAATTCCTAGTAACATTAAACTTCTACAATTGTGCAAATCTGCATTCTGCAAGCACATGAAGAAGTGAACCACAAGAAAACTGGAGAAATATACTGCAAATGAATTTATTATTTTACATATTTAATTGTGCATCTTCACGATACTCATTAGAATGCAGAGAATCATGACAAATGAGGAGTAAAAAATACGTGATATATAAGTCGACAAGTGAATAATAATAATAATAATAATAATGATGATAATAGTCTTTATTTTTCATGTACATAACAATTCCGTCATAACAATCGAAAAGGGCGAGGTTCGATCACATGATCGTTCTTCCACCTAACCTTTACATATAATAAGAGAGAAATTAAATAAAATAGCACTATCATTTAGTAGGATATAATGTAAAGTAGATAATATTATTACGATTAAGATATATTCTACATGCTAAGATAAGAAAGATAAGAAATAACAACAAATCTTTGAAAACAAATACAATAATTGTGGCTAAACATTTGAATAGTATCAAATTATTGTACAACGGAACGTAAAAAAACTGAAAATAGGCCCAATTCTTCGGGTTTACTTTCAAAACTTATTTCTATGATCCGCGTGGATCATATGGAGAATCATAAACGTTGAAATGAACATTATACAACAATAAGGAA
>OZ023326.1:23918564-23923564 GCA_964007535.1 Brachyptera risi
ATTATATATATATATATATATATATATATATATATATATATATATATTTATATATATATATATATATATAAATATATATATTTATATAAACATCATATTTATATATATATATATATATATATATATATATATATATATATATATATATATATTTATATATATATATATAGATATATATTCAAATTTACATCATATATATATATATATATATATATATATATATAAATAAATATATATATATATATATATATATATGTATGGATATATATATATATTGATATATATATATATATATATATATATATATATATATATATATATATATATATATAAATATATATATAGATATGGATATATATATATATATATATATATATATATATTCATATTCTTATATATTTATATATATATATATATATATATATATATTTATATATATATATATATATATATATATATATATATATATTTATATATATGTATATATATATATCAATATTTCTATATATCTATATATATATATATATTTTTTTTTTTTCTTTTTTTTTTTTTTTTTCTCCAGGCCGATAGAACGCAGAACGTATAGGCCCTATATGGCTACGTTTTGTTTTTCTGAGCCGATTGAAAAAAATTTTCAATGTTTTTTCACCCTATTAAATCAGAACACAAATGAGTTCTAAATGTCGCTTGAAATTAATTGAAAATAACAAATATTCCATTGGATCGTAAGTGTCGAATGATCTGGGTAAACGTGTTACATGAATATCATTCGACACTTACGATCCAATGGAATATTTGTTATTTTCAATTAATTTCAAGCGACATTTAGAACTCATTTGTGTTCTGATTTAATAGGTTGAAAAAACATTGCAAATTTTTTTCAATCGGCTCAGAAAAACAAAACGTAGCCATATAGGGCCTATACGTTCTGCGTTCTATCGGCCTGGAGAAAAAAAAAATATATATATATATATATATATATATATATATATATATATATATATATATGGTTAACGCCGGTCTTTTGAGACCAGCTAGCTCGTTTTCCCTAGTTTGTCAATTGAACATGAAATCATTCGATTGCGTCATGGAATGTTGTATACATTGCAAACCGTGTTTCTAGTCGACCTTCCTTTCTCATTGCTGGTTGGCTGGTGGGTTGTCACGCGATGTGTGCGTCCAATCACAGCTCGCCATTCGCGTTGCTTGTCTGGTAAGCTGGTCTCGCCTGATCAGTTCTTTTCCATACTCGATTCAGATCGGACGTCTCTTAGTCGCTCGTCAAGTGGGTGAATTCGCTCATATTCTCGACCAGCTCTTGTTGTGTGAGCATCTCCCGTCCTTCTCTACTTTGTTAGAGTTCGGACGTACTGTACATTATTTCGCATGTACGCAGTTGTTTCTTTTCTATTTTTCGTTCTTCTTGAGTCGTTAATAGGACCTCTTTCCATACTTTCTTGTTTCTAATTCTTCACATTTGTTTTGGTCTTTATCATTTACGAAGTTGGTTGTTTTGTTTTCTCTCAAGCTTTTGTTTCTTGTTTATTCGAATGGTGTGCGGGGACACCACTCAGGTTTGATC
This sequence comes from Brachyptera risi, assembly GCA_964007535.1. NCBI lineage: Eukaryota > Metazoa > Arthropoda > Insecta > Plecoptera > Taeniopterygidae > Brachyptera > Brachyptera risi. The sequence goes on from OZ023326.1 coordinate 23,920,147, forward strand.
TATTTTGTTTCGCTTTCTATTTATTCTTTGATTTGGTCAATAACAACGTCAAGTCGACGTAGACCAAATACGTATCGTTTTGGGGTGAGGCATAATCCGAGTTTGGATTATGCTCGCCTGATTATTAATGCCAAGTCGGCATCCGAATACAGTCCACTGGTCTCTCATCGCCATCTCTAAGATCGGCGGTAACACTTTGGTCCCTGTGAGCCAAAGATTATTTTTGGTTCCAATTTCTCGTCATTCGTGAGGCGGAATCCATCTCCGGATTCTTATTTCGTTCTCTTGTTGGAATCCATTTGTGAATTCCATTCTTTTCACCACGCGGAGTCCATCTCCGGATTTCAATTGCTTTTACTTGTTGGAATCCATTTGTGGATTCCTTTCTTTGCACCACGCGGAGTCCACCTCCGGATTCCACAGTCATTTGTGTCAGCACCCGCGATCAGGCATCGCATGGGTGACTTCTTTGTCCTCCGCACTGAATCGGCTTCCACATAATTGGGTTTCCACGGTGCAATAATTTATTCTGTTTGTTTGCGAGTTATTATCAACAATTGATTCAACTTGTTTTATAGACATTCAATTCTTGAATTTTGCATTGTTCTTTTTCTGTGCATTTCGGCCGTATTTCTCCGTGATATTTCATATCATTAGTTTTTGGTCCTTGTTCTTGTTTCGTGTTTTTGCAATCTGTGGTTATTCATTCGCTACAATGGCGTCTAAAATCTCGAAACAACAAGCAGTGCTCACGGCAAAGCGAGAGCGGATATTCGCTTCATTACAACGCTCCTACGATGCTTTCAAAACGCTTGATAGTGCCAAAGCTCCGTTGTACAAACCTCGCTACGACAAACTTGACGTTTTGGAAGCCAACTTTGAGGAAGTTCAGAGAGAAATAATATCTTTGAACGCTCAGCTTGACGAAGGCGACGATGCCTTACCGGTCGACGCTGTTGAAGCCAGCTTCGAGGAAATGTTGTACGCGACTCGTGGGCTGTATCTCGCCGCCGTTGCCGCGACGACGCCTACTCCGCCTCCGCCGCCAAATCAAAATGGTTTTCAAGCCATCTCATTGCCGACAATTGCGTTGCCGGCATTCTCTGGTGATATTACTCGATGGACGGAATACTATTCGCTATTTAAATCTCTCGTCGACGAGAACAACGACCTGAATCAAGTTCAGAAATTCCACTATTTGAGGACCACCCTCAAAGACAACGCCTTGTCTGTCGTCTCCGGGTTTCCGATTACGGAAGCCAATTATTCTGTGGCATTGGATGCTCTTGTCAGTCGGTATCATAACCCTCGGTTGTTAGCCACCACGTATGTTCAACAGGTTTTAGAATTTACGCCTCTCAAAACCAATTCACATTCTGGGCTGCAATCATTTCTGAAAGTTCACAAAACTTCGATTGAAGCGTTGAAAGCTCTGAATATCGAAGATTTGTCAGATTTTCTGCTTTTCACGTTAGCACTGACAAATCTCGACACATCAACGCGCAAGGCTTTCGAACAGAAACATTCTTCGCACAGCACTCCTAGCTACGCGTCGTTGATCAAATTCATTGAAGAGCAGTCCAGGACGATGGAATTGTGTGGTCTCGACAAACAAGCAGCTAGCTCTTCAAAAGCTATTCCTCCTTCCACAAAGCGAATCAATTCGTTGTTAGTTGCGAATCCTCCGCCCGTCAGCTTTAAATCTCGCGAGCAGAGCAAATCAGCAAGCTCGACCACGAAACAATCTTCGTGTCCAGTCTGCAAAGGGGAGCATACTCTATACTCGTGTTCCGTATTTCGGCAACAGTCCGTTGACGACAAATACAACACGTTACGTCGCCTACAACGCTGCTTCAACTGCATGGGCGCTCATCTCAGACCGCAATGCACCTCTAAGAGTGTTTGCGGTACTTGTCACAGTAACAAACATCATTCGCTGTTACACACCGCACGAATCAACCCCTTGACTCGTGACACAATAGCAACCGAAGTCTCTTCTCATCCGGAGACCACCTCGCCTCATCCTCAAACTCTCGCTTGTCAAGTCAAGACAAGCAAGCCAGTGCTACCCACAGCTCTGTTGGGCACTGTTCGCGCCTTGATCCGCGACTCTCACGGTCAACTGCAACCTATCCGTGCGGTTATCGACTGTGGTTCACAAATCTCTGTTCTCACTCACTCGTTCCTTCAGAAGCTAGGATTGAAAATCAATCCTTGTCATTCCGAACTCTCTGGTATTGGTCACGTTAGTGCTCGGGTAATCGGGACTGTTCAATGCAGCATCGCTTCCCGGTTCACCCCTGCAACCTCTCTCAGCGTACAAGCCTACGTTATGCCTGCGATAGCGAGTCAACTTCCAACCACCACCGTTCCGCTTGAGGTGTTTGAACGTTATCGCTGTCTCTCTCTTGCCGACGACCGCTTTCATGTGCCCGATCAGATCGACTTTTTGATCGGCGCCGATTTATACCCTGATATTCTTGAAAAGTCAGGTGATATTGTGATGAGTGGCAGTCCATCTGCCATAAACACGGTCTTCGGCTGGGTGGTTTTGGGTCCTATTCGGTGTTTGGATGCCGAGTTCCAGCCTCCGCTCTCTCTGCTTGCTTGCACTGGTTCTCCATTGGATCGTACTCTTCGATTGTTGTGGGAATCGGAAGAAGTTTCACGTCCTCTTCAAGTTGATCCGGACGATGAACTTTGTGAGGAGCATTTTCTTTCTACGCACTCACGGAACCCTTCCGGACGCTATTCGGTAGCACTCCCTTTCAAGAACACATCCTCTCCTCTCGGATATAATCGTGAGGCCGCCCTCCAGAATTATTTGAGTCTGGAGCGGCGACTGAAACGCAATCCTGAGCATGATGCTGCGTATCAAGCATTCATGCAAGACTATATTCAATCGAACCACATGCAACTTGCAAGCACCTCTTCGAACTACGTGATTCCGCATCATTGTGTGCACAAGATTACCAGCTCCAGCACGAAGCTGAGAGTGGTATTTAACGCCTCTTCTCCAGATGAGAGAGGCGCCTCCTTGAATCAGCTGTTACTCAGTGGTCCCAAGCTTCAGAGCGAACTCCCGGGCGTTTTAACCCGATTTCGTTCTCATCCCATCGCAATTTGTGCTGACATTCGTCAGATGTATCGTCAGATTCTGGTCCAACCATCTGACCGCAAACATCAGCACATATTTTGGCGACCCAATGCAGACTCTCTAGTAAAAGAATATGAGCTCAACACGGTCACGTATGGGCTCGTACCGTCAGCTTTTCTTGCTCAACGAGTGCTGAAGCAGCTCGTGCACGACGAAGGGGCTCCTTTCCCCAATGCTTCGCGTGCTTTGATATCTCACATCTACGTGGATGACATCGTGTCTGGCGCAGCAGACGTCGCTCAAGCTCGCATTATTCAATCG
>OZ023326.1:23928564-23946064 GCA_964007535.1 Brachyptera risi
GAATAATATTTTCCACACTTTGAATTAATTGAAGTGAATAAATCTATGAGAGAAAATCATTTCATGAGCGAGCATCTGAATTATTTTCAAAATATTAAATTCTATATAGCTTTGAACTCATATTCTATTGATCATATTTTTCTATCTCTATGAGTTGTACTTACAGCAAACAGAGCTAGATAATGAAAAATTAGTGAACATTATAAATATCAACATGAGAATATAAAAACACAAATGAAATGATTATACGATTCTAAATAGTGAATGGTTTTTCTCCATTTCGAACTTTTTGGTTAGTGTTCTCGGTGATTTGATGAAAATAAAAGAATATCATGATTTCCAATATTTTATTAATTGATGGAACTCACATTCTTTAAAATTTTTGGTAATTCAAGAAATTATGGACTCATCTTTCGAATGTAAGGGACCATCAAAATAGTGTGAGGCGTTCAGTTTAAATTCATGTTTTCATGTTTTTCATATCATCATTAAGAATCATAATTGAATTATCAATTTCAGAAAAACATTTTATCTTACATAGCATCATACACGCGGAAAATACTAGATGGTGGATATTATTGTGAATGTTAATTGAAATTATTGTCAAAGAATAATGTGTATGAATAATAATGCAGACAAATCTATCATACAGCTGAGTAAACTAAAATCTCCGATATCAATGAAACATTTCTTCTTTGAAAATAAAAATGCAAAAAACTATTAATCAAACTAGTATTTTCCTTCACTTCATTCCGTTACGAAATCATTGTCAAGAAGAAACTATAGTCTGGGCCTCATATTTCGATAATTGTCGAATGTTATAGTAAAAATGAAAAATCATGAACATTACTCAATTATTGAATCGATGAAATGAATCATTTTCACACACAATATGAAGGTTTCAACAAGAGTTACTACGAATGTCGTCAACATCCAAAAGTGGATTTTCTTCAATTCACGTTACGCGTACAGATCTCGCATACATCTAGATCTCTAACAATTCGAACTTATTTTTTCACAAAATCAATAGATAGATAGATAGTTTTTAGATACATATTTTCAGCTATTGGCACATTTGGCAATAACAATGTTGATTATGAACTATAAATGAACACTTGATAGTGAATTAAAATAATCATGTTTTCATATTCAGAAACATCAAGAAGTTGATCGAAAAGTGTGACGGAATTAAAGTTCATGTAATTATATTTAGGGCCTATATATGAAGTCAGTATTGGAGCTCTAATTATTATAAACGGTGTTAATGAAAAATTGAAAAAAACATTTCTTCTGGCTCCATGACGAATGATCATTCTGTTGGTCATTTTTCAAATGAATTCATCAATGAGATCATAGATATCACAATTTAGACACACAAGTTTTGCTCAATTGTCTTCTATCACGAATTCATCGAGAACTACGTTTTCAATATGAATTTTATTATCGATGGTATTGAAATATGGTTTTCTCAACAAGGAATAGTGTATGACCATTCATCATTCCAATTCAAGAATAAATTCTGAATCCGTTTCTCTATATTGTTTCAGTGAATTCATTATTACTGAACTTAGTTCACTTTTCACACTTCCTGAAATGAGGAAGGAGAGAGATCTATTGAAAACGATGGAAAAAGTTCACCAATATTCCAAAGCCATCAGCTTGTAGCTCGAACTATTATTAAATGTCTTACAGAAACAACTTGAGTAGGCCCAGAACTAACATTGTATAATTACAACAGTCTGAATGCCTATAGAAATACAAATAAAACAATGATCGCGTGTAAGTACACAATGTTTATGTGATTCATTCATTTCAACCATAACAAGCCTTTCTCTGTATACGTGCGTCTATATAGCCGCGGGATAATAATAAAGTGCATCTAAATACACATTCACTTTCCTCTATATTATGACACATTAACACACGATGCTGTTCCAGTATGGGGAACGCAGACTGGTAAACTGGTGGAGCAGTTCAATTGGAAGACTGTGGATTATGCGTATCCCAGTGAGGATGCCCGACAACATGCAATGCAGTCTGGAAACTATATCCCCGAGAACAATCTACCGGTTGGAATAGAGGTCTGGGGCGATAAGATGTTCATGACAGTGCCCAGATGGCGTGGAGGTAAGATGACCACAAACATTAGTGTAATATCAGTTGCTCTCATTTATATAATTATTATACGTTTGATACGTCGTGAACCGCTCATTAGGAAATAGTTTGATCAAAACATGTAATTCCCCAACTTTATGTTCAAATCCCGTTTTGGGCAGTGGAAGTACTTCGCTTTGTGTAGCTGACTGAGCGTTCCACATTAGCTATCTCAACTGATTCTGAGAACACTGTAAAAATGTTGTATCATTGACCAATTGATAGATGGTTAAAAAAAACATAATCATGGAATTGTAACTAATGATGAGTATTGTTTTTTATTCATAATACAAAATTGAGCACAGCCTGAATAAACGCATGAATTTTAAGAGTCCAAATTGCTGATACGTTTCAAAAAATGTTGCTTAACCTCTTGGTTATATAATGGTAATAAAACAATATAAGTTAAAAGCCAGAATTTATTACAGAGACGAATCTTGTAGGACCTGAACTGGTTATCACAATTTCCCTTGGCCATATTGAAACAAATCCACTTTCTGCCGTAAGAGGATTCTTCTAATAGTAAGTCGGAAGCCGACCGCTATTAGATCATCCTGTCATTTTTAGAAACACATTCTTTTGCGTGAGCTTATATACCATATGTCCTGTGCAGGATATGCGTTAGTGAGAATTTTTTTCCAGTTCTTCAAACCGTACCAAGATGCATATATTTTGAGTACAAAGAAAGTGAATCACAATTGTGTGAACAAATTCATGAAGTTATGATCGACGTTTAATAGATAGCTTTCTTCGTTTATCAGCGTGTTATATACATCAGTTGATATAATCAGCAATATGTAGTTGTCTTCTTTATGCATTATGTAGGAGTTATACAGTTGTTATTCAATACTTTCTTTTATTGTTGACACAAAACCCCCTCGGTCAAATATACTCTGTACGCAAGGAGAGAAATTCTTTGTTCAATTCGTTTTGCTCTATGAATCCGCTGATCTTATGGAGTTATATGTAATAACTTATTGTTTAGCGACTTAGGTTACCAAGTATACACTCAATTTGAATAATAAGTGATACTTGGGGGACATCAAATTTGAAGATTATTCAAGAATCAATAGAATCATATTGTATTTGTTCTGTTATGCTACATGCGTTACACATTGGCATCCCTAAACTACATACTCAACATGGTAAAGGTGAGGCTTATTTTGTAATAATCACGCATGTGTTAAGTAAAGATTTCACTGAATACATGTTCCTTCTAATCAAAATTAACATCTTTGTGGAGCTATGGGCATGATTATAATTATTCCTCATAACAACGTAAATATAGTCATATCGTTTCAACATTTAGGTCAATATTAGTATAATATTTATAGACACCAAACATAATGAGTTCACAATATCTTTTAAATTTTTTCATATTGTCGAGTAGAAGAAGCAACCTCGGATGGTTGAAATTTTACTATTTATGAATAAAATAATCATTTCCCTCTTTCAAAATATTGCTGAGCTTCAAAAAGGCATACTTGAATGGATTTGTAATGAAAATTAATATTAAATTGAAATATTTCAAAGATTGTAAAAGAGTATACTCATATCAAAATTTGCCCTGTACAAGATGCTATGAATGTTTCATGCGCTAGTTATTCATTGATTAACATTCCTCTCAGATTGTCACGCGATAGTTGGTGTAGACCTTTATTTATCGTACAGTCATGCAAATTGAGGCGTTTCAGTATTAGACTTTTATTCCAACATTTTGAAATATCCATAAAACCTCATTTTAATCCAGTTGTAAGATATTATACAAGAGAATCAAGTTTGAACATTCAACTATACCTACTCTCATTTCAGTTGGCCAACACCTGAAATAGCAATAAATTACACCACTATTATACTTTTGACAAACCTAGTTGAAAAATAAGCGTCCGTTTGGATTCGTCTCTCCCGGTAAAAGAGATGATAAACATACATCCATCCATCAATGGATACGATTCGCCAAGCAACGTGTGTAGTGATTGTCAAATCATGAAAATGTACCTATTCCAGGATTTCTCAACCCAGAAGAATATCGGTGTACGCCCGATGCTCTTCCTGCTGAGATGAACTGGCATCCAAATTAAGTTGTATACTCACTCGTCGCATTTATGTGATAGAATGAAATTATAGCGAAATCACTCATTTAATCTGTGTTTTTACAGAATAAATGTTATATTCAACATTGAAATATGTGGTAATGACTAAATAGGGCACCGTAGTTCTATCTGCTGTTTTCATTGAGGCAATCAAATTTTGACTTTGAATCAACTTATAGTCTATGTATAGAACATCACACTCTTTAGTGAAATTGAAAGCAGTCACTGTCGGAAGTTGTCATTATTGTAATCTACTACTCTCATCAAATTGAATCACGTACACCAATGTTAAACTCATTAGCATATTAAAAAACTATACAGTGTCTAGTCAAGAACAATTAATTCACCCAACTATATTCGCCGGATTTGTTCCACATTTAAAATTCATATAATATATATATAAATTATCATGAAAAATAAATACGAAATAGAATGATTCATAGATTCTATCTCATGAAAATATTAGATCACACATTTGGAAGTGAACATAAATAGTGCAAAGTGCATATACATTGTTTTATGTTCCGCGTAGCGAAACAACGCACCTTGTTCGACCTAAAAAAAACCAGTTAGGAAATAACAAGTATTGCCAAATATATACGATGTTTAATTAGAACTTCACATTATATCATGCTGACAATCAAATTGTTCAACTAACAAAGCTTTGCGATTATTGAATCATTTCATCGTACCGCATGTCGTAAATAAATGAGGTAGTTTAGATATTGCACTTTCATGCATCGATTGTCCCTGTTTTTTGACACAGACAGCTACTCCATTGAGACACGACTACGGTCCAACTACATATAGGCATGTGACGCAACTATTTCTGACAGATACAGCTTCACTTGATCTGGTTCCAAATGCCCAAATAAGTTTCCCCACCATCAAAATTACGATTGTCAGAAATGATTTCTTCATTTTTTATTATGAAGTATAGTGAAATCTCGAAAGAAAAATTGAGGTTGATGTGTCTGTGGTTCACATTTGTGCAGTATGGAAATTTGATTCAACAACCGAGATATAGTCAACTAACAATCCTTGTTGATCTAGTAGTAGTACTTGTAGTAGTAGTAGTAGTTTTTTGCAAGTTTTTAAAATTATCAAACAAATACATATATTAAAATACTATAGACCCGCAAAGTCAAAAATTTTAACTTGTCTGCGGGTCTATTAAGACTTATAATACAACAAAACACACTACACAAAACACAAAATACACTTAAATTCAGTTGTCTGAATGATATATAAATACATAGACATACATATAACACACATACATATGCATAATCAAAAATTGAATCAAATTCAACTTGATAATAAATTCCTTATTGAATTAAACAAAACAGAGAAATTGTATTTACAAAACAGCGAAATATAATGTTGAACTTCTTAAAAAATAATGTTAGATGATATACTTCTTTAATCCGGTTTTTTCTTACTTACTCACGATTTTTTACTAGTAGTAGTTTTTTTTTTTTTTTATTTTTTTTTAATGAACATTATAGAACAAGTTACAAGTTGTGCGTAAACCCACAAAGTCAAACAAAAATGACTTGTCTGTGGGTTTACATGAATTACAATACCTAGAGAATAATATATGGAAAATAATACATCGTCTAGATACTGAATATAATCATTATAAAAAATAAGAAGTTTGCAAATTGTAAAATAAGAAAATTGAGACGTGTTTTATAATCACATTATCTAAGTATAATCGAGTTGGTAAATCTATAAATAATAGTAATAATGGTTATTTATTTCTCACACAATCACAAATGAAAAATCTTCCACAAAGCCTAAAACAAGGCTTATCTGTGGATTACACATCAATTAAAAATAAGAATAAAAATACCACCTGCGTACATGAATAACATAATGCACAAATTGGAAAATTATCATTTTTAAATATTACCGATATTAAGAATATTAACAAAAGTTAAATAACAAAGTTGAATCAACCAAACCAACCAATACTCAACCAATATCTAGAATGAGAAATGAAAAAAAAAATAAGTAGTAGTATTAGTAGTAGTAGTAGTAGTAGTAGTAGCTGTCGTAGTGGTGGTGGTCATTTTCATTTGTAAATGAAGAATACAAGTATGATGGTATTAATACAATAACAATTTTCCGGGGTTGGAAGAATCTGCTTTTCCAAGTTTTTCCGAGTTCGAAGCAGTTTCACAACATTACGTTCATCTGTAAAGCAACTCCGATTGTTTATGTTTTAATTGACACTGAAGATGGTCACAAAACATGCATCTCGCGTTACATGTGTGATTTTATAATTTGAGATATTTATATCCTGTATATATGGTATCGATGTGTTCATGAAGATTTCTGGTATGAATATTTTGTCTCAGTTCGATTATTTTTTAATTTATCTATTTATACTGGGTTCAACGACGCACGTTCTGTACTGATGACTATACGATCTATTAGCGTCGGTGAATGATACATGAGATGATGGGATGTTGGGATGATGACAAGAAAGGTTATTTTATTAAGTGTTTTTGGATAGTGGGGACGAGTCAGTCGTTGGCCTGTTGTTAAGGAACCATCCCAGTATTGACCTGAACGACAGAGGGAAACCACGAAAAAACCCTGTCAGAATGGTCGACTACGGCGGGAATCGAACCCCGGTCTCCTGAATGACGGTTCAGTGTATTACCACTCGGCCACGCGTCTCAGTATACGATCATTTTTATCGAAGCAAATATAAAACCAAAACATCAAACGTGATAGCATAGGTTCTGTTTCAAATTGATCGGACAAAACTTGGAGGCATTTGCGGGGAAGGGGTTGAGAAGGTTTTAAATTATTAGGTTTGAGTAACTTCACGAATTTAATCAGTCTTGAAAAACGATAAACCTGGTTTTGGGTCGTTTATTCCTGTATCATTCTTTGTTTATCTTCATTCTCTTCACCCCACTCAATACCTTTTTTGGTGGCCAATATTTCAATATGCTACAATCTTACGTAACGATAAAATAGCATATGTGGAGCGTCATCAAAAGTGAGAGCAAAAAAAACAACTATTCGTTTATTATAACATTATCTAGTTCTAATATAGAAGTTCTTATCTAGATCTAGGTCCTTGGTGAACTAGAGACCAAGTGATTGCAAATATTCGGTAACGGACCGTATTTAAATAAATTAGGTACACTTGACATTGACCATTATTAATTGTACAACTTGAACTTTCACTCAGATGCGTGACAAAGAATAAAATTAAGATTAAAGTAATCTCAGAAACTGTATTAGGTGTTGGGTTTTCTTTCGTTGTTCAAGAAAGTGTATCATGGAAATCTGAACCTAAACCTGAATGACGCTCGTAATTAATATTATTTTACATTGAATCATTTCTGTATGTTCCCAATATTGAAATATAAGGATGAATAACCTCTTGAAATACAAGATTCCATTTCAATTTATTGTAATGTTTTTGTGTATACATTCGTAGTTTCAGAAGAATAATTGAATGAGAGTGTTCAAACATGTAATTCTACCGTACCTATTTGAACAAAAAAAAAAATTTTGTTCGCATCCTACACTTCAAACAGAAGCAGAAATTCTGATGACACTTGGCATATAATCTAACTTGATATTGTATAGTTTTGAGGCGTTTTGAATACTTGTTTCGTGCTTTTTTAAATGTGACGTCGTACAACCTTACAAAAAAAGTAATACTTAGTTACTGATTTTGAATGAATTGAATACAACTTTTTCCTTGCATTGTAGTTGAATCTTTCTCTAGTGTTTTCTACAGTAAAATGTTCGATCTCCGATCCATTGTGCCTCAAAACTATACAACCATAGGTTAAGTGTTGAATTAGGTGAAATGCGAAAAAAAAAATTATGATCACTTGATCCCTCGTTTCAGTGCTGCGGCCCGTGTGTGCCTGTTCAGCCGAGACATGACACAGTGTCGAGGCAGTGTTCGAATTGAGTCGGGATGGATTTATAGGTCTAACTAACATTTAATAATGTATTCACTTATGATAACTTAATGAACGAATATAAGTTGAGAAAAAATGACAGCCAATTTTAACGAAGTGGGTTTCATCAGGAACCAACGAGACAAATTGAGTCTTGCAAGACCTTTTTCTTGCCCCCCCCCCCTTGCCCCCCCCCCTTGGCCAAAATTTAGGGGCGGCGATGCCCCCCCTGCCTCTTCTACCCCCCCCCCTCCCCTCCGGTTCCGACGCCAGTGTATATATATATATATATATATATATATATATATTTATCCATATATATATATAGCCTATATAAATATATATTTATTCATATATATATATATATATATATATATATATATATATATATATATATATATATATATGTATATATATATATATATGTATATATATATATATATATATATATATATGTATATATATATATATATATATATATATATATATATATATATATATATATATATATATATATATATATATATATATATATATATATATGGCCTATCTAATGTTATACGTATAGGCCCAATTATTTAATTATACAAAATATCATACTTGGAAATAAAGACTATGCTCAAATTAATTATATATAAGAATGAAGGCCATACTCAAATTCATGACTTACTCTATTTCGAAATGGAAATCACTCATTACGATTTTCGTATTATTATGTTACTTGATATTTACTATTGATTGAAGGGGTCTATATGTAATAATAAAATGGCCCCAAGTACGGGTCACGATTCGTGATTTATTAACAATAACGCGGGGGGAATCTTTGTGAATAGAAGTAAAATGTTGAACAGCAAGAATCTGAAAATATACAACAATTACACCACAGTTACAAAAACTGCCTTGAAGCGATTCACGGACGAAGCCGATTTCATTAACATCGCCTATATAATGGACTCAAGGTTCAAGATTTTTCCCACGTGCATCTAGATCAACATATAGTGATGGATGTTTGGACCTGCAATGCAATATATCAATAAAAATCACTGCTATTTGAAGAAGATTGACAGTAAATCATTTACTTTTCAATAACAATCAGTTACTTATAACTCGTGTAGAACTAGAATGCGTCATCGCTGAATGTTAATGAATTATGACACTTGCATAATTTTGACCAACATTATTAATTAGCTCCAATTTTAATTTCAATATTCATGGACATAAGGATTGAGATATATATAATTTTCTTATAATATATATTTCCACTATTTCTATTAACTTGGAGCTGGAATTGGCAACATGCCACATTGTCCTACACATCGTACCAACATTGTATAACTGACAAGTCAGTGTTGTTATCACCATCTTATAACCAGGCTATTTATTTTCATCGACTTCCGGAACACGATCCTAACTGGACTTCGTAATATCGAGTCCCCCTTTCCAACATACACTTTCTTGGCTGTAGTAATATGAGAAATCGGACCAAACTCTGGTAAAATTAGGATTATACTTCGGGATAATCAAAAAAACAGGAGTTAGTGAAGAATAGTATCTCTTTCACCAGCGGGGTCGAAGTCAGAGGTATTTCAATTTCAATCTGTTGAAAGTATAGTGATTGCTCCAGCAAGAACTGGTGACGGAAGAAGCAAGAGGAGAGCTGTATGCCTGCTGTAATAACAACAGTTCAAGCAAATAAAGTTATCCGATCAAGGGTTAAGATTGGTTATAGCACTTAATTGATCATACTATAATTTCTGTAGTAACAAATTAATTTATAGATGGGCGCCCAAATTAATGATAATGAATAATTGAAATAATAAAATAATAATGAATGATTGTGAAATATAGGAACTATGTGTATCTTTGCCTCTAATCAGTATCCACCATTTGTATAGAACCCTGCTATAGATTTGACAATGTATTTCGAATTTTATTACAGCTAACGTCCTCTTGTTGCTTCACATTATTTTTCATAAATATATAGGAATAGAAACTACTCCACCCTACATAATTGCAACCACTCATAACCTACATGTATGTGAACACATCAGATAATTATTAAATTGTGTTATGCCTTACAGTGAGTAATTGTATTTGTAATTGGCATAATTTGAATTGAAACGGAAGTAACAAATTAGAGGGAATTAATTGAATGTTTACAGAATCAAATCAGATAGTGTAAAAAGTACTAAACACATAATGTAATATTTAATCACTATCATGCTCGAATGCATTTTCACACTATAAATTATGAGCGTTGAAAGATAATTTAACCTATCGAACGGTATACTTGTGTTCATACAGTTATCAGGAAGGCATATGTAATTGTTATACGGTAGGTTGGGTATTTTCCCCATGAGGAGAATAACGAATGACCAGCCCTCAAGAAGTCTGATACGCCTGACTGACCAAAAAATCATTATCAGGAGTGATTAACATTCGATACTTTTCAATTATAATCATAGACTCATGGTATCAATCCATGACTAGATGAAGGACGAGCTATTAGCATGCAATTTCATAAAAAATAATTCAGGGAAATATATTTGAGAAATTATTGGTTAATATTTCCGAGAGCCAACATTTAATTCGTCATTTGACCATATTGAAAGTATTCAAGTTTATTACATGGCTTGATATATTATTAAAAAATATTGGAACAGCGTAAGGTAGGTCCCTCTTATACCATGTTTATTTTAATGAGGTGGAACCACGTGTTATATTTATATAAGACCTTGTGTACACAAGGATTAGTATGCGAAATTTCAAATTGGCCTGTGTGATAGAATTTTAATGTCAGTTCGTACAGGGAGTGTCTGTATATTGACAGTCCTCCCGAATGTTGATAAAAAGCCGTTATATTCGTATTCACTTTTCGTTTCAATTTCAATTCAATTTAAATATAATTTCATAATTGTTCATGTAATCAAAGATTAACATATTTTCAAGTTATGCATAAGCATATAGTTTCAAACAAACAGTTGAACACATAGTTTTATAACAAAATTATAATGATGTATTAACAATACATTGAACCAATATCTCGACTCTATAAATATGTTCATCAGTTAGAAATGTTTTGAAGTGGAAAGGAATTGATGGCATTAATTCAAATTTAATTATAATTTAAAAGAATAGATTTTAATTGTGTTTATAATCTCAATTGGGAAACAAGAAGCCCGCCTAAGAGAAAAAACTTGTGTGCGGGCTGTCTGGAATAAATATATGTCGGAATAACAGCCGTGATTTTCGTCTTGACTTATTATTATTATTTATTTATTTATTCTCATTATATTTTCTAATGATTCATGAAACGTGAGATATGAAAATGATGATCGATCGATTATCTATCGATATTTACATCGATTGTCCTGATAAAAGTGATCAAATTGTTCTGTAGTTATTATATTATTACATGTATAATAATTTCACGAATGGATTCATTTAGATACAATTCACTCGATAAAATAAATTATCGTCATTATTGATATTTTTATCATCATTTGCCTGATATATTTTTTGTCATTTGATAAATGTACATTATTACAAGTCAATGAAGTCATTTTTCACTCTTGAGTGTCCACACAACTTACTGAGTGTTTATCTATGGAATATAGTAATAATACTCTCTTCAAAGAACTCACATTCTTTCAAATGAATAAATAATATCTAAAAGTAGCGAAGTCACATCACATAAGAATACGACATAATAGAAATGATCACAGTACAATAAAAATACAATACAAATAAACACGCTACAATAAAAATAAATGTATGCTATATCATACGTTAATATTGAACTATATTATATATAAATATATATAAATATATATATATATATATATATATATATTATTAATAGTAAAGTTTTCGGACACACTTGTGTTATCTGTGTAATACATTTTAAAATGTATTACACAGATAACACAAGTGTGTCCGAAAACTTTACTATTAATAATTTAATACCTTGTGAAAGCTTACACAAACACACATATATATATATATATATATATATATATATATATATATATATATATATATATATATATATATATAAATATAAATGTATATATATATATATATATATATATATATATATATATATATATATATATATATATATATATATGGATATATATATATATATATATATATATATATATATATATATATATATATATATATATATATATGTAATATGTATATATATATATATATATATATATAAATATATATATATATATATATATATATATATATATATATATATATATATATATATATATACATATATATCATCACATTGAATCCCTCTTTTAATTTTCAACTTATATTTGCATATTCTGGAATATTCTTACAATTTTTTTGGAAACTCATATCAGTTAGATGGAATTTAAAAATAATTAACTTCATTATCAAACAAGTAAACAACATGTAGTGATGGTAAATACTGGCAAAACATAGCTCGGGATCGATATTGATAGATGAAATTAATGTTGATAATGATAATTAGGAGTGTGCGAGTACTCGAATTTTCGAGTTCGAGTTTCGAGTTTAAATTGAGCTCTACCGAAAATTTCGAGCTCGATTTTTTTTTTTTAACAATCTTTCTGTACTCGTTTTGTCCCAAATATAAAACGTGATAATTTTTTTCGAATCCCAGAGTACAGAGGATGCTACTGATAGGCCTATGCAAATCTCGGTCTAACAATTTTTTCTTCTCGCAATTTTCTCTCAAACTCGAACTCGACTCGATCTAAAACTCACAAACTCGTACACCCCCAATGATAATGATTCTTGAATTGATACGTTTCATTTACATAATAGGTATACATCATAATGATAACGTAGAACCACAAAGTCACATAAGTTTTGACTTGTCTGTGGGTCTATACATGTGTGGGTCTATACGAAACAACATCCACAGTTCCCGCCATTTTGTACTCGTAAAATCTTGCACTACTTTACACCAGTTTACACTATCTAAACGAGCAGGGGTAACACTTTTTTTTCGGGTATGGCGAAATTGAGTCTTCGCTTCGCTCATCCAATTAATGTTTATTTTCCTTTATACTAGCAATTTGAGATATGTGTACGTACAGCTCACATGAATTTCCACAAAGCCTGTATTACAGTTTTATCTGTGAAATTAAATAACCATTTGTCTTGCTTTTGTATAATATTAAACATAATTTCAGATATAATAGTATACAGTTGGTGCAATGATCGATGTAATCAAGAATTATACGTGACTAATGATGAAATACGATAGAAATTTGATGTGCTCCAACATTCAATTTCATCTAAAGCCATATAAGTTATTTGAATGACACATATTATAGGCCATGTAAAAATTAAATTGAATTCCCCGACGTGAAACCTAGGACGATGGCTCACGTTTTCTAAATCTGTCTATATATGATCGATTTACCAACTAATAGGTAATATACAGTACTGATGATGATAATAATTTTGATAATTATAATAAATTCGATATAATATTTTAATTGATATCAATTCAAAGACAGTATATATATATATATATATATATATATATATATATATATATATATATATATATATATATATATAGATACATTCCAGTATAGAACTTTTCGAAACCTAAAATGAATGAACGATTGAAGATGTATTTATAATTTAATCAAGTTGTTACACGTATCAAAAACCCACTTTGTGTGTTGGCAAAGTCTTCAAAAAAAGAGACGATGGAAATAAAAATCGCCTCTGTATCGAATATCGAGGTGATAATTACATGGTTTTTTAAATGACTAGGTCCGTAATGTAATTACAAGGCAGGTTACAACAACATTACAGCATTCCAGTTATCTAAGTAGTCAATCGCGCAGGTAATTAGCTAATTAAATTTGAGATATGATTATATTTCTAATTGTCCCACTTTGCTTTAATGTGATAATTTGCGTGTCAAGTAATAATCAGGGTTGCGAATAGTTGAATGCCAACAACTCACTATGAGGTTGTAAATAAATGTCAGTATCATGATCGAATCTTCAAATACAACCTCAGTAAGACGTTCAATAAAACAATCATGTAAATGACTCATCCTTGAAAAAGAAAGTGTGTCTAAATATGTTGGAATCTGTCAAAGAGGATCCGCAGGTTTTATAACAATAAAGCTTGTATATGCAAGTGAAAAATCCTCATGTATGTCAATCAGATGTGTGTGGTACAAGGATTTGCAATTTGATTTTGATTATATTATAAGGTTAGATATGGATGGTAATGCCAAATGTGTTATAAAAAGAATGTTGGGTTGTTTCAGAATGTCGAGATGATTGCTTATAATTTTCAATTGAATATATACAAGATATTAACTTCATATCATAGGGCTAATTATGAAGATCTGTGTCGGTAAATAAACTTACCAACCCTTCGTGCTAGACGATCAACTGCCAATATTTCACTTTTGTATAAGATTTTACATAATTATTACGATGTGGATCTTTTAGAGTAAATACACTTATAAGGGTACCTGCTGAACACACGAGAAATCTGCCGAAGATACAATGTGTTCATCGCACCTTGAGGAACCAATTGGATGTTTTTAAATTTTCCTTATTATCTCATACAATCTGTGTATAATGCAATTCATTTTACTGGAGGTTATAATATTGACATGAACAGTATATCTATACTGAGGATTCTATTGGAAAATATCATATACTTGAGATGCAAGCCAGCTGTTGTTGTTTTGTGCTATAGTTCCAAATTTGTGTATGTTGTTTTTTAGTGTTCAACAATATCTGGAATGTTTGTGGTTTTATTATACTGCATGTTCCGGGGCTTCCCCTGATGCTGATGAAGATTTTAAAAAAATGAATAAATTTGGAACAAATTACCAGCAAATAAAATGACCAGCTTCCCTAAATTCCAAGACCTAGAAAATATTATTGAAAAATTAACAAATTTACAGTACATCATCATGTCAATTACTACATTGCAACATTACTTATTCCACTACCACTTATTACTTACCAGTCTGCAACCACCAGGGGCGTGACATAACTACATAACAAAATGTATTTATTGTGTAGTTGTCCCAAAGTTGTTATTTATGAATAAATTGAATTGAATTGAATTGAAATATGATAGAAATGGAGAGAAGTATTTGGAAGAACTGAGATTTTATTTGAGAATAAGGAGACAACTTGAAAGTTGGAACTAGCATCATCAACTCAGCCTATGCCATTTTGCCTTGATAACAAACTTACCCGACTTGGTTAGAATATCGTTGTTAATGAATGAACTAAAAATGGCAACACGAAATTCGACGACATATTTTCGTTGTTTCAAACTGAAGCTGATACAATTTCTATTTATTCCCCCATGATAATTTCATAATCTCGGTATTATTTTTGATATCTACATTTGTATTGCTTATTAAGAGGACGTCTTCATTGTACGGTTGTATCTTGTCCACCAAACCTCCAACTGAAATTTATATATGTCAATGGAATTTGGAGTGTACATCCAGAGTTGAGTAATCCATAGTGTTTTTTTAATGAAATTGCACTACTCGAGCTGAGGGTCAACAGCTTTCTCACAAGTGAACACATTTTGTCAACACTGAACAGCTAAACTGTTCTATGAATTCATTCATGTGAACTTCATCAACTTCTGGCAATTGATCTAGATATGATAACAATGGAAATTCAGTATTGTCTGTTTACGCGTGCTATCGTTATACCCTGCATAATCATCATCTGTTACATCTGAATTGGTCGAAACTCCATCGGTGGAAGCTTTTTTCTTTGCACACTTTAGCTGACCAGCAACTTCTTCCACGGCTTCACCAAGTGCTAAATTAGAGATCCATTTGGCTTGAGCAAGTCAACAATGTATCATTTTACCACTTCTACTCTTCTATCTTCTCATATAGAACTTCCAAAAATATAAATCATAGGGATACAAATTCTGATACGGTTTCAAGCAAGTGATCGAGCAGCACATCATTTTGATTTGAATGAAGAAACGTTAAACACAAATTTAATGAAGAATACTGACATAATGATGTACCTTTCCTTTGTTTTAGGTATTCCTTCCACTCTGAACTACATTTCGCTGAGTCAAAGCTACTCCGAGTCACCGAAGCTGATACCGTATCCCGATTGGGAAACCAACCGTGAAGGTAACTGTGAAGGAGTCACTACCACCTACCGTATCAAAGCTGACGACTGTAACCGTTTGTGGGTACTCGATTCGGGCACTGTCGGCATTGGCAACACAACCGAACAAGTCTGCCCGGTCGCCGTGCTGATATTTGACCTGACAACCGATAAACTTATCCGAAGATATCAATTCAAACCGGAGGACACCAACGCCAACACTTTCATTGCTAACATTGCTGTGGATATAGGGCAAACATGTGAAGATACGGTCATGTACGCATCGGATGAGTTGGGTTATGGATTGATTGTTTATAGTTGGACCGAAAACACTTCATGGAGATTAACTCATAGTTTTTTCATGCCCGATCCCCTGAAAGGTGATTACAACGTTGGTGGTTTGAATTATCAATGGGGTGAAGAAGGCATTTTTGGATTGGCTCTCTCTGCATTGAAAGCTGACGGTTTCCGTACGCTTTTCTTCCATCCATTGTCCAGTAATCGTGAGTTTGCTGTATCGACCCGTATTCTACGTGACCGTACTCGTATCGAAGATAATTATCATGAATTCGCTGTTTTAGAAGAACGCGGTCCTAATACTCATGTCACCTCATCAGTTATTGATAACAATGGAGTTATGTTTTACAATTTGATTGATCAAAACAGCGTGGGTTGCTGGAATTCTAAAAACGCTTATCTTCCACAAAACCACGGTATTATTGATAGGGACGATGTTGGATTAGTTTTCCCCAGTGACGTCAAAGTTGACAGAAATAATAATTTATGGGTTATGTCCGATAGGATGCCGATATTTTTAATGGCTGATTTGAATTTCAATGATATTAATTTCAGGGTATATACGGCAAATATTGATGAAGCTGTGAGAGGCACTGTCTGCGAAGGGCCTCGCCAAGCCGTCATAAAAGGCCCTCCCGTATATTACAATTCGTTACCAACTGCTGTCCAGCAATGGTGGCCCAATTTCTACTAAACATGATATTAAATCATGAATGCTCATAACGTATCTTTGAATTATCATTCATCACCTTCTAAATTCGGTAATGCAAAAGGCATAATAACCAAATTAGATTCCAGAATACCAAATAAGAATGGTATATGAATCGTGAATTTCTGTAAAACTGTTACTCGCTCAATAGGTAACAGGTTCACT